>CM059199.1:75230122-75456364 GCA_030323885.1 Branchipolynoe longqiensis | reverse complement strand
GATTATGGTTGAGCTAGTGCTAACTAACCATAGTCTCTTCTCTTACCACTATACAGGATTATGGTTGAGCTAGTGCTAACTAACCATAGTCTCTTCTCTTACCACTATACAGGATTATGGTTGAGCTAGTGCTAACTAACCATAGTCTCTTCTCTTGCCCCCACTTGCTAGTCTTTGCTTACGCTGTTTGCGCGTTCCATTTTTCGCTACACTGGTCCCTGTGTATTGCCTCACCGAAGCACAGTGGTTGTTCTACCCTATAATGCCAGCCAGACATAGATAGAGCCTTAAAGCTGCATAGTCCGATGAAAACATCAAATTTTCAAAACCAAAAGAATTATCTAGATTTGATTCTACATATCCAACTTAGATAATGGTGTATTTATTAAACATTTGTCGCTACATAGAAGGGAAGATCGAGTCAATTTAATAGAACTTCTTACTGTAGAAGCCTATGGAGTCAGAGTGTTGG
This sequence comes from Branchipolynoe longqiensis, assembly GCA_030323885.1. Classification (NCBI taxonomy): domain Eukaryota; kingdom Metazoa; phylum Annelida; class Polychaeta; order Phyllodocida; family Polynoidae; genus Branchipolynoe; species Branchipolynoe longqiensis. The sequence goes on along the minus strand of CM059199.1, from coordinate 75,455,892 downwards.
CGTGCTTGCCAAAATTAATTGTGCATGCTTACACTGCAAATATCTCAAAAGTTAGCCATTTAAAATAAATGTTACCTCAAATTAAAGTATGGTAGATTTTAGTGATCACCCTAATATATTTATCTCAGAAAATATCAGAAACTCAAAACCATCGGACTATGCAACTTTAAATAAAAAAACCATTGCGAACCCTAGAGATCTACTATCAGAAACACCATAGAGCCAGGAATCCAAGGGAGAAGTTTAGGTTTACACACTGTGAATCATGTCAGTGTAAGATGGCCACCATCACCACACACAATACTCGCAAAAGTGTCTGGAAAGCGTGCAAACCATGCCCACAGGACAGCTTATGACAATGGCGGTTATCAGTGCAATGGTGTAGCATTCGGGACATTCAGGTGGATTAAACAGATCATATAGACGAGGACGGCCAGTTCTCTAAGTGACTCTGGAAAATGATTGATGGGTTTGAACCCTGACTGAGTAAAATCAAAGACGGACCAAATTTATACTGGTCGCTACTTTAATAGTTAGCCTGGCGCTGGGGATTAATAGAATAGGACAAACTGGTTTGCTCAGTATTGTAATATATGCATAAAAGACATCCAGGCATGTGTGGAGAACAAAGGATATGTAAATGAGATGACGTCATAGACAAAGGGTGCCGGCGGTACAGGACCCTGGACGGTGAATAAAGCATTCAGTATCCAGAAGTCAAAGTGTTCAGACTTCGTACTTTCACAATCCCACATCTGATACCAGGAACGATGAAAGTATGATGATCATAATACTAATAGGAACGATGATGATGATCAGAATTATGATGCTAGGAGTTATGATAGGAATGGTTATAGAAATGATGGCGATGGTAATTATGATAGGAATGCCAGGAATGCCTCTGATACTGTGTGACAGGAATGGTGATAGGGACGGTGATAGGAATGATGATGATAATGACAATAAAGATGATAATAGGGTTTGGAATGACGATAATAATGGTAATAGATGATAATGACAATAGGGAGATAATGGATGATGATGATGATTATTATTATTTAGTGGGTGCTGGCGCACTTTCAGTCTATGAATCAGTTCCCTGTCTCAGTAATCAGGGAAAAGCACAGAGTGCATGAATACAGCGTGAAGCCTACTGTGTTCTAACCACAGGACACAGACACACAGACAGACATACACACATACACACAGACAGACACACACACATACAGAGACAGACATACACACATACACACAGACAGACATACACACATGTATACACACACATACACACAAACAGACATACACACATACAGACACACACACATGTATACACACACATAGAGACATAGAGACACACAGACAGACACACACACACATACACACAGAGAGACACACACACATACACATAGAGACAGAGGGTATTGTTCCATGACTCAGGCGCCATTACAAGGAGGCGCCCCATGTGCGCATGAGCAGCAGCACCAGGCGCATGCGCAGAGCCGGCCTCTTCTCACTTCCGGGCCAACTCACGGAGATCTGGTTTCAACCAGGGCAGGTCCAGAGAGTGAACCGCAGCAGGCCGGGGGTGGGGGGGGGGGGCGTGAAGGGGGGGGGGGGGTCTGTATGATTTATGTAGATTAGCAAAGGTGAAGCAGCGGAATGTTGAAGCGGGTTGTAGGGGTGGTGATGGTTTTTTGTTATACCTGTGTAAGCCGTTTCAGACAGAGTAATGACTGAATGGGCCGTCTTAAGCCATCTACCACCGACGAACGATCGTATTAAACTTGGAATTCCCGTATTTTCAAAATGTTATTTAATAATATGATATCAGGGCCTTAGGCAGTCAGTTCTGAGGATGTATGCAAGATTGGTTAGTTGTTGAAGTTTTACATGCTGGCAACATCTAAGGTCATATCAGGACGGTCACCGACTTGTGACAGGGTCCACTCATGTCAACTTTATAGTGCTGCCTCAGTGGGAAATCAGACCGGTGGCACCATGACCCGATATCCCACTCAGTCCCATTATCCTGAGACTGAGCTAACCAGTCCTTGCCCTATCCTAATAATGTTGAGTACAAGGCTAGGAAGCAACAAGTATTAATTTTAAAGTCATTAGTTTGACTCGACCAGGAATTGAATGCATGCAAGAAGCGGCGTTAATGGCCTTATCCCGAGGATACCATCTATCCTCAGGATAACTGTACACAAAATAGTATGCAGGGAGCGATAATAGCTCTATCCACCCAACCCAGTCTGGTGTTAAGTTAATCCCGCATTTTACCAGATATAACAAAAACCTGGTGAGGATAAATCTAAATTCAGGGATGTAACTTGTAAGATCTCCATGATTCCATGGATTTCCGATAATCGCTGATTAAATATCATGAAATGCCAGGGATATAAAGGAGACAAATTGGTCAGTCAGAATCTCGTTCTTACAGATGACCTTAAAATTTGCTAAGATATAAAACCCAAACAAACAGATAGGTAATAAGTCATTACAGAGAGAGGGAAATTGAAATTGGCAGTATGGGCGATAATACAGTGAAAAGTCTGTACTGTGGAATGGAGCACGGGTAGTGCTCGAAGAGATTAAAAAATGTGATGGAAACAACTGCATGGAGACACTGCATGGAGACACTGCATGGAGACACTGACGATGAACACCATTAATAACTCTACACATCCATTTTACTCATATTAACCAACCAAATCCACCCCCACCCCCTCCCATACACCCCATAACATTTGACAAAAATCAGACTGTCTTGTACACACACACACACACACACACACACACACACACAGACACACACACGCTTGCTCCAAACTAGATATATCACAACCACTTAGTTGCTAAATTAGGATTATACCTAAACCCTGACTATACCGACATACCCCTGCCTAGAAAATTAACACGAAGACACCACCTACATTAAAATGCATCCAGTGAATATATACACTGACCAGATATACCGTAGCTTCTCAATTAGCTGAGTATAATAACAATATTTGATTATTTTAAGATTGTTCTTGTAATTAAATAGTGTAAATGACTGAAGTTAAGCGTGGCCGGAAGACCAGTGCCTCGGCGCTGGAAAAAGACTGTATTCAGATGAATACAAATATTTACCATAAACAAAATCTGTCTGGTCCCATAGCCTCTTTTCCCAGTACAGCACCTAGCGTCCACATGGGGGAGCTGGAACCCGACTAAGGACATCTCTAGATTACGGAAATCCCAAATTAAAAATAGCCTCAGCAGATAGCTATTGCCAACGCAATTTTCGCTCTTGCATATTAACCTAGGCACACCCCTATCCTCGCAATAGCAAACCCCAGGAAAGAGGTTATTCCCAGGATAAGCTCTTTCCAAGTTACTATCAAATCTACTTGCCAAAACTAATTTGACATGTTTACACTTTAAATATTTCAAAAGTTAGTGTTCTCTATCGTATTCTCTGTGGCAAAATGGTTAGACTTTTTCTAGGTCAGACTCCTAATCTGAACGTCGATGGTTCAATTCCCCATGCCATCACCTCTGCCAATTTGGATTGTCCACGGTGTGTATAACTTACAGCGTCATCAAAGTTGTTCTCATACCATATCTATGTGGTGTGAAAGGTTAAAAATCCCTTGGGTCGATAAAAGTGCAAACTTGGGCTTTCTATCGACCAACTGTCTAATGGGGAAAACAAGGATACTCAGACTTATCCATGATAGGCAGAACAAAAAATAACCGCATTTTGCATATGGATCCAGGTGTTCACGCAACCTGCACACAAACACAAAAACCAACATGGCCACCTACACACAAAGGCGACAAAGAAAATCATGCTTAATTTTAAAACGCATCCAGACATTGAGCCATCCGTGTCAAACACACGTGTTTGTCAACACTCAGAGACACCATGTGGACAGTCACCGGCACGGCTGTCTAGTCTACCAGGTTGTTTGGTTGGTTGATGGAGTTTGACATCCTGGCAACATCTAAGGTAATATCATCAAGACGGGTCTACCAGGGCCACGTTCAGGGTGCGTCTTCAAGACGTCTCCGCGATGCTTTTTGGCTTATTTCCGTTCAGGGTGGGTCTCCGAGGCGTCTCCGAGATGTCTCCCTTTTCAGATAGGAGACAAAAAGCGCCTCGAAAATGGCCGCCGTATTCAGTGGTTTCAGCCAACCACAGCGCAGCTTTTCCATTGCAAATGGCTGCCGCCTATGGGGGGGCGGCCATTTTCGAGGCGACAAACTGCTTTTGCCATTCAGACTACCGCGACGTCAGGGATTTCCGAGACGTCTCGGAGGCACACCCTGAATGCGGCCCTGGTACCCGCTTCCTATGTGGAAGGTTGGTTGGTTGGTTGATGGAGTTTTACATCCTGGCAACATCGAAGGTCATATCATCAAGACGGGTCTACCAGGTACCCGCTTCCTGTGAGGAAGGTTGGTTGGTTGACCTGACTTGTAGCAGTGCGCACACATGGCAATTTTATAGTGCTTCCCCACAGGGAAATCAGGCTGCCGGCACCATGACCCGATATCCCACTCAGTCACATTATCCTGACATAGCCCCATCCTAATAATACCGAGCCCCAGGCTAGGAAGCGACAAGTATCAATTTTTATAAGTCATGGGTTTGACTCGCCTGGGAACCGAACTCCCGATCTCCCGCACGCGAGGCCTGCGCTCTATCGATTCGGCCACCGCACCCGGTGACTATTATGTAAGAACTGGTATCTGATAAGCCTGGACGGTGACGCCAGATCTGCTATCTAAACACCAACACGGTGACACCCCCTGCCGAGATAGCAAGGATAACACTTGAAGCCGCAGAGAGCAAACTGTCCTCAATCTCGGACAATCCTGTCCTAATATGTGTGTTCCGAGTTACTGAGACCGGGTTGGTTGCTGAGGAACGCCGGAAGCTGAAATTAAAGCTTGTTTTTATTTAACAACGGCTCTAGAGCTCATTGATTTTTGTATCATCGGCTATTGGACGTCAAACATATGGTCATTCTGACATATTTCTTTGGAGGAAACCCACTGCTGCCACATAGGCTACTCTTTCCGATAAGCTGCAAGGGGTCTTTTATATGCACTTTCCCACAGACAGGACAGCACATACCACAGCCTTTGATGAACCACTTGTGGACGGAAAATAGCCCAAACTGCAAATGGGCCCATTGAGCAGGATCGATAGGATGGTTGCTGAGGAAGGCTTGAAGTTGAGGCCCAGTTTGGTTACATGCCCAGATGTGCATTGACGAACCATGCACCCTGATCCTTCACTCTCAGCCCAATTCTCTCTTCTCATTTTGAACATATAATATAAACACACGGATCCTGATGACTAAATAGGAGTAGGCTAGTCTAGTAATAAGAGTAGAAAAAATAAATACATATATATGCCAAGAAAATCCAGAAAAAAACTAACATAGGCTATTAACCATACCAACCAATTATCTATCTGCTACTGAAATGCAGGCAATCAAATAGCTTATCAGCAGCCACTGTGTGGTAAGATAACACCAACACTACAACTGGCCAGCATTGAAAACAAGCATGGGTACCAGGGATTATATGCTATGGACAGTATAAATACAGCCTCAAAAAATATATATATATAAAAAAAATACAAAAATGACTAGACAGTCTTCCAGACCAAGTGCTTGAAGCACCAACGATAGAAGCATTTGAAAGAAGCCTGGATAGACATTGGAGAGGACACCCACAATTATACAACTTCAGGGCTCCGTCAACCTCCATAAGTGTGCAAAGAAAATAGTTCTTTTTTACCATAACGAGCTGGCATTAGAGGCCCAATAGGGCCTAGATCAGCGTGAAGATGATCTGTAAGTTAATCTGTAAGTTAAACTTGGTAGGGTGATTGGCCTTCCTTTTTTAATTTTAATTGAGATGCAGTGAAATTGCGCAAACATTTGCTCCTACGCTATAAATGAAAATGCAATTTCCCATATGTGCAGCAGTGTGCAACACTGTAGAGTGCTTCACCACCCACCCGGGCAAAAGCAGGCACCCGACTAGTGCCTGGTGAGACACCAACTGGTGGTATCTCGGCAGTGATGTATTAAACCAAATAAACAAATATGCTTGTTTTTGTTGTTTTTTTACTTAAAAAATAAGAAGGAAGAAAGATTGCTTACGAAAACATCCACATGGGGTGAAAGTCGCTCTGACAAAAAAAAAGGGGGAAAGAGGGGAAAAAAAAGATGGAAAGTTTCAACTCAGCAGGGAACATTTTGTTTGGTATCGTGTCACGAATTGTATATGTTACACAGGGAACATTTTGCTTGGCACTGTGTCGCGAATCGTGATACAAGTTATGTAGATCACTAATCAATTTCCAAATTGATTAGCAATTGTTGCTAATCAAAATGTTCCCTGTGTGTATATGTTACACAAGAACATTTTGCTCGGCACTGTGTCGTGAATCGCGATACAAGTTATGTAGATCACTGATCAATTTCCAAATTGATTAGCAATTGTTGCTAATCAAAATTGTCAAAACAAAATGCTCCCTCCTCAGTCACTTGATCTTGCTAGCTAACCAATCCTTATCATATCCTCGTAATGCCAAGTGCCAGGCTAGGTAGCAACAAATATCAATTTTATAAGTCATTGGTTTGGCTAGGCTGGGGTTTTTGAACTCCTGACCTTCCGCTTAGGAAGCCTGCGCTCTACCAATGGGGCCACCACGCTCCTTCTAACCAGGAGACGCCAGGAAGAGGAAAGGATGCTCAACAGCATCAAAGAAGCAGTTCATAGACATTCTATTTTTAGAACCTAAATATAGTTGGCTGAATATTTCCTTTGTTACGTTGTGTCAAATTTTGTAAGCATAACAAACAATGGAAGAAAACATGATTCTTTCTAAGTGGAAAGAAGATTTTTTGCCAAGATGAGACTTGAGCCTGAGGCACTATGTTGTAAGGCTTGATAAAAGGGATGTGGGCCACAAACCCCATATTCAGGTTACTGCCGGAGTGAGCATTGTGGGTGTAAACTTGGGTAAAAGAACAAACGATGATTATTTAATGCTATATATCACTGCATTTGAGTAAAAGAACAAACGATGATTATTTAATGCTATTTTCTTCAGTGCCGAGGCGCTGGTCTTCCGGCCAAGCGCTGGTCTTCCGGCCATGCTTAAAAGCTGCATAGTCCGATGAAAGCATCAAATTTTCAAAACCAAAACACTGACCTAGATTTGATTCTACATATCTAACTTAGATACTGGCGCACTTATTAAGCATTTGTTGCCACGTAGACGAGAATACTGAGTCAATTTAATAGAACTTGTTACTGCATAAGTCTATGTTGTCAGAGTTTTGGCATGTGTGCCAAAATTAATTTGGCATGTTTGCGCTTCAAATATCTCAAAAGTTAGCCATTTAAAATAAAAGGTACTTCAAACTAAAATGAGGTCGAATATAACAATCAATTTAATGTAGTTACCTCAGAACACTGACTAAATCCGAAAACCATCAGACTATGGAAGTTTTAACTTCAGTCATTTACACTCATTACTGGCACGGGCAGGGAGGAACGCGGAAGCATGAGTGGGAATAACACAGCTTTATTCTCAAGATAATCATCGTCAACGGCTCAATCGGGGTTAGGTTGTACACGGTTGAGGTGTCACGCGGCGAAGTCTGACATGAGCATGAAGCTATGTATGAGTGATAAATTGATCATCAACATATGTACAGTGTTTTTCATGAACGGACAAGTCAATACAGTAGTGACATAAATGTAACAGTAGTTTGTGATGATTAATTGTGAATCAAGCAAGTTAATTGAGTATTGAGATAAATCATAGAGTGTCTGGTGATGATTAATTGTCAATTGGAGAATGTTTTCATCAATCCAGGTATGATTAGTGATGGAGTAGTGATATGATCGGATGACCTTATCTCAGGTATTGATAAATCACAAGTGAAGATATAGGCATCTCATCATATTTTTAAGTTAGAAGTTTTTGAGTATTAACAGTTTTTTGTTTTTATTTTTTGTCTCGTTATTGGGTATTGTAATCGAGACAAGTGCAGGTAGAGGGTGGGTGTTTTTTTTAGAAGAGATGTGCAGCTGACGAGAGTCAGTGGAAGAGTGGAGAGGTAGGGGCAAGCAGAGGCGTGAGGAAGAGTTTGGGGGGGGGGAGGAGGCCTCTGATTGGCTGAGGGGGAGTGAGCCACCTGTCAGTGGGTGAGTGTTTGGCAGGTGGGTGGAAGCTTCCCGGGCTTCCTCCCTGCCCCCAGTAATGACAGCAAATGACCACCTCCGTGATCATTTAACCCATTTAATTACGAGAACAATTTTGAGACAATAAACTATTATTATTACATTCAGCTAATTAAGTGTTTGCGATGTATCTGGTCAGGACAGCACATTCAGTGTATGCATTCATGTGTCGGCAGTGTTTTAGTTGGTTTACTATGCAAGTACTGCCTAGAACTAGGTATAATCCAATTTTAGCTAACTAATGCCTAGGTCACAAATGCCTTGCGGCGTGCTTGCGGCAGCCATAAGTCACCGCATCGGCAAAACCGTGCGGTGACCGTACGGTAGGATACGGTGACTGTATCGCGACCAGTCTGTTCTTTGCTTGCCGCAAGGGCTTGCGGTTTTTTTAAGTTGAAGTTATCTTAACTTCAGAAAATTGCAACACTGCAGGACACAATCACGCCGCAACACTGTATGACCACCTTTGTTGACAACAATGAAAGGTCTTAAAATGAATATCAATATTGTACAAAATTCATGTTTGTGTGATCAATATTAAGAAAGTTATGATGTTTTTATATATTAAAGACGTGTAAAACGTTCAACACAAACCGCAAGGTGCCTTGTGGTGACCGTATGATACGTGAATAGATAAACTGCAGACCGCAACTCCGTAATATTTGCATATACCGCAATACAGAGCACTTTACGGTGACCACAGCATTTGTGACCCAGGCATTAGTGTAGCAAGCATTCACTGTGTGCATTAGGATTAGTATTAAATATCAAGTTTTGTAGGTTGGGTGAATTGAACTGGTGCCCTTACCAGGATGCTGCAAATGCTACATACAGGGCATCTCCTGAACCTACCTTGTGTATTTATTTATTTATATTTTTATTGAGGCTGTATTTATACTGTCCATAGCATATAAGCCTGGGTACCCAGGCTTGTTTTCAATGCTGGCCAGATGTAGTGTTGGTGTTATCTTACCACACAGTAGCTGCTGATAAGTTATTTGATTGCCTGCATTTCAGTAGCAGATAGATAATTGGTTGGTATGGTTAGTAGCCTATGTTAGTTTTTTTGGATTTGCTTGGCATACATGTATTTTATTTTGTTCTACTCTTATTACTAGACCAGACTACTCCTATTTACATATCATAGGCTTGTACGTAGCTGTGTGGTGTGTTATCTGGCTACTCTTGGCATGGTTACCCTCCATTGGGCGTCCCGCTGGTGGGCCGTGACATATCACATGCCCCTTTGCAAGGCAGCTTAGTGGGGGTTTCCTAGCCTAGTTTGCACAGATATTTTTTGTAAGTTTTTAGGTCAGGAATGTGTCGTTCCTTTACCGTTTGGGCATTCCACACCTTGGCAGCCATTTCCAGCGTGCTTCTCTCATGAGCTTTTATTTGGCTTCTGGTCTGCTTCAGTAGTGGCGCATTATTTGCTCTAGTAGCCCTTTGCGGGTTTTTTAGGAGTTTATTGTTTTGACTATAGCTATATGCTAATGTTTTCAAATGAATTATTCTCCTATTTTCTAGTAATTTCACTTTGGTTCTTTTGTGTATGTCTACTCTTAGTCAGATTTTTAGGGCTCTGTTCTGCAGTATTTGCAGTTTTTTTAGTAGTTCTTTTCTCGCACCCATGTAGTTTACATCTCCATAGTCAAAATAGGGGAGCACCACGCCCTTGAACATTTCTATTGACATTTCTTGTGTCATGTAGTCTCTTAGCTTTGCAAATAGCCACAGTTTATGGTTTACTTTCTGGATAATTTTATTTATACATAGGTTGTAGTTTAGTTGGCTGTCCAACTCAAGGCCTAGGTATTTGTAATGGTCTACATTTTCTAATGTTTGGTTTCCTAACTTACAGTGTAGTTTTCTTTCTGGCATTTGTTTATGCGAGAAGAGTACTGTTTTTGATTTGCTTGTGTTGATGGTTATTTTTTGGACTCACACCACTCGTCTAGTTTTAATAGGAGTTTATTCAGTTTAGTTATTACCTCCTCTTCTGTGGTGCCATTTGCGTATATATGACTGTGTCATCTGCATATAGTTGGAGGCACTCAGTTTGCAACCAATTTTCTAGATCGTTTATATAGATTATAAAGAGTAGTGGCCCTAACACAGACCCTTGGGGTACACCACATGTGACAGGTTGGTTGTCTGTATTGTTTATTTTTGTTTTCTGTTGCCTGTTGCTGAGGTAGCATTTTATCCAATCCATAGTGTTGGATTTTATGCCCATGCTCTAAATCAGCCGACCATGGGACTGACTTTTGAATGGTCCACTTAAGGAGGTGGTCGGCTTAGGGAGTTTCAAAAAAATTCGTTAAAATGTTATTATATGGTCGATCGTGTGAGACCCAAATAAAGCGATCGATATATGGGAGTGGTCGATCTGTGGAGGTGATCGGTTAGAGAGGTTTTACTGTGGTCTGCAATGACCTTACAGGCAAGGAGCCACATGCACAGGTAGACATTGGTAGGTGGACTGCATCAGGGAGCCTAGCCAATCTAAATGTTACGACGTTCACCTTGGAATAGCAAAAATGTAGGTTTGAATGCCGCTCTAGAAACAATGTTCGCTTTGTTTACAACACCAGCATGACACCAGCGCTGGTACCAAGACCAGGACACGGACATTGAAGCCGTGACCAGAATCAAAACATCGGTGCGGTGACCAGGATACTAAACAAAATAAAAAAGGATGCATACTGAGAATCCAGTGCAGCTTATGACACATTGAGGCGTGCGACTTGTTAGTAGGCCGGGCCCACGTGACCCTGGGCACTGCGGCGCCTGTTGCGAGCTGCTCGAGTGGTGACAGCAGTGTGAGTGACTCAGTGTTCAGATAACAGCTCTCAGCGCCTCGCCCGGCCTCACCCGACGGGACGTCTTAACCGAACAATGCCTGGCGCAGACCGGCCCGACGTCATAACCGCCAAATGCCTGGCGCAGACCGGCCCAACGTCTTAACTGCACAATGCCTGGCGCAGACCGGCCTGAAGTCTTAATCGCACAATGCCTGGCACAGACCGACCCGACCTCTTAAACGCACAATGCCTGGCACAGACCAGACTGACATCTTAACCGCACAACGCCTGGTGCAGACCGGCCTGACGTCTTAACCGCACAATGCCTGGCACAGACTGGCCCGATTTCTTAACCGAACAATGCCTGATGCAGACCGACCCGACGTCTTAACCACACAATGCCTGGCAGAGACCGGCCTGACATCTTAACTGCACAATGCTTGGCGCAGACCGGCCCGATGTCTTAACCGCACAATGCTTGGTTCAGACTGACCCATTGTCTTAAATGCACAATGCCTGGCAGAGACCGGCCCGACATCTTCACCACACAATGCCTGGCAGAGACCGGCCCGACGTCTTAACCGCTCAATGCCTGGCAGAGACCGGCCCAACGTCTTAACCACTCAATGCCTGGCACAGACTGGTCCAACAACCCTCAACCGACAAACTGGCATCTACACATTTGTCTTGGGGGACTGATGAACACGGGAAATATTGCGCCTCGAGTAGGATTCAAGCCCACACTTCTTGCATTCCAGGCTTGTATGCTAATTATTCCACCACCTAGGTTCCCTGATGTTATCACCATACCATGACTACCTGTCTAAGCAGCTCCTTGCCTGAGACGTCAGTGCAGACTACAACTGCACTTGTCCCCCCGGGATTGGAGGTCATTTAAATAGTTTGTGACCATAAGTCATGTTAATGCTTACAATTACATACCTACAGGCAATGTACTTACTGAGAAATCAGGCCAGCAGAACCATGTCCATAACCCACTCAGTCACATTATCCTGACATTGAGTTAATAAGTTCATGCCCTATCCTATTAATGCCGACGAGCGCCTGGCTAGGAAGCGACGAGTATCAATTTTAAATCATTAATTTGACTTGACCAAGGTTCGAACCCACAAACTCGTGTTTTCGAATCCCCCGATCTCCCAAAACAGGAGACGGACGCTCAACTTATTCGGCCATCCCGTCTGGTGGCAAATGTCGTAGAACCGTTATAATCTACCTTTCCAGTACTTAACTAAGTAAACCGTGGGTCTGAAATATCGAGATAGTGATTATAATGATCAACTTAATATATTTATCTAGAAAATATGCGTGAAATTCAAAACCATCAGATTATGTAACTCTAAAGCTGCATGGTTCGATGAAGCAAATTTTCAAAACGAAAACAATTACCTAGAATTAATTATACATATCTAACTTAGATATTGTTGCACTTAATTTAATAAAACCTGTTACTGAGAAAGCCTATGGTGTCAGAGGCTTGATGTGCTTGCCAAAACTGTAGGTTACATGTTTGCACTTCAAATATCCCGAAACTCAAAACCATTGGACTACGCACCTTTAAACCGGGCGCGGTGACCGAATCGGTAGAGCACAGGCCTCGCGTGTGGAAGATCGGGAGTTTGCGAGTTCAGTTCCCATTCGAGTCAAACCAATGACTTAAAAATTTATACTTGTCGCTTCCTAGACTGGTGCTCAGCATTATTAGGATAGGGCAAGGGCTGGTTAGCTCGGTGTCAGGATAATGTGACTGAGTGGGTTATCGGGTCATGGTGCCAGCAGCCTGATTAACCAGTGGGGCAGCACTATAAAATCGCCATGAGTGCGTACTGTCACAAGTCGGTACCCTTCCTGATATGACCTTAGATGTTGCTAGGATGTAAAACAACAAACAAACAAACAAACGCACCTTTAAAGCTGCATAGTTCGATGAAAACATCACATTTTCAAAACCAAAAGAATTATCTAGCTTTGATTCTACATGTCTAACTTAGATAATGGTGTATTTATTAGACATTTGTCGCTACATAGAAGGGAAGATCGAGTCAATTTAATAGAACTTCTTCCTGTAGAAGCGTATGGTGTCAGAGGTTTTTTTGGCGTGCTTGTCAAAATTAATTTTGCATGCTTACACTTCAAATATCTCAAAAGTTAGCCATTTAAAATAAACGTTACTTCAGATTAAAGTAAGGTCGATAATAGTGATCAAACTAATATATTTATCTCGGAAACTATCAGAAACTCAAAACCATCGGACTATGCAACTTTAAGGTGGGTATCATTTTACCCGGTGTGGCGTGCTCAGCCGTGTACCATGTTCAGCCGTGTGATTAGACTCAAACTCAAGGCATTGTCAATGGTCGTGAGTAATCTTCATACAGAAAATCCAGGAAAAGTGAAATATCTCTAAAACCACACCACCTATTAACAAATCGCTTGGTACACATATAGAAAACATCTTCACCAAAATGATTATATTAAATTGATAAGGTTAGGGTTCTTGATTTCTATTAATTTTGATTAAAACTAATGTTTTGCAATGCGCGTACCGTCAAACTCAAGGCATTGTCAATGGCCGTGAGCAATCTTCATACAGAAAATCCAGGAAAAGTGAAATATCTCTAAAACCACACCACCTAGAAACAAATCGCTTGGTACACATATATAGAAAACATCTTTACCAAAAACATTATATTAAATTTATAAGGTTAGTGACTCACGAGCATTGACAATGCCTTGAGTTTGAGTCTATGCACACGGCTGAGCACGGTACACGGCTGAGCACGCCACACCGGTCTGTATGAAGCATTCCTACACACATCTCACAACACATGCCCAACCCCCACACGATGTCAAGGTGCAATAAACATATAACACCCTGATATTCCCATAAATTCAAATAACATTTATTTGTTTGTTGTTGATTTACATCATAGCAACATCTATGGTCATATCAGGACGGGTACTGACTTGTGACAGTGCGCACTCATGGTGACTTTATAGTGCTGCCCCACTGGAAGATCAGGCTGCCAGCACCATGACCTGGTATCCCACTCAGTCAAATTATCCTGACACGGAGCCATCCAGTCCTTGCCCTATTCTAATAATGCTGAGCGCCTGGCTAGGAAGCAACAAGTATCAATTTTTAAGTCGTTGGTTTGACTCGACCACGGTTCGAACCTACTGTGTAAGATGCGAAGTGTAAATAAGCCTAAAACATAATGATTAACATATGTATAGTTTTAAAATAAAAATCACAAGGCTGGATAACAAATTCACAAAAAATCACTTTAGTCACATAAAAATCACATTCAAGTTTGGGCACATCGGCAAGTATAGACTTTAAAAAAAAAAAAAATCATTGACATAATCATAATTTTTCCATTTTCCATAATTTTCAAGGACCTTTACACAAATTCCATTACTTTCCCGGCCTGGAATCCTGATTGATCAAATTCCATGACCTTCGAGGTTTTCAAGGACCCATACGAACCCTCTAGTAGTGCTACAATCACATACACATACACATCCACACCTGAGAACAGTCGGTGCTGGAACGCTGTCACTATAATTAGGGCGCGGTCACGTGGGGTTAACTTAGGGAGAGCTGCCCACGGGCTGTTTCAGCGCCCCACACCCAGGGGGTGCCACGAGGAATGAACGCTCATCAGAGAGCAGCTCAGCAAAGTGTTCAACCAGGTCATACAACTGCTGTACCGGATGTGGTGGTCAAATCGGTAAGAGCACATGCTTCCTGTGTTAATCTGATAATCCAACACCGAGAACATTATTATTATTATTAGGATAAGTATTTTACAGCGTGAATTGTTGGTGAGTCTTGTGTCGCAGTTACTCCGCTACCCACGAACTCTAGGCACCAGCTCTCAAAATAGGAGGCTTGAAAAAGCCTATAGGGCGTGGTGCAGGGGTAGGTGGGGGAGGGGGGGGAGTAGAGAATGCCAGTCACATTACCAGGTTATTCCCGCAGTCCGACACTCTATGACTGTTCCATGACCAGGGATGCTAAACTACCCGATAGTAAAACTAAAGGTGTCCGATTGTACGGCTATTGATATAATTCTCGTCTATTCCCCGGTAAAACAGACATTTGCATTTTAATATGGTGTTCTCTGTGGCGGAGTGGTTAGAGTGTCTGACTTTTTTCTAGGTCGGACTCCTAATCTGAAGGTCGGTGGTTCGATTCCCCATGCCCCCATCTCTGCCAATTTGGATTTCCACCGCTGTGTATAACTTACAGCGTCATCAAAGGCCGGTTGCTCTCATACCATGTCTATGTGGTGTGGGAGGTTAAAAATCCCTTGGGTCGGTAAAAGTGTAGGCTCGGGCTTTCTATCAACAAACTGTCTAATGGTGAAAACAAGCCTATTCAGGCTTATCCATGATAGGCAGTATAAATCTTCAACAACAACAAAATATCATCCACAAAGCCAGTGTCCATTTTTACTGAGGATAAGCAATGCTACAGGGGTGACACCAGAGTGAGTGAGTGAGTGAGTGTGTGTAAGTGTTAGTGTTACTGTGAGTGTATATGTGTGAGAGTATATATATATATAAATATATATATATATATATATATATATATATAATATAAATATGTTGTGCATGAGGTGTGCGTGTGTGTGGGGGGGGGGGGGGGTGCGGTCAGGGGGAGTGGGTGAGTAGGATGGTGAATCAGCAGCCCAGTGCTGCCCCCTATAAAGTAAAGGTCAATTAGGTCACGTGACCTTCTAGGGGCCGAGTGCTTTAGTAATGTGGTGAGGTACACTCACCAAACCAGGTGAAATGACACATATATAGGTAGCTAGGGATAGGAATAGGTTGTCAGAGGACGCAAGAAAATCGGCCTTTCATGGTGAAATTAATTCTGTCTTCAAGATTCGCCTGTTTATGGTAGCTTTTTGTGGTAAATGAAATCTGCCACCAACTACTTAAAGTTGCATAATCCGATGGTTTTGAATTTCTGTATTTTTTCTGGGATAAATATATTAGACCGATCATTAGTATCTACTTTACAATTAGTTCAAAGTTACTTTTATTTTAAATGGTAAACTTTTAAGATATTTTGAGTGCAAACATGGAAAATTAGTTTTGGCAAGCTTGCCAACACTCTGACAGCATGGACTTCTGCAGTAACAGGTTCTGTTAAATTGACTCTGTATTGCCTTCTACGCAGAAACAAATGCTTAATAAGTGCATCAGTATCAAGTTAGATATATGTAAAATCAAATCTAGATAATTGATTTGGTTTTGAAAATTTGATATTTCATCGGACTATACAGCTGTCATGGTCTGCACTGACCTCTCAGGCAAGTAACCACATAGACAGGTAGTCATGGGTAGTGTGTCGATATCAGGGAGCCTAGGTGGTGTAATGGTTAGCACACTGGCCCGGAATGCAAAGAGATGTGGGTTCGAGTCCCGCTCTAGGCGCAATATTTCCCATTTTCATCACCCTCATGACACTGGTTGCCGTGACCATGATCCTGTACAAGCTACATGCTGTATGGTTGTTGAACCTACCCTGTGTATGTATGTGTAAGTGCATTGCCTGTATGTATGTAATTGTAAGCATTAAAAGACTTACAATTCCAGGGGGACGAGTGTTGTGGTCTGCACTGACCTCTCAGGCAACTAACCACATAGACAGGTAAGCATGGGTAGTGTGTCGATATCAGGGAGCCCAGGTGGTGTAATGGTTAGCACACTGGCCCGGAATGTAAAGAGATGTGGGTTCAAGTCCTGCTCGAGGCGCAATATTTCCCATTTTCATCACCCCCATGACACAGCTTTAAACCAAGTTCTAAATATACCTCATTAAGGCTTTACCGGGTGCGGTGGCCGAGTCAGTAGAGCACGGGCCTCGCGTGCAGGAGATTGAGAGTTCGGTTCCAGGTCAAGTCAAACCAATGACTTATAAAATTGATAATTGTCGCTTCCTAGCCTGACTCTCGGCATTGATAGAATAGGGCAAGGACTGGTTAGCTCAGTGCCAAGATAACGTGACTGAGTGGGATATCGGGTCATGGTGCTAGCGGCCTGATTTCCCAGTAGGGCAGCACTATAAAGTCGCCATGAGTGCGCACTGTCACAAGTCGGTACCCGTCCTGATATGACCTTAGTTGTTGCTAGGACGTAAAACTCCAACAACCAACCAACCTGTCTGACACACCTGGAAATGCCATAAAGGAATCTGTATTGGGTGGAAAATGGCTCATCAGGTATCATGAACCAAAACCTACGCTTGGAGGGTCTGGGTGAAAACAAGAAAGTGGTCAAAGTACCCCAACAGGAGTTTGGCAAGAGGGTGACACTGACAGTGACAGAGCACACTTTTGCCACATACAAAATTAACTAAATTAATACTGAGGCCTACCTTTTCTGCTCGAAAGTTAAACTGTTCGGTTAAATACTCAAATGACGCTACTGTTGCCATATTGATGTGGAACTTATCGGTAAGTATCAGAAATCCATTGTGCCATATGCTGAACATTGTATATTCAACAGCTATTGTCAGCTCACTTCAATATATAGATATTCTATATACCACTTTTGGGTAAATAATCCCGAATTGAAAAATGGCTGACCAGTGCTCCGGTGCTAACAAAATGTCAAAAGAACATATTCAACAGAATAACATATCCCCCCCCCCCTCCCCAAAGATTATAGTGGTGTAATCGGTTGGTAAAGTGAAAAGTGTACTGAGGGGGGTGAAGGGTTGGTAAACCTGGGTGGGTACCTTCCCTGACCTC
Organism: Branchipolynoe longqiensis; assembly: GCA_030323885.1. Taxonomy (NCBI): domain Eukaryota; kingdom Metazoa; phylum Annelida; class Polychaeta; order Phyllodocida; family Polynoidae; genus Branchipolynoe; species Branchipolynoe longqiensis. The sequence goes on along the minus strand of CM059199.1, from coordinate 75,438,038 downwards.
TGACCCAGGCGAAGGTTATCTTATGAACGCCGGCGTTATTCCCTCAGTGTGGTGGGCAGTCATCAGCCTCAAGCTGAGTCAATCAGCCGGAGTGAGTCAGGGCGAGTCGGAGGGAGGAGAAAGGAGTCAGAATGAGTCGAGCCGGGTTAGCGGGAGGCGAAACGATTCTGAGTGAGTGTAAAATAGTTGGAATGAGTCAGAGTGAGTCAGGGCGAGTCGCAGGGAGGTGAAAGGATTCTGAGTGAGTCAAAAGGAGTCAGAATGAGTCAAGGTGAGTCAGAGAGAGGCCAACAGATTCTGAGTGAGTCGAAAGGGGTCAGAATGAGTCAAGGCACGTCTTAGGGAGACAAATGATTCTGAGTGAGTCGAAAGGAGTCCTGTATGGGTCAGAATGAGTCATGGTGAGTCAGATGGAGGCAAAATGATTTTGAGTGAGTCGAAAGGAGTCAGAATGAGTCCAGGCGAGTTGAAGGGAGGTGACATGATTCTGAGTGAGTCAAAAGGCACTTGGCATTGATAGGATAGGGAAAGGACTCATTAGCTCAGTGTCAGGATAATCTGACTGAGTGGGATATCGGGTCATGGTGCTGGCTGTGTGGTCTCTCATTGGGGAAGCACTATAAAGTCGCCATGAGCGTGCACTGTCACAAGTCGGTACCCGTCCTGATATGACCTTAGATGTTGCCAGGATGCAAAACTCCAACAACCAACCAACCAACATGGGATAACTAACACAGAGGGCGCTGACACATTACGGTGCTGCCATCTGTAGTCATCCCGTCCTTTCTCACAATTGGGGACCAGTGATCTGTCGCTGACTACCCCCTGGTGCTGCCACCTGGTGTCAACTCATGATACCACCCACGTTGGATGAGCACATGAGTGAATCGTGGTATTGAAGGTTGTTGCATTCATTATCTTCCATAACAAATGATACCGCCCACCCACCCTGTGTTACTAGGATAGGGCAAGGTTTGTTTGTTGTTTTAAATCCTAGCAACATCGAAGGTCATATCAGGACGGGTACCGACTTGTGACAGTGTGCACTCATGGTGATTTTATAGTGCCGACCCACTGTGAAATCAGGCTGCTAGCACCATGACCCAATATGCCACTCAGTCACATTATCCTGACACTGAGTTAAGCAGTCCTTGCCCTGTCCTATTAATGTTGTGCGCCATTCTAGGAAGCGACAAGTATCAATTTTATGTCATTGATTTGACTCGACCCGGAATCGAACTCCCTACCTTCCACACACGAGGTCCATGCTCTACCGATTCGGCCACCACGCCCGGTAAGGTTTGTTTGTTGTTGTTTTACGTCCTAGCAACATCTAAGGTCATATCAGGACGGCGCCCGGTAAGGAGTTTGGGCAAATAAATAGGACCTGAACCACATATCGAGTTGAATATATGTGAAGCCACATATTTAACATGCAGTGAAAAAGAAAGCAGTGTCACTCTCAGTGATGCGTCAAAAATAGTAAAAAACAGGTGTCTGGCAGGCATGGTTTTTCACAAGAGGGAGACTACAACATCCAGTTTTGTGTACATCCAATAGCCGATGATAAAAATCAATGTGCTCTAGAGCCGTCGCTAAATAAAAGAAGCTTTATTTTTACTTTACAACTCCCAGTTCAGGTAAGTGTCTGGTCGTCGTAATTTTTCACAAGACGGAGACTACAACACCCTGGTTTTTACGTCCAATAGCCGATGATAAAAATCAATGTGCACTAGAGGCATCGTTAAATAAAAGAAGCTTTATTTTTACTTTACAACACCCAGTTCAGGTAAGTGTCTGGTCGTCGTAATTTTTCACAAGACGGAGACTACAACACCCAGGTTTTTACATCCAATAGCCGATGATAAAATCAATGTGCTCTAGAGGCGTCGTTAAATAAAACAAGCTTTACTTTACTTGACAACACCCAGTTCAGGTCTGGCAGGCATAGTTTTTCACAAGACGGAGACTACTATTAGTACTACACCCAGTTGGGTGTAGTAAGCCCCGCCTGGGACGGGCCGGTACAGACGCACGGTGCCACGGCACTCGGGTCAGGGCGTGACGTCACAACCCAGGTGAGGGAGTGACGTCACCACCCAGGTAACGGGCGGGGCCAGCTGACTCACTCCCGGGAGTACACAGGGGGGTTGTGATGTGTGGTGGGGGTGGTGGTGGTGGTGGGGGGGTGGTGGTGGTGGTGGTGGTGGTGGTGGTGGTGGGGGTGGTGGTGGTGGTGGTGGTGGTGGTGGTTGAGGGGAATGGGGAGAGTGCCACTGGCGATGGTGTGTGGTGGTGGTGGTGTGTCATGTGTGGGGTGGTGTGTGTTGTTGTTGTTGGTGTGGTGTTGCGTAAAGGTGTGTGTGTACTGATGGTGGTGTAGTGGTGTATGTGTGTATGTGTGTACAGGTGTGTGTGTGTGTGTGTGTGGTGATGGTGGTGATGTGGTGTGTGTGTGTGTAGTTGTGTGTGTGTGTGTGTGAAAACTGCAATGGTAGGGTCATGTTTCGCAACCATCTTGCAAGGTATAATGAAAGGGAGAGGAAAACAAGACGGACAAAGGAAGAGATGAGAAGGACAGGGGATGGACAAGCCTGGAGTTTGGCAAGTCCCAGAGGGTAGTGGAAAACAGCGGAAAATTGATAAAGCTGGTTGCAAAGTCCTATGTGGTACCCCAATGACCCTCAATGTTAATGGATTGATGATGATGATGATGATGATGATGATGACGATGACGAATGATGGTGGTGGTGGTGATCACTGTAGGAGTCACCCTTGTGCTAGGAGGTTATATTAGTAATAGTAGTTGGAAATGCAGAATTTGGTCACTTCTCTTAAGGCCCTGTCACATTACGACGTTTCTCACCAACGCGCGCCGACCGACGTGTTGCCTTTTTGGGCAAAACGTCGGCACACGTCGGGAAGTATTATGCGCGCGTTACCGGCGCGTCGGTGCACATTGAGTGATAGCAATGTGTGAATGGACACGTCGGCGCGCGTCGGGTCGCGCTGATCGTTTTGTGCTTGCACAAAACTTTCGGCACGCCCCGACGGGTTGGAGGGGGCGTTACAGACGCGCCACCAACATGCCACTAGCACGCTGCAACCCATCGAACTTTCTCCCACAATGCCGAAAAGTTGGACGTGTCTCGAGCCCTAACAAATATCTTGCGCGTTGGCGGTGCACTGGGGAAAACGTCATAGTGTGACAGGGCCTTAACTGGTTGTAAATAAAATTGGAACGACCCTGGATTAAAGATATATGTAAGTATGACATCTCAATTCCATTAGGAGAAACTGCATTCCATTAAATAGATAAATGTATTATATTCTCCTTTTCTTCTTCTTTATGGTCCTCATCACATTGGTTCCCTCTTCATCTTGAAATAGATAAAGGTATATTTTTGTTCTTCTTGTTCCTCTTGTTCCTTATCAGACTTTTGCTCCTCTTTTTCTCATTTCTTCTTTTTCCATCTCAACTTATTTTGGCCTCTCTCTCCTTGCCTCTCCTCTTCCTTCTCAGTTTGAGAGATACAACTTTTTTGCTTTGATCTAGTCTGTGCCACAATTCAACATATTCACTGTGTGTCGCATGGATCCACACCATGCAGTGACCTCACTTCAGGGTTCAAACTGCGGAACAACATCAACAACATCAACAACAACATCAAAGGCTACCCTCATCTAGTACAATGAATGGAGAGCTGAACTTACATAGTGGTGGTCTCGCTGTTCGTCTACGCCGAATACTCAGCGGTCAGTTCCTGAAGACATCATCTGGAAAATATAAAGAAAGGCATCCATTGGTTTTGAATTTTTGTCATATTTTATTCGAAAAAAAGAATATATATTAGGTTAGCCTTAATAATGTACATGGGAGCGGGACATAGCTCAGGCCGTAGCATGTCCACCTGTGAAGGTGTCGGTCATCCGATTGATCCTGCTCAGCGGACCCATTTGCAGTTTGGGCTAATTTCCGTTCCAACCAGTGGTTCGCAACTGGTTGATCAAAGGATGTGGTATGTGCTGTCCTGTCTGTGGGAAGGTACATTTAATTATAAAAGACCCCTTGCTGATTATCGGAAAGAGTAGCCTATGTGGCAGCAGCGGGTTTCCTCCAAAGAAATGTCAGACTGACCATATGATTGACATCCAATACACAATAGCCGACGATAAAAATCAATGTGCTCGAGAGGCGTCGTTAAATAAAACAAACTTCACTTTAATAATCTACTCTACACAAAATTTATGGATTATCCATTGGTCTTAAATCTTTAAATATTTTGTATATAAATATACTAACTTGGCCGTTTTGAGCTACTTCATTTTAATTTGGAGTCATGTTTATGATAATTGACTAACCTTGGAGATATTCAAAACTTAAGGCATCTACAATAATTCCTGTGTGCACATCAGTTGAAAATAAGTGCAGTGCACCATTGCTACATTAACTAGGTCACATCGCCCGCAGTCAATGCAAACTATTTTTATGTTCCCAAGGGGCAAAGCCCTAAAGGAATGATTAATGACTGCACCGGTACCTAAGATGAATATGTGGCATAAAATCTATCAAAATGTTTTGGGTTTGAAATATGCTTTCCTCGGATCATGTGAAATTAATTAAATACCATTCAAAGCAAACGGATTATGCAACTTTAATTTGAGAACTGCGAATATTTTCTTGAGATATTGTTGCCTACACTGCAACGGTTCCCCTGTGTGCAGATGTGTCAACACTGCTGGTTGTACACACCTTGGGAATTAGAAGAGGTGGTGTAGTAGGACACCATTGTAAACATGAGGTATGAGAATGAATCAGGCTTCGGTTTATTATAGTTACGTAGTCAGATGAGTTGTAAACCACTGCCTTGTGGTACAGATTCTTGACAGAACCGAAGGCTAAGGGAGAAAACCCTAAACAGAAAACCATGTCACTGTGGCAGCACTAAGGGCGGTTGATGTATGGAACTCGCAACATCTCCCGACCAGCCACTGCAAGGACAAATAGTTTTGCGCCTGTCTTGAATGTTCTTGCCGGTGTGAAACCTCTATTTGCTCCCCGAGAGAGTGCCGCTGGTAACTTGCAAAAGCCAGCAGCACTTCAACACTTTTGCAGGCAGCTTTCATGAAATATGACATTATTGCCACGACTCATGGCCACAACTCTCACAGCAGAGAGCTAAATGGAGAGCGGCAGTCAAGTAATGAAAGCAGTCTTTGTCGCATCACGACCGACAGCATGATGATGATGATGACACAAAATTATTTATTCATGGCGAGTACCTCACAAATCTTCAGAAACCAGGTGAATGATTTACAGTTTACAGAATGATTGGCATTGTTAAATACGTAGTTTGTTTAAACGCTGTGTCCTTATTTCAATTTGGATGTTTTTGTAAATAACTGCGTAAATAGGTATGGCATAAATAATTGTTATTTAGATATAGTGCATGATATAGAATAATTAATTGAATGCATAATCAAACTGGAGTAGAAAAACCGGCTGTGGTGAAAATGGTCCATGTTTTTCTGGGGGGGGGGGGGGTGAACAAGAAAAATTGGGAATTATTTTCATGAATGAACCTTCTTTTTTAATGGGAAAAGAGTTGGCAAAAATCAAAAACGGTAAAATGTTAAGTGGCAATAAAAAATACTTTCCTCCTTCCCCCTCCACACTGCCCCCACCCCCACCATCTCCCAAAATGCAATGGCTTAGAGTTTCTGCCATAGTTCTTTAGCTATGTAGTAGTCTGCACTGACCTCTCAGGTATGTAACCACATAGACAGGTAGGCGTGGTGATATCAAGGAACCTAGAGGGTGTAATGGTTAGCACACTGGCCCGGAATGCAAAGAGATGTGGGTTCGAGTCCCACTACACACGCAGTATTTCCCCGCTCTAGGCGCAATATTTCCCATTTTCATCACCCCCCCATGACACTGGTTGCCATGACCATGGTCCTGTACAAGCTATGCGCTGTGTGGTTGTTGAACCTACCCTGTGTATCTATGTGTAAGTGCATTGCCTGTATGTATGTATGTAATTGTAAGCATTAAATGACCATTTAAAAGACTTACAATTCCAGAGGAACAAGTGTAGTAGTCTGCACTGACCTCTCAGGCAAGTAACCGCATAGACAGGTAGGCCTGGGTAGTGTGGTGATATCAAGGAACCTAGGTGGTGTAATGGTTAGCACACTGGCCCGGAATGCAAAGAGATGTGGGTTCGAGTCCCACTCCACACGCAATATTTCCCCACTCTAGGCGCAATATTTCCCATTTTCATCACCCCCCCATGACACTGGTTGCCATGACCATGGTCCTGTACAAGCTATGCGCTGTGTGGTTGTTGAACCTACCCTGTGTATGTATAAGTGCATTGCCTGTGTGTATGTAATTGTAAGCATTAAATGACCATTTTAAAAGACTTACAATTCCAGGGGACTAGTGTAGTAGTCTGCACTGACCTCTCAGGCAAGTCACCACATAGACAGGTAGGCGTGGGTAGTGTGGTGATATCAAGGAACCTAGGTGGTGTAATGGTTAGCACACTGGCCTGGAATCCAAAGAGATGTGGGTTCGAGTCCCACTCCAGGCGCAATATTTCCGCTCTAGGCACAATATTTCCCATTTTCATCACCCCCCCATGACAGATATATACATAGTAAGGTAGATCAATATAATCTACTTTACTTTAGTTAAAAGCAACTTTTATTATTAATGGCTTTAGAGATACTTGAAGTGAAGACACGCATAATTAATGTGTGCATGCACGTCAAGTTACTTGGCACCATAGACCTCTTTCAATGTTTATAAACATTGTGTATGCGTGCGCAGCTTGGCTGCAGAACCAAGACACACTGCCATTGAGTTTGCAGATACGCGAAGTGCGAACTGTCAGTTTTATTCAAAATTAATAGAAATGCAGAAGACTAAGCATATAAATTTAATATAATCTGTTTGATAGATATTTGATCTGTTTGTGTGCCAAGAGGTTTATTTCTAAGTTGTGCAGTTTTAGAGATATTTCACTTTTTCTGTATGAAAATTGCTCACAGCCATTGAAAATGTATTGAGTTTGTTGGTACGCGCAGTGAAAAACATCAGTTTGATTCAAAATTAATAAAAATGCAGAAGACTAAGCATATACATTTAATATAATCTGTTTGTTAAACATTTGATATATTTGTGTGCCAAGCGGTTTCTTTCTAAGTTGTGCGGTTTTAGAGATATTTCACTTTTTCTGTATGAAGATTGCTCACTGCCATTAAGTTTGCAGTGTGACCAGATGTTGTCCTGCGGTCAAGCTTTTATTTATTTTTTTGTCCATTAGTTGTTTAAGCAGGGGAAATTTCAGTCATAGATGACTGGTCTTCCTCATTCCACTGCTGGTCGATAGAAAGCCTGAGCCTACACTTTTACCGACCCAAGGGATTTTTAACCTCCCACACCACATAGACCTGGGCCGTGTTCAGGGTCCGTCTCGGAGGCGCCTCGGAGGCGCCCGTGACGTCAGGCTAGTCTGAACTGGTTTAGCTGTTGGCTCGAAATGCTGCGCTCTGATTGGATGAAACCACTGCAGGCGGCGGCCATTTTCGAGGCGCTGTTTGTCTCCTGCCTGAAAAGGGAGGCGTCGTCGAGACGTCGCCGAGACGGACCCTGAACGCAAATAGACCAAAAAGCATCGCCTAGACGTCGCCGAGGCGCCTCCGAGACGGACCCTGAACGCGGCCATGGTATGAGAGCAACCGGCCTTTGATGAAGCTGTAAGTTATACACAGCAGTGGAAATCCAAATTGCCAGAGCTGGGGGCACGGGGAATCGAACCGCCGACCCTCAGATTAGGAGTCTGACCTAGAAAAAAGTCAGACACTCTAACCACTCCGCCACAGAGAACAGCCTCCGTCTATTAGGTATGTTAGCAGTTCTACATGTATTGAATTTATCCCATGTAGAGTCCATGCCAGGCCGGTGTCGCAGTTTGAAAAGGTACCCTGTTTAAAATGGGCCTTTTCGCAATGGGTATGCAGTTCTGCCTGATTAAGATTGTACCCATGTTTAATAACTTGTTAATTCCTTGTTAACTTGTTAGTGTAGAGGGTAATATATACCACCAAGCGTACAATATTCACTACAACGATGCCTGAACAGTCAGTCTCCTTGCTTGTCTCGCCCAACATTTCGAGGGAGCTTCTCCTCCACAGACAGAAGCAAGCCAGAAATTCTGACAAGATTTCAGGCTTGCCTTTCGACTTTGACGCATGCACATTGGCATTCAAACCAGGTACCCTTTCAAACTGCAACACCGGACGGCTGAATTCATAAAAGCATCGGCTGGTGGCTTCCTGTGAGGGAGGTTTGAACCTCGACCGAGTCAAATAACTGGCTTATAAGAGCTACCTAGCCTGGTGCTCAGGTATAATAGATAGGGCAAGGACTGGTTTTCTCAGTATCAGGATGATGTAACTGAGTGGGATATCGATCGGGTCATGGTGCCCATGGGGCGGTCTACTACTGGGTAGGCACTATCAAGTGATCATGATGAGTGCGCGATATCACAAGTCGGTATTTGTCCTGGTATGACCTTAGATGTTGCTAGGATGTAAAGCACAAACAAACGAACCAATGAATTAGATGATATTGTTATGACTCAAGGTGCCAGTGTAGAACCGACGAGGCGTCTCGTCTGTTGCTGCCCCCTGCCGGACTCCTACCGCACTACACTATGCCAAAACAGTGGCGCCAGCTGGTGTCGGTTTGGTGAACTAGGTTGCCTGGCGGAGTTCCCTTCATCACCGTCCTTAATGCTGCCACAGTGACATGGTTTTCTGTTAGGGTTTGCTCCCTTAGCCTTTGATTCTATCAAGAACCTGTACCACAAGGCAGTGGTTTATAACTTTGCAAGGCAGGGGCGTCAAACTCCCTGAGGCATTTTAGCAGATAGGTACTGCATTATCCGCATACTAACCTTGTTGTGACTGTATTATTGCCCATACCTGACCCGCTCTTGTTTGGGCTTCATGTTCTAGCAACATTTAAGGACATATAAGAATGGGATTCGAACTCCCCAAGTGTTGTCATATACTTCTCATTTTAAACATTTTTGTTTAGCGGTATTCAGGAAATATAAATTATCGCGGAAATCCGCAAAACCGTGGAGATCTTTCATTCCTGTAGATGTGACTAGGATGTAAAACAACAACAAACAAACAAAACCTCCCTAAAGATATGAGCGAGGAGTGGGATATCAAGTCATGGTGCTGGTGGCCTAGTCTCCCAGTGGGGCAGCACTATTAAGTCGCCATGAGTGCGCACTGTGACAAGTCGGGTACCCATACTGATATGACCATAGATGTAGGGATGAAAGTGCTTTCCAGCTAAAATCGTGGAAATCAGGCCGAGATTATTACACCGACGATGAATTTCCGCGATAACGCAGATCTTCTCCCATAGACTCAGCATTGTCAGGGAATCGCGGAAAATATGCCGGAAGTCAGGTTTCAACTAACCTTGTTGTGACTGTATTATTATTGCCCATACCTGACCCGCTCTTGTTTGGGCTTCATGTTCTAGCAACATCTAAGGACATATAAGAATGGGATTCAAACTCCCCAAGTGTTGTCATATACTTCTCATTTTAAACATTTTTGCTTAGCGGTATTCAGGAAATATAAATTATCGCGGAAATCCGCGAAACCGCGGAGATCTTTCATCCCTGTAAATGTTTCTCGGACGTAAAACAACAACAAACAAATAAAACCTCCCGAAAGATATGAGCCAGGAGCCTGAGCATGGATACGAACCACGGGAGCCTTAGTCAGGGCCCCTGCACTGTAGCAGCAGTTGGCTTCTTCACCTGTAAGACTGAGGCCCAATGTGGGGCCCCCTGCACTAACACGTCCACACCTTGGCACAAGCAGACAACAGTTTGGTTGGTTGGTCGTTGGAGTTTTACGTCCTAGCAACATCTAAGTTCAGATCAGTGCGCACACATTAGGAGAAACACTAGAACTTCTGACTACTTTATACTATAGTGCTGCCCCACTGTGATTTATAACTGATATAGTGCCACCATAACCCAATATCCCACTCAGTCATATTATTATAACACTAAACCAACCAGTTCTTGTCCTATCCTAGTTATACTGAGTTCCTGGCAAGAGGCGATAAGCATGCATTATGTAAGTCTTTGACTTGCCTCAGCCACAGTCAGTGATTGCTCTAACAAGTTGTACGTAGATCTCTCCCATGACCTGCCGTCCCAGAGGCGAGCACTCTATATACGCCTTCAGTGGCTGAGTGTCTGTGTATATTACATCCAGAAATACAAATCATGGATCTTTTGCAGAAAAACTGTGGCACTGTGATATCGCGAACGCTTTTAATCAACACACACAACAGAGTTGGTTTGTGATATGAATTCGCGACTTCCTACAAGCCCACATTCTGAAGCCTTCGGAAGGATCACACGCATACGAGAACCTGACATTTAGAATAGGAAGGATTTACACACACCAAAGGAAAGGAATGGAAGAAGAAAAGGAGGTGGGGGTTGGGGGGTTGGGGGGGAAGAAAATAACCAGACCTATAAATGACGTAAGAGCCATCGAGGATGTGAGAGGCACAAATGCTGCAGGCTAACTGAAGAAGGGTGCACAATCACCGACTGACTGTCTGGGAACCAGCGACCTATGACTGAATGCAAGGAGTGACTCGCGACCTAAAATTTGCATAATCCAATATTTTTGAATTTCTGATTTAAAAAAAAAAGTTTAATAATAAATTTAAGATCAATATTGTAGTAGCCTGCACTGACTTCACATGCAACGGTTTCAGAGAAGCAAGTTTAGTTTCTCTGTGGTGGCGTGGTTAGATTGCCTGACTTTTTTCTAGGTCGGACTCCTAATCTGAAGATCGGTGGTTCGATTCCCCATGCCCCCACCGCTGACAATTTGGATTTCCACCGCTGTGTATAACTTACAGCGTCATCAATGGCCAGTTGCTCTCATACCATGTCTATGTGGTTTGGAAGGTTAAAAATCCCTTGGGTCGGTAAAAGTGTAGCCTCGGTCTTTGTATCGACAAACTGTCTAATGGTGAAAACAAGTCTATTCAGACTTATCAATGATAGGCAGTATAAATCTTCAAGGGAAAAAAAGTTCTTTTACAGCTAGATTGAATGACACTAGTGATCATAACGAATAGCAAAATATCTGTATACATAGGCAATTAACAAATAAATAAAGAAATGATTGTACATACTGGCCGTAGAGTGATAGGCATCAATGTGGGTGAGTGGATTAAGCTAAAATGGGTTTCAGCCATTGGCTTCGATCAACTTAAAATCACCCCAACTGACCCCTTGGACTATTACAGACACCTATAAGTATAAGTATGTAAAATCATATCTTTTGATGGTGTAATGTGATGCGTGATTATACATATATGTTATAGGTGACACAATATGATAGAGCCTAGGAGGGTATCGCGATACCCACTAGATACTACTAGATACAGCTTTAGTAATTACATCTGACTACACAACACACACTTCTCTCATAAAGAATTTTAATTCAATTACACCAAGACCTCCTAGTGTTAATACACTTCATCATGAAGCTTCGGGGCACGGAAGGTGTAGGGTGTGGTGGGTTTAGCTTGATTGATTGATTGATTTCTGACGGCTTAACGCCGTGTCGGCAACAAGGGTAATATTCACAGCGAAAACCTAGTGGTATCTATTCTGTCAGTCTTGCCAATCACATTCACATGCCTCCCTTGAAATTCACATGGAATTCCGCAATGGTTAGATCCATGTCAAATGATAGCAAAACCGCTCTGATGCAATTTTTAGACTGACACTTTTAACAACGAAATCAAACTAACAAAAAAATAGCTAAAATTACATTAGGCGATATAGCCCCGTTGTATTTAGGAACGCTTAAGAGTTGCTTGGCGGCTCAGTACCGGTAGGTGTATGTGTGGTGTATGTATGTGTGGTGTGTATGTGTGGTGTGTATGTGTGGTCTGTAGGTATGGTGTGTGTAGGTGCAGTAGATTCATGACTGCCAGTCATTAAAATGCAGAAAGTCTAGAACCAACACACTCCTCTTGCCACGACCGCCCGCCCCCTTCCCCACTAAAGGCCCTGTCACATTACGGCGTATGGCGGGAGCGTATTGAAAACATACGTCGAAAATGGGAAAAAGCTGCGCGTGCCGGCCTATCATGACCTTTGGTGACCTATCGGGTGTTTTTGAGCGTATGCGTAACCTATGAGGAGCGTACGAGGAGCATATGAGAGCGTACTGTGACATTTTTTGACGGTTTTGATTGGCATATGGAACCTATGCGTAGCATATGCGTAGCGTCTGCTTAGCGTATGCATAGCATATGAGCAGTGTATGAGTCAAGATCGATGTCGAGACCTATGGCATACGCTTGGAATACGCTGTGCATACGCTCCCATACGTAACTCGTAGGTTATGCGTACGCTACACACGCTAGAGATACGGCGGTGACGCGAGTTGAGCATATGGGTAACCTACGCCGGCGCACCCCTAGCGTATGAGGAGCGTACACCGGCGTATGAGTAGCGTATGAACCATACGCTCCCATAGGTCGAGATTTCTTTTAGCATGCACAACAAAATTTGGACGGACGGACGGGAGAAAGTGTATGGCGGCGTACAACGGCATAGGCTGGCACATGACGGCCTATGCGTAGCGTATGCGTAACATATGCATAGCAGCGTATGCCGACGTATATGACGTAACGCGCCTACGCCACCGTACGCTCCCCCAAAAAACCCTAATGTGACAGCCCCTTAATGTATTACAAGTCTTCTGAGAGACTGAAGCTCGGACCCGACAGTCCACTCAGTGATCAGGCTCTTGACCAGGTTTGGGTAGGGATGAAGCACACTGCATTAATCCAGACACATGATGCAGTGTACATACTAGACACAGACCACTAATCAGGCTCCTGGTCAGGGTAGGGTGGTGATGAAGCACACTGCATTAATCCAGAAACATGATGCAGTGTACATACCAGACATGTGGGGGGTTGGGGAGGATCATACACAGTGGTAGCATTCTCGATGTCGGCGTCGCGTCACAACCCTGTAATTTAGCCCGCGAAGGGTAAAACATCGCAGTGATGTGTGCTGCAGCAATGTGATGTCTATGCGGAGCATTTATTTTTGCAAAATGAATTTAAAAGCTTTCATTGGATCGATTAAAAAAAATGCCCGATTGAAGAGGAAGATCTGAAGTATTTAATTTAACCTAAGAACAATTTACTCTGAAAGTATTAAAAACAGAGATAATAGTGAAAGTTGGGATATTCTGAGTGTCAGTGCCAGTGTTAGCCTTACCAGATCATGGCCTCAAAAACTGTTTTCGCAAAATAAATTCAAGAACTTCCAATTGGCTGATAAAATAAAAGCTGGATGTGAAATTGTAGAGAAAGATCTGAACTATTTAATAGCAACAAGAGAAATTTGCTTTAAAAGCACCAAAAAGCAGAAATTACTGTGATAGTTGGGGTAGTTTTAATGTTGTCTCTATGAGAGTGGCATTTGTTTTACCCTTCGCGCATTGTGAATGCAATAAGTGCCCGGATGTCCGACATCGAGAATACGTAGGACAGTGTGCATCTGCGGTGCACTGGTGGCAGCGGGCTCTGCTGCCTGCGCACAGGGATGGGGGTGGGGTTACTATGGTTACCAATTAGGTCAGCGTGCGGGTGACCAGAGTGTCAGAGAGTGGGGATGCTGCGGATAAAATATTTACCTGCAGTAGTGGGGGTGAACAATGACCGTATTTATATTTCCAAGCAAAACCGCTTTTGGTAAAAGGGCTGTCACACTACAACGTATAGCCTTAGCATATGCCGACATATGTGATTTTCTACCAACACGTCGGTGTACGTCGTCATACGGTACGTATACGATGGGCGTATGTCAGGTACATCGTCTTACCTCACCGTGCATCGAGGCTCTGAAAAAATGTTGTGCATCGTCAAAATTTTCAACGTGTGTCGATATGTGACTCATACGTTGAACGTAAGCTACATGTATGTTTGGGATACGTTGGCGTTCGTTGGGAGTATGTTAGGGATACGCCGCTGCACGTTAGCCTATGTTCAGCCGGTGGGAACGTGCAGTCCGCATACTGCCAACGGATGCATAACATACTCCGAACATATGCTTGCCATATCTCCAGCGTATTTAACGTATACGCCGCACTTCTAGCGATCGAGTAACGTACGTAATGGTGGTCAGTGTACCGTGAGCATATGCGAGCATTTAGCAAACGTTCTGCGAGGCACATGAATGCTCTCATATGCTAGCAATAGGTCAGAGATACGTTCTGCATACATTACGTATGTTCTGTGTACGTTGTGTGCATGCCCATTTTTATCCCCCGCCGCTGAAAATTTAGACAAATGCTGACGTACTGGCAAATTTTCTAACGTTGAGCGCATGCTGATGCTGTATGTCATAGTATGACAGAGCCTTAAGAGCACGCAAAACAACTTGTGATGGCACTGGTTCCAGGTAGCATTGTTTATCTGTATTGGTGTAGAGTTACAGAACTGGAAGAGAATGCCACCATACCAAAATAACATACACTGAATCGGCACAAATCAATTTATAAATTATATTAATTTGCACGGTTTCAAGGTCCTTGTACATGTGAAAATATGCAATTCAAGGCTATTTAAAGGCCTTTCAAGGCTGTTTTTGATAGGAATTTGAAACTACTTTCATTTGGATTTCAGGGAAAAAAACAACAATAGCGAATGGCGATTTCTGACTAATTTAGAGTTGCAGAGTTGTAAACCACTGCCTTGTGGTACAGGTTCTTGACAGAACCGAAGGCTAAGGGAGCAAACCCTAAACAGAAAACCATGTCACTGTGGCAGCATTAAGGGCGGTTGATGTATGGAACTCCCAACATCTCCCGACCAGCCACTGCAGGGACAAATAGTTTTGCGCCTGTCTTGACATGTTCTTGCCGGTGTGAAACCTCTATTTGCTCCCCGAGAGAGTGCCGCTGGTAATTTGCAAAAGCCAGCAGCACTTCAACACTTTTGCAGGCAGCTTTCATGAAGCGACTCATGGATGCAACTCTCACAGCGGAGAGCTAAATGGAGAGTGGCAGTCAAGTAATGAAAGTAGTCTTTGTTGCATCGCGACCGACAGCATGACGATGATGAGATCAGTGGAGACAGTTAACCTTAATGGAGTTCAAGGCTTTTCAAGAAATAGGTTAAATTCATGGCTTTTCTAGGGTGAAATGAGGCAAATGAAGATCAAGACATTTCAGGCCCCCTAGGACCATGTGGTTTACTCGATTATGCACTCCAAACGTAACAGGCTACAAAAGATGAGTATGCGAAGAACACATCAACCTGGTTTGATTGGGGATTGGTGTGATTATTTCTACAAACCAGCAATCGGACAGTTTTTTTCTATCGGATAATTTAGCAGACCATGTAGTGTCAGTCTGCAGGAGTTACTATGGAAGCTGGCAAACACAGATACAGGAAATGTATTTTTATCTAATATAAAATATATGTGAGGACAATTTCTTTAGAATCTCCATTAGAAACAAAAATATATGACAAGAATCCTACATAGTACAAGGTTTGGTAATCAGGAACCAGATCGCAATGGGGTCAAAGTGAGTTTTAAAACTAATCTGTTACCAATGTCCGTGCCAAGATCTAGCAGACAATTGGACCACACAAAGATCTCCTGGCAATAGTAAAGAGATGCAAACTACAGTGGTATGACCATATTTACAATTCATCAGGTTTGGCCACACCCATCTTGTGAGGCACGGTGAAAAGGGAAAGAAAACAAGATGCATAAAGGAAGAGGTAGGAAGACAACTTCAGGGAATAGACAGGCCTGGACTTTGGCAAATCCCAGAGGATGGTAGAGAAAAGCGGAAAGTGGAGAAACCTGGTTGCAAAGTCATCTATGGTGCACCAGCAACCCTCGTGGTTAAGGGATTGATGATGATGATCATGACGAGTTTAAAGTATCAGGACTATAAAGGTTAGGGCTGGGAAAGGCACTAAGCGCAAGGTCTGCCATGTAAACACCTTGGGCCTTCCTCATTAACTGGGAATACGCATATTCAGATATCACCCAGGAAATAACACAGGCTGCTTTTGGGCCATTAACCCATTTAGTTTGGTGAGCAAAGTACCTTACTAAATCATATCGCAATTACCTAGCAGGACAACCTTTTTCTGATTAAATCAATCAGCCTCAGCCAAAATATTGATCACACAGACACAGTCGCCCCCTAGTCCTACACACACACACACACACACACACACACACACACCCTTGAGCAGCCAAGCAAGTTTAAAGCTAGGATTCCATCCAATGAAGGGACCAAATTTTCTAAACCAAATCACGTCGCTGGATTTGATTTGACAAATCCAACTTAGATATTGGTGCAATCGTCAAACATTTATTGCTTCATAGACAGAAAACTAAATTAAATAGAATGTGTCAAAGCTGAAGCGTTGAATGATGTCCAGCATTTCAGTGTGCACACCGAAATTAATTTGGCATTTGATGTGGGTGGATGGATTGCATGGTTAGGAAGCTCATCCCGGAATGGCAGAAAAATGGATTCGAGCCCCGTACTAAGTACCATGTTTCCTTTTCCATCATTCGCTAAAATATCAAGTTACGAAAGAATTTTTCCAAATGAAAATGGCCAGGATGAAACTGTCCAATGAGCCTGGGGGAATTGACGAATGAATAGGGTTTTACGTCCTGGCAACACCTGCGGTGATGTCAGGACAGGAACTGAGTTGTGACAGCGTTTTCGTCATTCTGGCACATGTATCAGAAAAAGGCACTGCTAAACATACATAAGGCATCTTAGAAATGCACATTCTCTATGCCAGTCGCACAATGCCAGTCGCATGATGCAAGTCACATGACGCAAGTCGCTCTACGCATCAATGGAAATGGACAGGATGCCAAATGAGTTTTTTATTGTTCAAGTGGTTTGATTCATTCGGACAACAGGCTCTCAATGCCGATGCACTGGTGTTCCAAGCCTAATGGTAAATGCTGCTATACTTTTTAACAAGGTTATATACAATATAGATAGCCATAAAACATCAAAAACGAAGAGGAGACACAGACAAAAGACTTATTCAGGAGAATAAACATATTTACCGAAACAAGTTTACAGAAATTATTGATAAAGGAAATCAATCCATATTGTAACATAGCAGTGACTATATGGAGACTGCTTCCTAACAGGTAGTTTGCCTTTTATAGTGGTTACAGCACATGTTTGGACCGTCCTACTTGTCCCATCTCTTTGTTAGGACTGGCCTACCCAGCAACTATATAAGGAGCGTAGTCACACACTCTCGGGACTCTACTCTCAGACATCGAGGCGTCAACATCTCCAAGTCAGTTAGGCCTGAAACCTGATCTGGCTAGTTACAGCTTATGGGATGGATTCAACTAGCTGAGCTTCTACAATATGGATCAATGGACATGAGGAGGATTGGTGACTGTGGTGTCTGCCTTTTCCCACATCACTGCTGCTTAGCCTGACATGCACATCGATCATCAATTGAGACTCTATATCTGTATGGTTGGCGACGGCTCACAGACAATGGATCATCAATATCTATCAACTCCTCAAGGCAACTGAGACATAGAAGAAGCACCAAGAGGACTTAGTGTATCTATCATCCATATGGACTACACAGACAGTTGTGAGTGTAATATCATACCATTGAGAATTTATATGTAACTGTACACTTTGTAATTGAGAATATATGTTATAAGTACATATTTGTGTATCGTTATTTGTCTTCTTTACTAAGAATAGAAGATGTTCCAAATTCTCTTTTCTCCTCACTATATTAGCTAGTCTATAAGATTAGGCATTAGTTATTATACGTGACAATATGGATTATGACGACTACTGCACAGCGGCGAAAACAAGTGCATGTACTTAACCGTTCTGAGCAGAATAAACAAACAATCATTACAAAACTATATATATAGAGCGAAGGATTGATGTGAATTGAATTGGAAAAGAGTGAGATACAGATGAACCTCGATCCAACGGACACCGATGGAACGGATTCCAGCTCCAACAGACACAATCCGCTAGAGTGAATATCTGAACATTTGCACACTTTAAGAGAACTAGTTATTTTCTGAACCCCAGCCTTCCACCAGCAATACTTCAGTAGCCACCACCAATGCTTCAGATTTTCTTGGCTTTGAGTCTGAAGACTCTGACTCGGAGTAATAGCTACTCTGAGTCCCACTATACGATCACGGCAAAAGAAACTCATCTCTCCACCACGGTTTCGTACCCCCCGGAAAATTTCATCGCTGCAACGGACAAACGGCTTTAACGGACAAGTGCTCCCCCCTATTAGTCCGTTGGATCGAGGTTCATCTGTATAATCAAATAAAGGCACGGGGAGTGAATTATGGTAGACTAACATGGCGATAGTTAATCGGGGGTGAGAGATGGTGGGGTAGGGGCGGGATATTTTTCAAGACGGAAAATACTGTTCGAGGGTGATAGTGTGGTTAGTTGCGGAAGGCTATGGGTTCAATTCCAGGCTCAGTTAAACGAAATACTCAGAATAATTACATTTGTCACAACCTAGTCTGGTGTTTGGCATTACTAGGATAGGGAAAGGACTGGTTAGCTTAGTATCAGGATAACGTGACTGAGTGGGATATAGGGTCATGGGATGCTGGCAGTAACGGAGTAGGTCAGCACTATAAAGTCACCATGAGTGCACACTGTTCACAAGTTGGTACCCACCCTGATATCACCTTGGATGTTGCTAGGATGCAAAATCCAAACAAACAAATAAACAATCAAATTAAGCAACAAAACCAAAATTATTACTAAAACAAAATAAAAAAGATTTGAATCAAAGTGAACTAGTGCTGCCCTGCGGTGAAAACAAGTATCAACACACTTATACGCTATGAGCAGGGTAAATAAATTCATAACACGCAAAAGAAATAATTAATTAAAAATTTGTTTTATTCAAACAAACAAGGAGGGGTGTGGTAATGGAACTCCAGCTTCACGGACGCTCAGTATGGTGGGTGGAGGTCCCTACATGGCAGTTATTGATCCGGTCAGTTGGTGATAGCCGCTGTCAGGACTGTGTGTGGAGAGTGTGTGTACTATATATACACATGTATAGGAGTGCTCCGCTTGGAGATCGATAGCAGCGGAAATAATGGGACTATGACGAAGCGGGAAACAAACAAGATTTTTTGTTTTTTTTGTTAATGTTGTAAGGTTTTATTTTGGGAGGTTGTGTGTGTGTGTGTGTGTGTGTGTGTGTGTGTGTGTGTGTGTGTGTGTGTGTGTGTGTGTGTGTGTGTGTGTGTGTGCGTGTGTGTGTGTGTGCGCGCGCGCGCGCGCGGGCGCGCGCGCGCTTTGGGCTTTTTTTTGTGTGATGAATTTATTTACCCTGCTCATAACCGATAAGTGCTTCAACACTTGTTTTCACCGCTGGGCAGCACTAGTCCAATTTGATTCGAATCTTTTTTTATTTTGCTTTAGTAATAATTTTGATTGACTTTCTTGGCTGTTGTTTCTCGGTCGTAACTGTTTGTAGAGTGACATCATTGGCAAGTCGTGACCGCCAGGTGGCAGGGTCGGGGGGTTTAACATTCTGGCAACATCTAAGGTCATATGAAGACAGGTATCGACTTGTTACAGTATGCACTCATGGTGACGTAAGAGTGCTGGCCTACAAATGGGAGACCAGGCTGCTGGGACCATGACCCAATTTTCAACTCAGTCACATTATCCTGATACTGAACTAACCAGTTCTTATCCTATCATATTAATGCCAAGCGACAGGCTAGGTAGTGACAAGTACAACATTTTGCAAGTCATTAGTTTGTTTGTTTGTTTGTTGTTGTTTTACGTCCTAGCAACATCTAAGGTCATATCAGGACGGGTACCAACTTGTGACAGTGCGCACTCATGGTGACTTTATAGTGCTGTCCCACTGGCTGGGAAACCAGGCCGCCGGCACCATGACCTGATATCCCACTCAGTCACATTATCCTGACACTGAGCACACCAGTCCTTGCCCTATCCTAATAATGCCGAGCGCCTGGCTAGGAAGCGACAAGTATCAATTTTAAAGTCATTGGTTTGACTCGACCGGGACTCGAACCCACGACCCCACGATCTACCAGCACGGGAGACGGATGCTCCAACCCACTCGGCCACCCCGTCTGGTCAAGTCATTAGTTTGACTTGGTGCGGGACTCAAATTCACGACCTTCCAGATGGGAAGCCTGCGCTCCTACTGATTCGGCCACTGCGTCCGGTGTCGCAGTTTGAGCGCCCTGCCAGTTTGAGCGCCCTGCCAGTGGTTGTATACTTTTTTTGTAAAATAGATTTTAAAGCTTTCATTGGATCGATTAAAATTAATGCGCAATTGAAGAGGAAGATCTGAAGTATATAATGTAACCTAAGAGCAATTTACTCTGAAAGTATTAAAACAGAGATAATAGTGAAAGTTGGGATATTCTGAGTGTCAGTGCCAGTGGTAGCTGAACCAGATCCTGGCCTCAAAAACTATTTTCGCTAAATAAATTCAAGAACTTCCAATTGGCTATTAAAAAAAAAGCTGAATGTGAAATTGTATACAAAGATCTGAACTATTTAATAGAAACAAGAGAAATTTGCTTTCAAAGCACCACAAATCACAAATTACTGTGATAGTTTTAATGTTGTCTCTATCCGTGCATGCGCAGAAGCAACAGAAGGGCGCTCAAACTGTGACACCGGTATTGGAGGAGGGGGGTAAAGGGGGAAGGATGGGGGGAAGGGGGAGGGAGGGGTGTAAGGGAGGAGGGAGGGGAGGGTGATTGTGTGCTAGGCGCAGATAGGGAGGGGATGGAGATGCAGGAGGTACTGAAGCCGCAAGGATAACACTAATAGAACAGGCACCCAGTGGTCACGTGACCAATGGGCAAAAACACAGCTAATGGAATGAGCCAAGGGACAAGGAGGGTTAAGCTAGGATTCCTTGCACGCAGCATGCAGCATGTGGCATGCGGTATGCAAAGGTTTGGGTCCTTTCACCCACACCTACACACATAGTGTCAGGTTTCTCTAACACTGTTGTCTATGGGCATTCACATTCGCATACCACACCGATCGCTACATGGACCGATTCAGTATTCGCATGCAGCATACCGCGTGTAAGGAATGTAGCCCATAGGCTTCAAGGCGTTTCGATTTTTTGTCGCATTCGCATACCGCGTGTAAGGAATGTACCCTTTAATTTTTTTTGCAATGCTTTTGTTTGTTTGTTTGTTGGTTTGGTTTGTGAGAGCGTGGTGATGAGGATTGGAAGTGTGGTGGTTCAACGTGGTATTGGTACCAAGTCTGACTGAGATGGTTGGTTGGTTGTTGGAGCTTTACATCCTGGCAACATCTAAGGTCATATCAGAACTGGTACCAACTTGTGACGGAGCACTCAAGGTGACTTTATAGTGCTGCCCCACTAGGAAATCAGGCTTCCAGCACCATGACCCGATATCCTTCTTAGTTACACTATCCTGACACTGAGCTAACCAGTCCTTGCCCTACCCTATTAATGCCAAGCGCCAGGCTAGGAAGCGACAACTATCAATTTGATATGTCATTGGTTTGACTCGACCGGGAATGGAACGAGGCCCGCGCTCTCCCGATTCGACCAGCGCGCCCGGTCGGTCGTCTGACTGAGAAAGGAAGGGAAGGACAAAGAAGGTACTTGCACCAGGGCAGAGAAAGGTGAAATGCTCAGGATTTATTTTTTGTTGTTGATGGGTTTTTTTTTGCGGTGGGGGTCGGTGAGGTATTTTCATTGATTAAACCATGGAAATTTCAATCGTAAACGAGACGCGGTGGCCAAATGAGTTGATCGCCATCTTCTGCGTGCATTGCACATTGTCGGATTAAAAAACTGGGTGGACTTACAAAATGATACTTGCTGCTAGATTAGCCAGGCACTGTGCTTTATTTGGATTGGGCAAGGAGCAGGAAGACAAACTGTCCACAATTGAAATTTCTGCTGCTTAATCAAAGAATGTCATGAAAGAAAATTGGTCTTCCTCATTCCACTGCTCCTTGCTCTATCCTGGTAATGCTGAGTAAAGGGCTAGGTAGCGACAAGTATCAATTATTAAGTCATTGGTTTGACTCGGCCAGGGTTTGATCCTTCAGATTTGAATCCCATGACCTGCCACACAGGAGGCAGACGCTCAACTCATTCACCCATATCGACTTTTGTTGTGAGGTTAGTCAGAGCAGTGCATTACATAAACCATTGCGACATCGAATAAATTTGGACTTTACTGAAATTAACTGACTTGAATAAAAGGGGACCGGGCGAGGTGGCCGAATCGGTGAGAACGCAGGCATCCGGTACAAAAGTTTGATTCCCGGTCGAGTCAAATCAATGGCTAAACAAATTGATACTTGTCACTACCTAGCCTGGCACTCGGCATTACAAGGATAGGACAAGGACTGGTTCGCTTAGTGTCAGGATAATGTAGCTGAGTGGGAAATTGGGTCATGGCGCTGGTGGCCGGGTCTCCCAGTGGGGCAGCACTATTAAGTCGCCATGAGTGTGCCATGTAACAAGCCGATGGCTATACTGATAGGACCTTAGATGTTGTAAGGACGTCAAACTAAAATAAACAAACAAAAAAACAAAATTTAAAAAAGCATGCATGACATGATAATCAATTTCAGCCAGAAGCTTGGACAATTTAAATCATTTTTAGGATTATTTTTAAACAAGTTTTGTCTTGATTATCACTTTGACAATAAAGTACCGACTCTGATTAAATACTATGTTTAAATGCAATTTAAATTAAGGTTGATTTAATATTTAAATTATATTTAAGTTGATTGAATTATATTAATAAGAAAAATGGTGCCCAGCAATCCGTTTTGGATAAATTAAAATTACCTTTTGTTGAAATGAAGTTAATTTTGGTGATATGGATTTTGAGCTACCCGTTCATTACCAGCTGCCTTTTACATCTCAACGGGAGTGTTGGAGGTGGGGGCGATTGGCGGCAGAAAAGGATGATGGAGGAGGAGAGAGGAGGGAGAAATGGGGGAAGGGAGAGCAGGAAGAATGGGACGTAGTAGGAAAGGAGGAGGGAAGTGGAGAAGAGGAGCAGGAGGAAGGAAGGGGGAGGGGGAAGGAGAGGTGGGTGGGAGGAGATAGAAGAAAGGGTAATGGGGGGAAGGAGGGTTGGAAGGGAGGGGGAAGGAGAATTAGGAGGGGGAGGTGGAGGGAGAGGAGGGAGGGGGAGGTGGAAGAAGTAATGGGGGGAAGGAGGGTTGGAAGGGAGGGGGAAGGAGGATTAGGAGGGGGAGGTGGAGGGAGAGGCGGGAGGGGGAGGTGGAAGAAGGGGTGATGGGGAAGGAGGGTTGGAAGGGGAGGGAGAGACGGGAGGGAGAGGTGGAAGATTGATTGATTGATTGATTGGTGGTTGCTTTACGCCGTGTTGGCAGCATAGGCCATATTCACTGCGAGAAATGTTTGTTTTTTTGTTCAAACCATCGCTTTTACATGTAAAAGCAGACAATCAATTATGTGCCAGTAGACACTCATTAAATTAGAAAGCTCACAATCATATATTTGTGGTCAAGCGAAACAAATTCCCATAGAAAAAGAAAAGTTTGATTAATAATTGATAGAATTTATTTAGTAAACTATATGAGTTGGTACAGTCCAGATTCGTCATGTTGCTCGAATAGACAATTGTGTGCAGGATTCAATGCATTAGTTTTTATCTTGACTACATATTGCATGGCCAGTTTGATTCTCCCGTTGCAAGTAGAGCGGAAACAGTCAGCGGTGTGGTTGAAGACCTCCCTGCAGCACATCCTCCCAGCGGGGTCGGCTGCTCTCAGGCGCTCAAGGCCCCCCGGCTGGGGGAGCCTACTGAGGGCGTCGCATACAGTGTTCATTTCGCTCTTGATATAGACGGAGGCGAGGTCGAAGTTGTGCTCGACCGCCAGCCAGAAGAGTTGGCGGAGGAGGCCCATTATAGGGGGGCTCTTCGACCTGCCGCTGTTGACAGCCGAGAGGACAGTCGTGTTGTCCGTGACCATGACCACCGTCGTGTCCCTCCAGAGGTGGCCCCAGGTCTTGGCAGCGCTGAAGGCCGCCCACATTTCTTTGTAGTTGATATGGCCATCCCTATCAGGTGGTGGAGGGCCGTGGTGGTGGCCCAGGACATCGGCCAGGAGGGCGTCATCCTGGGCCCTGAAGGCGCCAGCGACCCAGTCGTCCCCATGGGAGGCACCGAAGCCCCAGTCGGAGGCGTCACTGTATGTGGATAGGTGAGGGGAGAAGCGGCCAAGAATCCTGGCCTTCCCGTTGAACCTGCTCGCGAAGTGGAACCACCAGTCGACGTCGTCCCTGAAGCCCTTGGAAAGGCGGATGCGGTGGTATGGCTGCTGGACGCTGTTGATACTGTCGTACAGTCTGCGGCAGAAAGTCCTCCCGCCCCTGACCACCTTGCTGCAGTGGGCTAGGAGTCCCCCGAGCCGCTCGAGGTCCCGTTTGGTGACCTTGCGGCGGCCCCTGGTTTCCTCCAGGACAGTGATGAGGCGGTCAAGCTTGTCCCGGGGGAGGCTCATCTCAAGCGTCACCGTATTGATGTCAATGCCCAGGAAGCGAGCCGTAGTGCAGGGAGAGACGACCTTCCCGTAGCTGACGAAGAAACCAAGCCGTCTTATGATGGCGAGCAGGGTGCGTTGGTGTGCACATCCGTCCTCGTACGTGGGGGAGATGAGGCAGAAGTCGTCGAGGTAGTTCACGACTCGGGTCACGCCCTCCCGTGTAGCACAGCGGACTATGAGGTCGGATATCTTACTGAAAACATAGGGGCTCGAGGACAGGCCCATGCAAAGCCTGTTGTCCTCGAGGTAGGTGCATGGGAGGCCCCCCTGGTGGTCGAATTCCCAGTGAAGACCTTGACGGTCGCGGTCGGTGGGGTGGATGCAGACTGCCCTGTAAGCATCCTTGATGTCCACTGTCGAGAGGTAGTCCCCCCTCTCCATGCGGTCCACGACGTCATCCACACTGTTGTAAGAGAATTTTACTGCTACATCCCCCGTGCAGTTGTTGACGGAGGCGCCCTTAGGCTGACTGCAGTCTACTATGCTGCGGATCCCGCCCCCATCCTTGGGGACGCAGAATATATCGTGAACGCAGCTGGGTCGTTCCTCCACTACGGTAATGCAGCCTCGGGCGATCTCACCTCGGAGCCGGTCACTGATGCTGGCGTGGCTCGCCGGGTCCCGGACCTTGTGGTGCCGGGAGTCGTATCGTAGGTCGCATGAGGGGTTGATGACCTGGAAGCCGAAGGCAGCCCCCCTGAGGAGGTACTCCCAGTCAGGGTCGGTATCACCCCTGAGGAATAGTTCACAGAACATCCGGCAGGGGAGGAGTTGGGCGGGGCTGCCATCAATCACATGGGCACAGTGACAGGCCCCACCCACACAACTGTCGTATACTCGGACCACAACACCGGGTCCCCCCCGAGGCTCGCTCATGGTGAGGTTGAAAACATGGCGGTCCCCCGCAGGTGCACGTTCTCCAACAAAAACCACATGCAGCCAATCGGAGTCACTCGCCTGGTCGCTGCCGACCCAGCCCCGGACAGTGGGGGCGGGGCAGCTGCCGGGGGGCGTGGTACCACGCCCACCAACATCAGGAGCGACAATAACAATGTCGCGAGTGGCGGCGGCACTGCCGTTTCCCTCACGAGCGGCGGTACTAACGTACCCACGGCTGTCATCCAAGGCGGCGGCGGCATCGTGCCCAGGGCCATCAAGCGGGGCGGGCGCGGCCCCACCCCTCACCACGCCGGCATCACAACAACCCGTGTGGCCGGCGCCGGGGTCAAGGTCGGCCGAGGTGTTTGGCCAATCAGGACCGGTCATTCCTGGGGGAGCGCCCCCGCCCCGCCCACCGGTCAGGGCAGCATCACAGTAGGCCGCGCGACCCCCCCGGGGTCAAGGTCGGTCAGGCGGCGGCCCAGCCAATCAGGGCCGTCCGGGGAGGGGGGCACACCCCCCGCAAGCACACCGGTCAGAGCAGCATCACAGTAGGCCGTGCGACCCCGGCTGGGGTCAAGGTCGGTCCGAAGTGAGACAGGAGGCAGACGGTGCCGGCGCCGAGGTCGGGAGCGGAGAGAGTGCCCAGGCCAGGGTTCTGCTCAGTGTCATGGTGGTGGATAGATAGGTGGGGGCCAGAAGGGGCCCCAAACATTATGGTCTATTCTTTATTTATATTCACATAATCACTTATATAGCACATATATATATATATATATATATATATATATATATATATTGTTTTATATATATATATATATATCTATATATATAATTCAGTCAATAATTGGCGGGCTGCTTGCGTCAGTGCCCCTTCGGGAGGTGTGGGGGTGCGTGGGGGCGGGTTGCTAGGACGTAAAACAACAACAAACAAACAAACAATCTGGCTTCCATTGTGCAGTGCACTTCAAAGCAAAGCCCGACTGCGTTTTGATTGCTTGGTGGTTGTTTTACGCCGTGTCGCCAGCAAAGGCCATATTCACGGTGAGAAATGTTTAACTTGTATTCCGTCTATTTTCACTCAACCATCGCTTTTAGACAGAGTGTAAAACTAAAAGCATACGATCAAATACAGATGAACCTCGATCCAACGGACACCGATGCAACGGATTCCGGATCCAATGGACAAAATCCGCTAGAGTGAATATCTGGTCCGAACGTTTAAAACTCCCGAGTGATATCCGTAAGGCTAAGGACAAGCTTAAAAAATATGCTGTAAAGTTTAATGTTCATGTACGTAGGCATTTGAAAGATCCCCAGAGGCATATGAAAGATCCCCAGAGTAAAGTAAAGGTGAATGTGCATGGGGTAGAGACCCCGGAAAATGTTGTCACTGCAACGGACAAACGGCTTTAACGGACAACTGCTCTCCCCTATTAGTCCGTTGGATTATGGTTGATCTGTATGTGTCAAAAGACACTTATGGACTTCAAAAGCTCACAATTATAAAAATTGACTGGGTGTCCTATTAATCCACAATTCTGGAAACGGCGCCACCACCAAACTGTCAGTGTCACAATCACACTGTCACACCATCACGCGCACACTGTCAACACGTCACATCACAGGGCGCTGTCACAATCACACCGTCACATTATCACAGCACGCTGTCAGTGTCGGCGTCGCCTGGGCGTGTCCTACTTACTGACCCCATGGACAGTAATTGTCAGACTTGAAAGACCCTAGAATAAAGATGTTGGTTGTTGGAGTTTTACGTCCTGGCAATATCTAAGGTCATATCAGGATGACTTGTGACAGTGGGCGCTCACGGCAACTTTATAGTGCTGTCCCAATGGAAGACTAGGCTGCCAGCACCATGGCATGATATCCCACTCAGCCACATTATCTTGACACTGAGCCGACCAGTCCTTGCCCTATCCCAATAATGGATGACTTTGGTAATGGTGTGTCCAAACCTGGAACTATTCGCTGGCATACACTAGCCGCGGTTCATGAATAATAAAATAGATATAATTGAAGATAGATAGGGTCCTTCATTATATTGCTACATTGTATTATTATTATATTGTCGTGGATGTGATGAAAATGGGAAATAGTGTGCCTAGAGGGGGACTCGAACCCACATATCTTTGCATTCTGTGCCAGTGTGCTAACCATTACACCACCTAGGCTCCCTGATATCAACACACTACCCACGCCTACCTGTCTATGTGGTTACTTGCCTGAGAGGTCAGTGCAGACTACTACATTATTATTATATTATATTATTAGCCAATGGGCACTCTTCGTGTATTTGCTCCTTACTCATATGGGGACTGGTGGCGCCACCACCAGCCCCAATCTTAACGTTCGGCATTACAACTGTCACTTGCGCCCAGAATTACATATAATGATATATATGAACACACACACACAATATGAATATATCTATATATATATGTATATAGACTGTATATTTTATGTACATAGATGTATAGATGGTGTGTGTGTGTGTTGGTGTGTGTGTGTGTTGATGTGCGTGTGTGTGTGTGTGGTGTGTGTGTTGGTGTGTGTGTGTGTGTGCAGTAATCCCTAATGAGACCCACTACCGCACAGTGACAGTCTCGACTATGCTGACCCTTGCATGTCAGAAAGACCTGCAGGGGGAGCACACTAGCAGAGCCGGTGTCGCAGTTTCCACCGTCCGCCAGTTTCAGCGGTACGCATCGCTTCTGTGCATGTGTCAAAATCGAACAGCATCATCACTAACCTTATAAATTTAATATAATGTTTTTGGTAAAGATGTTTTCTACATGTGTACCAAGTGATTTGTTTCTAGGTGGTGTGGTTTTAGAGATATTTCACTTTTTCTGTATTTTCTGTATGAAGATTGCTCATGACCATTGACAATGCCTTGAGTTTGACGGTACGCGCAGTGCAAAACATTAGTTTTATTCAAAATTAATAGAAATCAAGAACCCTAACCTTATAAATTTAATATAATCTTTTTGGTAAAGATGTTTTCTATATGTGTACCAAGCGATTTGTTGCTAGGTGGTGTGGTATTAGAGACATTTCACTTTTTCTGTATGAAGATTGCTCACGGCCATTGACAATGCATTTGAGTGTATGCGTACCGTGGAAACTGGCGGACGGCGGAAACTGCGACACCGGTCCTGAGGGTGGACTGTTCCGCTGACTTGCTAGCAACCACCCCCCCACCAGAGGTCACGTGTTACTCAGCTAGGCAGTTAAAGGTCACTTCTATGCTGACCTAGATGGAATAAGGGGGAAAGATACTTAGGCCTGGATTTCTCCTAGACCGGTGGTCAAGTTTGGCTCGGCTTCATCAATCGGCTGGTGGCGTCATGCCCCAGGACTGCCATTCAATTATGCGATGATAGATTATTCATTTAAGTTTTTTGGTTTAGTATTACTTTTTGAAATTTGAAATTTAAAATGCATTGTTATAATTGTATTTGTGGTAGTTCTAGAAGGCGGCTGCTCATGAGCTAATCAAGGTGAAGTAAGTTCTCGATGGATCGTATAGTGGACCATATTGAAGGGGGGAAGGTTAGAATGGTCTCCTATCCTTTTAATTTATAATTTTGCTTCCTGTGAGTATATTATTTGCATATCCCTCTGCATAAGAGTGCTGGGCCCCACTCTTCTGTGCATCTTCATAGGGTCAGAGTAGGGCTGGGGACTGCAAATAACGAAGTTTGGAAAAGAGTATGGATATCTCTATTTCACACGGCAAGAGATTGAGGAGGGATTCTTCCTCAGAGACGACGAAGGACAGAACAACAGACTTACAACATTTCAAAGATTATTTTTTTTAGTAATTATGGGCTCAGACAATAATAATACTTTGTCAAAGATGTCACCTTTCACCATTGCCAAAGGGATCAAAGGCATTGCCGGAGATCCCATCAGTGTTAGAAAAATGGGAAGTGGTATCTTGGTGGAGGTCGGCAATAAATCACATGCCGACAATCTGCTAAGAACCACCAACCTGGCAACTGTTCCTGTGAAGGTAACACCACACAGGACTTTAACCACAAGGAAAGCTCTTATACGATGTGCAGATTTAATTCATTGCTCTGAGGATGAAATTGTTAGAGAATTGGCTGACCAGAAAGTAATACATGCATTTCACATCCATACCAAAACGGAAGGTGTCAGAAAGCCGACTCAGACTTTCATCTTAACATTTGAAAGAACGGTGCTACCAGATTCAATTAAAGTTGGATATTTGAATGTTAGGGTTGATACATACATCCCTAGCCCACTCCTTTGTTTCAAATTTCAAAGATTCGGACATGGTAAACATAGATGCAGGCAGCAATTGGTTTGTGCTAAATGTACTGGAAATCATGATGACAATTCTTGTGAAAGTATCATTTTTAAATGTGCCAACTGCAAGGCAGATCATCCATCATACTCTCGGCAGTGCACAAAATATGAATTTGAAAACTACCGTAACACAACACCTAGGCCTAGCACTTCAATGTCTGTACAAACTAATACATCTAAAGAACAAGTAACATCAAATAGCAAGAAAGTAACACACAAGAGCAATAGCAATTTGACTCATAATTACCTTCTTAAAGCAAAAGACCAGCCGCAATGCCTCTCTCTGACTGTGAAACATATTTTGATTGAATGCATTGACTTTGCAAATGTTCGAGGACAGTATTTTAATGTAGCAAGTATGAAACGTTTATTTGACACGGTTAGTACTGCCTTGGTGCTATCGTTTTTAATGCACATTGGACTGTTTAACCGGTTTTAGAACATTTTGATGGCATTGTATAGCCCTTAGTGTCCTGGTATGCTGTTAAGCATTTATTCATTCATTGACTACTACATATATATGTGCTGTATATGAATTTATGCACATCAACATTAACAGAAGTTCCAATATATTTGGGTCATTCTCTGAAGCTGAATACCACATATTTGGTGTCTGTGTTATGATGGACATAATACTTTTTTTTTAATAGCAAGTCAAATAATTATTGTTGCCTCTTGTTATTAAGTATTCTAGCAATACTATATATGCATTTAACCTATCCCAGAAAAAGGTATCAAAAGTATGTTGATATGATTTTGTGCTAACGTGAAAAGGGGAAATTTTTACTCATTTACATCAAAATTTGCAGATACCTTTTTCCCAAATTTGTTTCAACTTTTTTCTTGTAAGATATAATTTTGCTTGCTCAACTGTAATCAATAAAATCTTGTTTGAATGTGTTGTCTAAGTTAAAAAATTATGTCATGGATGTGTGTTTAACTTCAACGTTACATGGGACATTTAAAAGTATTGTTTAATTTGACTAAGATCAAAATCAAAAAGTGAAATAGCTTTTTTTTCAACTCTGACATATCCAAAAGATGTAAACCTTCGGAAAGCCACCACAGACTCATGCGGGAGGTCAGCGGGACCAAGTGGTCCTTAGCCGCTGCCGTATTGGCACTCGTGGCTTACACATGCTTTTCTGCTCAAGGGGGAACCTCCCCCTGAATGTATTAGGTGTCAGTCCCCGCTGACACTCAAACACATTTTACTAAGTTGCGTTGATTGTTTGGCCATGCGCCAACAGTTCTACACTGCAGACAGTATGCATGACCTTTTTACTAAGGTAAAACAGGAAAACATTTTAGCCTTTTTGAGGGCAGCTGGACTGTACCACCTCATATAGTTTACTAAATAGATTCTATCAATTATTAATTAAACTTTTCTTTTTCTATGGGAATTTGTTTCCCTTGACCACAAATTGTGAGCTTTCTAATTTAATGAGTGTCTATTGGCACATAATTGATTGTCTGCGTTAACATGTAAAAGCGATGGTTTGAACAAAAAACAAACATTTCTCGCCGTGAATATGGCCTATGCTGTCGACACGGCGTAAAGCAACCACCAATCAATCAATTAACCTCCATATGAACATGGATTCTGCTATTACTTGTAATGTTTTCTGCTATTATTTGGAATGTTTTCACCTTTGGCTTCCATCTCACGAAAATGGTACCCAGTTTCAGAGAATGGCTGATTTACAGTAAAACCTCTCTAATTTAGAGATCGGTGTCATGATCGATCGATTTAGAGTCTAAATCGATCGACCATGACACCGATTTTAAGTGGTCCATATAGGGAGGTGGTCGGTTTAGGGGGTTAGAATGTCCTTACAATGGTATTGTTGGGACCCAAATAAAGCGATCGATATAGCCATATAGGGTAGTGGTCGATCTGTGGAGGTGGTCGGTTCGAGAGGTTCTATGTCATTCAGACGGCCGACGGTGGCGCCACCACTCGGCGTCCAACCTCACTACAACTTTCCCGCGTTCAGTAAGTCGTAGCAAACAAGCATACCGTATAGACCTATTTCAATGTTGATAAACATTGTGTATGCGCGCGCAGCTTGGCTGCAGAACAAAGGCACACTGCCATTTAGTTTGCCAGCATGCGCAGTGCAAAACGTTTATTTTATTCAGAATTAATAGAAATGCATAACCATAACCATATAAATTCAATATAATTATTCATTGAATATGTTTTCTATATGTGTACCAGGCGGCTTGTTTCAAAATTATTAGAAATGCACAACCCTACCCATATACATGTAATATAATCCATTCATTGAATATGTTTTCTATATGTGTAGTAGGCGGTTTGTTTCTAGATGGTCTGGTTTTAGAGATATTTCACTTTTTCTGCATGAAGATAATTCAAGATTGCTCACGGCCATTGACAATGCATTGAGTTTGCCGGTATGCGCAGTGAAAAACGTATATTTTTTTCAAAATTAATAGAAATGCAGAACCCTAACCATATAAATTTAATATAATCTATTCGTTGAATATGTTTTCTATATGTGTACCAGGCAGCTTGTTTCTAGATGGTGTGGTTTTAGAGATATTTCACTTTTTCTGTAGGAAGATTGCTCACGGCCATTGATGACAATGCATTGAGTTTGCCGATACGCGCAGTGCAAAACATCTATTTTATTCAAAATTAATAGAAATGAACAACCCTAACCGTATGAATTTAATATAATCTGTTCAGTGAACATGTTTTCTATATGTGTACCAGGCGCTTTGTTTCTAGATAGTGTGGTTTTAGAGATATTTCACTTTTTCTGTATGAAGATTGCTCACGACCATTGACAATGCGTCTATTTTATTTCACTTTTTCTGATATTTCACTTTTTCTGTATGAAGATTGCTCATAGCCATTGAGTTTGCAGTGTGACAGTGTCGTCCTGCAGCCAAAAGGGGCGTGCACTGACCTAAATACGCATGCTGACGTTATATGAAATAGGTCTATACAAACGAAACCCAGATACCATGCACATACACAGGGAACACAAATGGTTTCACTCATCTTGAGGTTATAACATACTGCACATGTCCCCAAGCACATCCACACATACTCACATACACACACATGCGCGCACAAGCACACACACACACACACAAACAAACATAGGTGCATGGTTACGGACCGAGTGCAGTGCCCGAATTGGTAGAGCGCGAGCCTCGCGTGCGGGAGATCGGGACTTCGGCTCCCGGTCGAGTCAAACCAATGACTTATAGTTATACAATTGATACTTGTCACTTCCCAGCCTGGCGTTCGGTACTAATAGGATAGGCCAAGGACTGGTTTGCTCAGTGTCAGGATAATGTGGCTGAGTGAGATATTGGGTCATGGTGCCAGTGACCTGATTCCCCAGTGGGGCAGCACTATAAAGTCACCATTAGTGCGCACTGTCAGAAGTCGGTACCCGGCCTGATATGACCTTAGATGTTGCAAGGATTTAAACCTCCAAGAACCAACCAACATGGTTATGTGATCGACTGTTAATAAAGCCCCAGTCACACATAGCCGGACGAGCCCCGGATTTTGAGCCGGACCACCCACGGATCAACGGCCCAGACTGTCCCGGACCGCCACGGATAAAATCACTGTTTTCATCGATTTTTGCCTCGCAGTCACACTTTCCCAGACGAGCCCCGGACTGCCCCCCGGACGAGGCCGGACCACCCCCGGGCTGCCCCAGACCACCCCCGGACTATCCCGGATCACCCCCAAACTATCCCGGATCACCCCCGGTCTTATGGGGGCAGTCCGGGAGTGGTCCGTGGCTAGGCCGGGGGTAGTCCGGGGATGGTCCGGGTCAAACCGTGGCTCAAAATGACCCCGGACCACCCCCGAAATACCAGGACCACCCCCGGATCAGGCTGGATTGAGACCGGATCGCAAAATCCCCCAGACCGCCCTGGATGTTTTAAACATTTAAAAACATCCGGGGCCGAGCCCGGATGGCGCCGGATGAGCCATGGATCAGGCCGGATCGGGGGTGTCAGCACGGATGAGCCACGGATCACCCCGGATGGTGGTCTGCGGCTCGTCCGGCCCCTGATCCAGGTATGTGTGACTGGGGCCTAAGCGTTATTGTGGCATGCGTTTATGCTGACACAATGAAGCCCACTTTTAAGACTTTTCTACATAAGATTAAAGCTGCATAGTCCGATGAAATATCAAATTTTCAAAACCAAACCAATTATCTAGATTTGATCTTACATATCTAACTTAGATACTGATGAACTTATTAAGTATTTGTTTCTGCGTAGAAGGCAATACTGAGTCAATTTAACCGAACCTGTTACTGCAGAAGTCTATGGTGTCAGAGTTTTGGCAAGCTTGCCAAAATTAATTTTCCATGTTTACACTCAAAATATCTCACAAGTTTACCATTTAAAATAAAAGTAACTTTGAACTAATGTAAAGTAGATACTAGTGATCGGTCTAATATATTTATCTCAGAAAAAATACAGGAATTCAAAACCATCGGACTATGCAACTTTAAAGTGGCCAGATATCCGCCGCGTGGAAAACAAAGGAACTCGGAAATAGTTCAGATGTGTGCCACAGGGGTGGTGCATGCTTAGTACTGAACTTTTCCACTTGGTGGTGTACAGGAGAGTGACCTAGTTAGTAGTTGGGGGTAATACTGAGGTATTTTCAATCTTCTTTAGAGAAGTGCAATGAGGAAATATATTTGTGTAATGTGAAATATATGTTAGTACAATTACAATGAGAAACAGATATAGATGAAAAACGTTTTTTTTTTGTTGAATATAAAAAAAAAGTTCTGCTGTGGATGGGGTTTGAACCCACACAACCAAACAACTTCTGATCACAAGTCCTACACTCTAACCACTAGGCCACAGAGACCACACATAATTACTAATCTCAGTTCAGGATATTTGTGTATAGGACATCACATATAAAACGTGTGTGTGTATGTGTTTGTTTTGTTTGTTGTTGTTTTACGTGCTAGCAACATCTAAGGTCATATCAGGACCGCTACCGACTTGTGACAGTGCGCACTCATGGCAACTTTATCATGCTGCCCCACTGGAATACCAGGCCACCAGCACCATGACCTGATATCCCACTCAGTCACATTATCCTGACACTGAGCCAACCAGTCCTTGTCCTATCCTAATAATTCCAAGCGCCAGACTAGGAAGCAACAAGTATCAATTTAAAATCATTGGTTTGACTCAACCAGGATTCAAACTCACAACCCCACGATCTACCAACACGGGAGACGGACGCTCTAACTCGAATCCTGGTCGAGTCAAACCAATGACATTAAAATTGATACTTGTTGCTTCCTAGTCTGGCGCTCGGCATTATTAGGATAGGACAAGGACTGGTTGGCTCAGTGTCATGATAATGTGACTGAGTGGGATATCAGGTCATGGTACTGGTGGCATGGTATTCCAGTGGGGCAGCACTATAGAGTTGCCATGCGCGCGCACTGTCACAAGTTGGTACCCGTCCTGATATGACCTTAGATATTGCTAGGATGTAAAACAACAACACAAAAAAAATGTACGTACGTATGCATGTACATACGACGTACATACGTACTTACATACGTACGTACGTACGTATGCATGTACATACGACGTACATACGTACTTACATACGTACTTACATACGTACTTACATACGTACTTACATACATACATATGTACGTACATACATACATATATACGTACATACATACATACGTACATACATACGTACATACACACACACATACACACATACATACATACATACATACATACACACCTTTTATATGTGATGTCCTATACACAAATAGCCTGAAGTGAGACTACTAATTATGTGTGGTCTCTGTGGCCTAGTGGTTAGAGTGTTGGACTTGTAATCTGAAGTTGTTTGGTGATGTGGGTTCAAACCCCATCCACAGCAGAACCTTTTTTACATTCATCAACAAAAAAATGTTTTTCATCTATATCTGTTTCTCATTGAATTATGCAATGTAATTGTACTAACATATATTTTACATTACACAAATATATTTCCTGATTGAACTACTCTAAAGAAGATTGAAAATACCCCAGTTTTACTCTCCCTTATCTCCACTCACCCAGCCATTTTTAAAACAACAGCTGCCAGCTATTCCCAGCCTCAGAACTGACCCACTTCTGGTGGTGAAGTGGGTCCCCTACTCTCCCCACACATACTTGGTTCATTTAAACATAAAAACTAAACAAAGTTGTGCTTGGAGAGCATTTGTCGGAGTACGCGCAGTGTCCCAGCGAGCTATAGCTGGTCCCTTTAGAACGCTGTTGCAATTGTCATGGGGGTGATGAAAATGGGAAATATTGCACCCAGAGCGGGAGTCGAACCCACATCTCTTTGCATTCCGGGCCAGTGGGCTAACCATTACACCACACTACCCATGCCTATCTGTCTATTTGGTTACTTGCCTGAGAGGTCAGTGCAGACTACTACACTTTTAAATAACGCTTGCCTATGGATGTGCTTGGAGAGTGTGGGCAGCCTACCAACGTCACTCTCCAGCCATGCCTCCATGCACACAGCCCTGCACACCAGGAATGAGGCAGAGACGCCAGGTAGGTTATACCGTCAAATGCTTTTTTTAAACCGATTAAAAAAAAACGTGTGTGTGTGTGCGTGCGTGCGTGCGTGTGTGTGTGTGTGTGTGTGTGTGTGGACAAATCTGCTGAGTTTCACTTGTCCATCTGAATTTGTACTTTTCTGCATATATATAGTATAGTTATACGAGTCTTACCTTGGTACAGATGATGGATAACTGTTGTTTTACCGAGGTATAAGCCTCGGATAGATGTGGGCTAGGGAGAGGTAAGCACGTCCGGTACCAGCAATCTTAACCTACTTATTGAGGATAAAAATGACTTTCAAACAATGGATACTATTACTTTACCGAAAAGGTACACCAACGGAATAGATGTGGCAGGGTGTGGCGGGAGGGCCCTAGCCCACATCTATCCGAGGCTTATACCTCGGTAAAACAACAGTTATCCATCATCTGTACCAAGGTAAGACTCGTATAACTATACTATTTTACCTCGGTAAACAGCCTCAGGCTAGCCTCAGGCTAGGGAGACCTTTACATAATTCATTTTTATCCTTAATATCATTCTTTCTTATTATTATAACATTCTAAATTTTTGTTCTCACCTATTCTTGTTAGTTGGCGAGAAGACGCTTTGCAACGCCGGTAGGCTTTTCTAGTCGTTTATTATAATGTTTTGCAAACGACTTAGCCGTCTTCCAGCCTGCATGCGCTAGTATTCTTTTCACAGAAATACCAAGCACCCGTGCCTTGGAGACCATGGCTCCTCTAGTTGAGTGGGAAGAGTATTTACTCGTATCCACTCCAGCCAATTTCAACACCGTAATTGTCCATCTGGCAAGTGTGTCTCGTGAAATCGCCTTATGTGGCTTTATAAAGCTCACTAATAGTTGTTGTGATGCACGTAAATCCTTTGTCTTGTATATATAAGCCCGTATGGCCGACACAACACATAATTTCCGATCATTCGGAAAACAGTCTAAGTGAACCGTTGATAAAGGGTCACCTAACGTGTTCGATTTAAGCAATTTTTCTAAATCAAACGTAGCTTGTTCCTTGTCTATTTCTAATCCAGTTAAGGATAAAGCAACAATCGTCTGTCCTCTGTGTCCGGTTACTAACAATAACAGGACCGCGACCTTAAAACCTAACTGTTTTATATCTAACCACGAGTTGTGAGGCCAAGCCTGAAACAACTTAAATACTATAGAAACATCCCAAAACCGACTATACTTTGGTTTTGGAGGATTCCTTTGATAAATTGAACGAAGTAAATAACAAATAACATAATGTTTTCCAACTGTTTCGCCATCAATTCTAGGTAATATAATTGATAACGCACACCTCGCCGCATTAATCGATCCAAAGGAAAGTCCTTCATCCTCTAGAGAACGAAGAAACCGAGCTACTTGTGAAATCTTTGGATTTGTTGGCTTAACTTTCATTAACAAACAATGTACACCCCATTTCTTTAAATAGGTTGTATACATTTTGACAGTTCCTGGCCTCCAGGCATCCGATACTATCCTATCCTCAGTAATTCTGTCCAATCCAAATTGCTGTAGCTGCTTCCTTAGAAAAGGAATGCCAATAGGGGCGTCGTTGACACGTCGCCGTGAACCACTAGCGGTCCGTGGTGCGTCAGATTCCCGAGTTTTCTTGGGAATCGTATACGATCTTTTGCCAGTTGTGAAACTGCTGGCAGCCAAGGTTGCGTGTCCCAATCGGGCACCACCAGTATCGCATGTGTCCCTTCCAAGCCGATTTTTCTCACTACTCGGCTGATAATGCTAAATGGTGGGAAAATATAAAAATAATTATTTTCCCAGGTAATAGCAAACGCATCTACTTTCCAAGCATCCGGTTCAGGATGCCAAGAAACATAACAGGGTAACTTGTTATTATTTCGTGATGCAAATAAGTCAACTTCAGGTGTACCCCATTTTTCACAAACGAAGTTAAACAAATGTGTAGAGAGAGACCACTCTAAATGGTCATGGAAATTTCTACTTTTATAATCTGCAAGTGTATTTTGTGACCCTGGAATATGCGCTACAGTCAGCCAGACTTGTTGAGCCTGTGCCCAGTTCCAAATCAGTTTAGATAACTGATTGCAAGACTTTGATTTGGTTCCACCCATGTTACGAATATATGCCATGGCAGTAGTATTATCAGTTAGTATTCTAACCTGTGATTTATTTATCTTTACTAAACTACGTAAGCCCAGATAAATAGCACGCAATTCTAGTGCATTAATATAGTCTGATTTTTCATCATCAAGCCATCTACCTCCTGTTGTGACCCCATCTCGATGAGCTCCCCAACCTTCTAACGAAGCATCAGTAGTAATTACTGTATTAGGTTCCGCCATGCGGATTGGATTTGGTGAACTTGCTATATGTTGCATCCACCATCCAATATCCTGTAACCCTTCTTGCGAAATAAACATCTTTCGCTCAAAATTGCCTTTAGTTCGTGTTAACGCTAAATTTTTATCTATTTCTAGCGACTTAATATGGGCCTTCCCATATAACACAGCAGGTGCATATGATGTCATTATGCCAATAAGAACAGCAACCTGTCTAATTTTTGGCTTTGATAACTTAATAAGCTGAGTCGCTGTAGTCATAAACTTAATTAGTTTTTGTTCTGTTATCGACACTGTAAGGGACTGTGTATCCAGAATAAACCCTAAACATTTGAGTTGTTTTGTTGGTTTAAACACTGACTTTTGTTGATGTACATAAAACCCCAATTTAGTGAGTAATGCACATAAATCCAAAACTGCATTCACACAACCAATTTGTGTTGATGCTATAATAAAAGAATCATCTATGTATGGAAACATTATATGACCCTTCCTCGCCATTACCGAGAAAACAGGTTTAAGCAATTTAGTAAATAAACGTGGCGCACAAGCTAAGCCATTCGGCATACAGGTAAACTCATAGAGTTGGTTATCCCAAATAAATCGAAGAAATTTTCGGTATTGTTCCATTATGGGAAGCGTATAATATGCATCCTGTAAATCAACACTAGCCATCCACGCATCTGGTGTAATCAGATCTCGTGCCGTATCTAGAGAGAACATTTTAAAATGTCGATATTCCACCCTTTTATTAAGGATTGTTAAATCCAGGATCATTCGAACATCACCATTAGGCTTCGGTCTCGAGAAAATGTTTGAAATAAACTGTCCTGAACAGTGTGTCACTTTTTGTATAATTCCTTTCTCAAAGAATTTATGTACCTGTTTAGTTAGTGCGTCTCGTTCAACTGGTTGAATGTTATATGGAAAAGGTATTATACTTTGTACAGGAATTTGTGTAAAAGGAATTTGAACACCCCTAACTATTTCTATAATTTCTTGGTCACTAGTAATTTTGTGCCACTCAGAAATATGATTACTAATATTACCAGCCACAAAGTTGCTTACAGTTTGTGTGTTTTTAGAGGCTACAGGGACTTGTAAAGTTTGTGTTTGGACCTCTACTTGGACCCCCCCCTGGGGAAAGGTCTCGACGAGTTGAACCCTCGACCTATTGGCCGTGCGGTGTTGTCGGTCCAGCCTGGGCGAGCGCCCCGGCCCCGAAACCCTTGACCAAAGTTTGAACTCGGTCTGGTTCCTCTGGTGAACCGTCGTGGACGAAAATCCCCTCGTGACTTTTTGAAACGAGGAACTTCCTGTTTCTTCTTGCCATCCATGTTTTTGCCACTCTTGGCTGCAGTCTCTACCTCTTTATAGAGGTATTGTAGTGACCGCCAAACATCTTGGTATTATCTAAAGGTTTCCCTTTAATCGGCTCTGGAGCAAGATAGAGCGTAAACTCCTTCCCCTCATTATCGGTAACCTTCTTAGAGCGAGCCACTTCTTTGCCAGCATCTGTGCAAACTGACTTGAAGACATTTTCATATCTTCGAAACGACAGGTAATTACCTGCCGCCGCTAGTACTGCAATGCCTTTGTCCATTGTCTTAGCCAAAGACGAGAACTTATTTTCACTCTGCATCCTATTAGCCACAGGAACAATAGCTGTTAGGGTAGCCAACACTGCCTTATGCACTGTGTGCAACACATCCTCAAACTTCTTACGGTCATCCGTCATATTGACATCCCGATCCATTTCTTTAATGATGGAGTTGGGAACACCCTTTATGCCTGTTAACTCATCTCCTAACTTGGAGATAACCTCCGCCGGTTTGAACGTGCGAAAATGACCATTCACGGTCTCGCGCATAAGCGTAGTGGTTTTAATCCGCTTAGCCTTTGGCTTCTCCACCTTCTTAGCCACTTTAGTGCCAATGTCCGCATAGACCCCTTCATATACGGTGTCTGAGTCTGATTCCGTAGAAGTAGACCCAGTGGACGACTCAGAAGAAGAATATTTCCTTTTCTTCTTCTTCTTTTTGGACTTAGTCTTCCGCTTTTTGCGCAAACCAGACTCTGCCCGCTCCTTGGTGAATTCATCACCCGAAGAAATCACCTGTTTCTTCTTCTTTCTCCGTTTAGGAGAAGGAGGAGGAGGAGCCTTAAGCTCCACCGCCGAGTCTGTGTCCAAGAAATCTTCAAATGAATCCTCTTGGACACTCGGCCTACGCCGCTTCCGAGACACAGGCGATTTGGCAGTCAAGATGTGGCTTTCCAATCTTGCAAAGCGAGCCTCCCAATCTGGAGGCGCAGGCACATCAGGCACTGCGTCCTCGTCCGGGTCGGAGAGGATATGCGCCCGGGGCTGTGTCGACGGCCCTGCCGACAACACAGGTGAGGAGTCGTACTCCTCGTCCACTCCACTCGGAACACGCCCCTCGGCTGCTGCTGCACCGCGCTTACTCCGCTTCGTGGCCATCGGGAACTGAAACAAACATTTTTGATCAGTCCCGGTATATATATATGTCACAATATGGTTGTTTCAAACTCATTTGGACATCTATTGGTGTTAAAGAACGTGTTTATACCGTTATAACACAGGCGTAATAAGCTAAATTTGTGCGTGGGTTGTGGGTCAAGCCCAAACCTTACGCGGGGTCGGGACCAGTGTATCGGCCCGCCCATCCCTCTGTTCCGCACACTTCTCCCACCTGTGACTACTACGTCAACAAGTTGGAGAAAATGCTACGAAACTCGGAGAAACGCCTGAAAAAGTTTTGTCTAGGGGAGTCTATAAAAGAAACCCAGGATCATCTCCAACATTACTCTCTATTAGAGTACGAGAGAATTTCCATATGAGATAGGGCGAAACCCACATCTCTACCCATAGTCACACGGTGACCCGGGTGTTGACATAACCGCTAATAACCGGTTTGGTTCCTTCGCGAAACCCACTCGAGTGTTCTATCCTTGGTTGTTTATAACCAAATAACTCGTCCAAATTGGACCAACGAAAGTCTAAACTTTCCATATTGATGCTCTAATGCATCATAATTAAGCTAACCACAGTTTTTATTATACTTACTGCGTATTTGCTTGTATGTAGACTAATTTTGCCGGAGCAACCCAACGACACGTTATCCAGTCGTGAGTTGTATATGCTAATTGCTGGTACCGGACGTGCTTACCTCTCCCTAGCCTGAGGCTAGCCTGAGGCTGTTTACCGAGGTAAAATAATATAATATATATGTGCTCTATAATCTATTATGGGAAAATAAACAAGGATATTTTCTATCTTCAGTTCCCTATATTATACTATATTCTCTATATCCTATCTAACTGGCCCTGTGTAGTTACAGTATTGGCCACACTGGCGCCAACTGTGAGGGGCTTTAAGCACTGTATGCCAGCTGTGTCTGGCCGTGTGGACGGTCAAATTTTAACAATAACAAAACATAACATAAATATAACAGTGATAGAAATAAGCAAACTTGCATCCTTGTCCAGGGGACAAGTGTGGCGCGGTTTTCAATTGTCCAAATGACAAGCTCAAGTCATATTCTACTTGTCCGTGCCCATTCTCACTTGTCCCTTACAAGAGGACAAGTTCTTATTTCGAACGCTGTTTATAATATAAATTAAACTTGGTTTGTAATGTATATCTTGGTTTGTAATATAAATTAAACTCGGGTTGTAATATATATTAATCTTAGTTGGCAAGATATATTCATGTTAGTTTATAAAATATTCAATCGTATTATACTTGTTCCTGCCTCTTCTCACTTTTTCTTCCTCTTTTTTTTGTGTGATGAATTTATTTACCCGGCTCATAACGGATAAGCGTGTTAACACTTGTTTTCGTCGCTGGGCAGCACTAATCCAATTTTATTTAAATCTTTTGAATTTTGTCTCAGTAATAATTTAGGGTTTCTTGCTTCTTGTTTATGGCTTGTAACTGTAGATTTCAAACAGTCCAAAATCTAGCTTTTATTATACTTTGTGTTAGTCCATTTAAACATCATTTGTTTTTCTAGGTTACTTTTTTTTTAAAATAGTTTCTTAAACACTGCTGCATTTTCCGCATTTCGTGTTGCACTTGACCAGGACAAGGTCATATTTCTAACGCTGCTATATAAGTATATTAATATTGTGTGCGTACATGTGCCTCGTGTGTATGGCCAGTATCACATTGGAAATACTGGTTCTCATTTGATCACCAAAGTTAAGCAGCATCGGGTCTCGTCAGTGCTTGGATGGACGACCGCCATGGGAATACAGTAAAACCTCTCTATACTGACCCCTCCACAGATCGACCACTCCCATATATCGATCGCTTTATTTGGGTCCCAACAATACCATTTTAAGGATATTCTAACTCTCTAAACCGACCTAAATGGACCACTTAAAGTCAGGTCATGGTCGGTCGATTTAGAGAGGTTTTACTGTACAAGGTGCTGTAGACCTGACACACGCTTCCACCAGAGCCTATCAAATAAGTAGTCGGTAGAGCGCAGGCTTCTCGTGTGGAAGGTCGGGAGTTCGAATCGCAGCCGAGTCAAATCATTGATTTACAAAGTTTATACTTGTCGCTATCTAGCCTGGTTAGCTCAATATCTTTTATGTTTGAAATTCTTTCATGAGAACTATGCAGCTTTATGTTGGCATTGTTCTTCCGGGCAGAGTGGCCGAATCGGTACAAACGCTTTCTATCGACAAACTGGCCACAGCAGGAGCGTCCACATTGCGGCCCTGGGAATCAGCTATCTGATTGCAAATCCTGCTACCACCATCCACCACCGAGAGCACGTCCCACGAATAAAGATCATACCTCTGCTCGAAAATCCCTTGAGATAACTGGTGGAAGGACACGATGAAGAAGAAGAGCTCAGTATCATGATGTGACTGAGTGGGAGCTCAGTCACATCATGATGTGACTGAGTGGGGTTTTGGGTCATGGGGCTGCCTACCGTATCTTTTTTTTAGACATCTAAGGTAATATCTCAGGACGGGTACTAACTTGTGACAGTGTGCACTCATGGCGACTTTATAGTGCTGCCCCACTGTGAGACCAGGCCGGCAGCACCATGACCTGATATCACACTCAGTCACATTATCTTGACACTGAGCCAACTAGTCCTTGTCCTATCCTAATAATACCGAGCGCCTGTCTAGGAAGCGACAAGTATCAATTCTTAAGTGATTGGCTTGACTCGACCAGGATTCGTCCCTTCGAATCTCACGATCTACCAAAACGGCAGACGGACGCTCAACTCATTGGACCACCCCATCTGGTCCTACCGTATTTGAAGTCTATGCTAAGTTGTTTGTGTCATGCTTCGATTATACCCACTGAGTTACGTCACTCAGTATTGCCCTCCCTCTCAATTTAGATTTGTAGCTCTGGGCCGTCGAAACGCTGGCGCTGGAAATGTTGGACAACCTCGCTCAAACTGCCAAAGGAATTCGCCACTGGACGAGTTACTGCAACAGATGTATGTGGACAGAAAGAA
Source organism: Branchipolynoe longqiensis (assembly GCA_030323885.1). Lineage (NCBI taxonomy): Eukaryota > Metazoa > Annelida > Polychaeta > Phyllodocida > Polynoidae > Branchipolynoe > Branchipolynoe longqiensis. Next base: position 75,393,585 of record CM059199.1, on the reverse strand, counting down.
AGAAAGAAAGAAAGAGAGGAAAGAAAGGAAAGAAAGGAAAAGAAAGGAAAAGAAAAGAAAGGAAAAGAAAAGAAAGGAAAGGAAAGGAAAAGAAAGAATTTAAAAAAAAAAGAAGGAAAACAAAGGGAAAAGAAAGAGTATGTGTCTGTTTATTGGAGTTTTATATCCTAACAACATCATACGTCACAGCAGGACCGGTACTAGATAAAAGATTCACCCAGTACTTCCAATACAGGGGTGAACGACAACGCAGTCTAAATACGGGCGATAATAGTGTTAGTATGGAACAACAAGTAGAATGCCTGGCACCAGCATCAAATGGTTACTTATATCAGCACAGAGTTGGGTGAAATGGGAGAGAATGCAAAAAGACATGATGGTGGCCAGAGAACGCCGTCTATTTCACTTTTAAATTGCATTAAAGTATATGTTTTATTATATTTTCCAACTCAAAAGTATCGGTTAAACATGAAGACATATACAAAGAATACATGTTGATTCTTAAATTGTGAAATTAGGCTCTCATAAAGACTCAATTCATTAGCCTGATTTTTCGACCATTTTTATATAAGGCTGGTCTTCACCCGTGTACTACAAGTATCGGGTGAATCTTTTATCTAGACCGGTACCGGCTTGTGAAAGTCTGACTTTATGGTGCTGCCCCACTAAGAGACTGAACCCCTGGCACCATAACCTGATACATCCTACTCACTATCACAGTCACATTATCCTAATACTGAGCAAACAAGTCCTTGCCCTATCCTATTCGTGCCGAGTGCCAGGCTAGGTAGTGACAAGTATCAACATCATAAGTATTTGGTTTAATTCAATCCGGGTTTGAAGCCATGGCTTCCTGCGTGGGAAATCACCAACGTTCGTACCGATTCGACCACTCTGCCCGGAAGAACAATGCCTCCTTAAAGCTGCATAGTTCTCATGAAAGAATTTCAAACATAAATTTCAGCCAACATATCCAACTTAGATACGAATATACGCATTGAGCATATATTGCTAGATAGAAGTTGTTTTACATCCTAGCAACATCTAAGGTCATATCAGAACAGGTATCGACTTGTGACAGTGCGCACTCATGGTGACTTTATAGTGCTGCCCCACTGGGAGACAAAGCAGTAGGTACTCCAAACAAAGGACTGGTTGCTGATGTTGACTGGCCACTGGAAAAATCTGAGACTTGCTTTCAGCACACTGCCCCTCTTTGAACGTTGTGTGCTGCAAGTCAGTGTGTCAGAGCTAAAAATAACTACTTTCACAGTAAAGTAGAGATCTTTAGTTTTGTATCCATTATGGATGATTTCTGGTGGGAAATCTTTTTAAATGGAGGTTTGAAAACTTTAGAATGATAGTAAAATGTGATTTTTCATGAAAAGAATAAAAATTATATAGACAAATTTTTTCTCTGCAAAACTGTGTAGATCATTAATCACCATTAAGCACTCACTCTCAGCAGTTTTGACTTAACCATAGGATGGGGTGTGCCAATTAGATTCAGAGCAAGCGCATTTTTTAAAGATTTTTTAGATGTGGATATAGCTTATTAAAGACAATGTAATCACATTATAGATATTTGCATTCTGACCATTTTGGTACAAAAATCAAGTTGATATCTCAAATAGAAACAGATGTTAATTTTTAACAGATTTTATCAAGGATGGCTAGTGAAAATCACATAAATTGCCATGTTTGATGTCAAATTGCTCAACAAAGATACTGGTGCAGTTATTAAACATTTGTCTCCACATAGAAGGGAATACTGATGTGATTTAATAGAAGCTCTTACTGCAGAAGCCTCAACAATGGTGTCAGAATGTTGGTGTGCTTACCAAAATTAATTTAGCATATTTTACACTTCAAATATCTAAAACGTTAGCCATTTAAAATAAAAGTGACTTCAGCCTAAAGTAAGGTAGATTAGATTATAACGATCAACCTAGTATATTTATCTCAGAAAATGACAGAAACTTAAAACCATCGAAATATGCTTCTTTAAGAAATAGTACTTGTTGGGTAATACATATGTGAGGGTTTCGCAGGAGGTAATCTTCAAGGAACTGCTATTTACCCGTCACAAATATTTATAGAAATATGTAGTGTTAAACGCCCTCTTGACTTCCCCATCCCTCACCCCGTCTCCGAACACACAAACACCCCACACACCACCCCTTCACCACTACAATCACACAAATATTTATAGAAATATGTAGTGTGTAGTGTTAAACGCCCTCTTGACTTCCCCACCCCTCACCCCCTCTCCGACCACACAAACACCCCACACACCACCTCCTCACCACTACAATCACACAAATATTTATAGAAATATGTAGTGTTAAACGCCCTCTTGATTTCCCCATCCCTCACCCCCTCTCCGAACACACAAACACCCCACACACCACCCCCTCACCACTACAATCACACAAATATTTATAGAAATATGTAGTGTTAAACGCCCTCTTGACTTCCCCACCCCTCACCCCCTCTCCAAACACACAAACACCCCACACACCACCCCCTCACCACTACAATCATGCAAATATTTATAGAAATATGTAGTGTTAAACGCCCTCTTGACTTCCCCACCTCTCACCGACCACACAAACAACCTCACACACCACCTCCTCACCACTACAATCACACAAATATTTATAGAAATATGTAGTGCTAAACGCCCTCTTGACTTCCCCACCCCTCACCCCCTCTCCGACCACACAAACAACCCCACACACCACCCCCTCACCACTACAATCACGCAAATATTTATAGAAATATGTAGTGTTGAAGGTCCTTTTAACTCCCCCCCCCCCTTCACCCCCACTCCCACCACACAAACTCCCCACCCCTCAGCCCCACTCACTGCCCCCACACAAACTCCCCCCCCCTCACCACACAACCCCACCACCCCACCCACATACAACCTCCTCAAATACAAACCCAGTTCCAGCACATAACTGGTGTGTGTGTGTGGGGGGGGGGGGGGGCGTGTGCGTGTGTGTAAGGTTTAATGGGATGTGTGCTTGAAGAGTTACACGTGGCCGGTATCTGCTAGGAGAGTGATCTCACAGCTGCCTCTGGCCCTCTGAGTCTGAGCTCGGATCTGGGACACGTGAGGCACTGAGGCCGCATGCCGCCGCAGCACACCGCATTATTGCTATGGGAAGCAGGGGCTGGGTTAGGCGAGGCTGGAGGGGTTGAATTTCCTGCAGGTTCAAGGTTCCGCGACTGGTGTCATTCCGGTTTCAGCCGTGCGCCAGTTTCAGCCGTGTACATAGACTCAAACTCAAGGCATTGTCGATGGTCGTGAGCAATCTTCATAGAGAAAATACAGAAAAAGTGAAATATCTCTAAAACCATACCAGCTATTAACAAATCGCTTGGTACACATGTATATAGAAAACATCTTTACCAAAAAGAGTATATACAATTTTTAAAGGTAGGGTTCTTGATTTCTATTAATTTTGAATAAAACTGATGTTTTGCACTGCGCGTATCTTCAAACTCAAGACATTGTTAATGGTGGTGAGCAATCTTCATACAGAAAATCCAGGAAAAGTGAAATATCTCTAAAACCACACCACCTAGAAACAAATCGCTTGGTACACATATAGAAAACATCTTTACCAAAAACATTATATTAAATTTATAAGGTTAGTGACTCACGACCATTGACAAGGCCTTGAGTTTGAGTCTATGCGCACGGCTGAAACTGACAGTGTGCTGAAACCGCCACACCGGGACCCGTTGGATAGACCTTTTCTCCGTGAGATTCCGCATCTTCAAGCCCACATTATTTTTTGCTAAGACCATCAGAGGGCAGGTTAATGGTGGAAAAGGAGCACATACAAAAAAAAACACTTGTTCATCGTCCACCCATTTAAATGGTTCCAGGTCGGGTGGGAGGTTTTTATTCATATTTTTTATTTTGCATGTAGAATGATGGCGCACAAGAAGAAGAAAATTAACCCTTACATTCATGGTCAGAAGGCATGATAGGAAGGTAGAGAAAACCAGACACTTTCTAGCTAGAAATTGAACAAGAAAACCTTTAAATTATTATAAAATCGTCCGGATGAAGTTTGTCTATTATTGAGCAATCATTATAACAGGCGGGAAAGTGGTGTTTTTTTGTTTTTTTTAATTTCTTTTTTTGTAAAAACAAATTTTTGTAATAAAATATTTGGAGGATGGGGATTGATTCTCATGTCGGGCGGGGACGCTAAACAAGTATTTTTTTAATCTGCCATAAGGCCTTTTAAATAGAGCCTTCTGTTAGCTTTTAGTTCTACTAAAGACCCTATAATACTAAGACGGCTCACTCCCTATCTCTCCCATGGTAATGTAAATTTTGCAGTGCCACCTTGTGGTGGGTTTGATCAGCCCAGCTGCTAGTTGGTGTTTCACATGTAAACACATACAATTATATTATACATGAGATAGGTAAGTATGAATACACATCAATATGAAATTGCTAAGAACAAATACACATCATCATCGCCAGCATTACACATCTTTCACATTCATATATACATTTATACATATAATATAGCACCTGTTTAACAAAGAGAACAGCCAGCGCACCAAGTGGTGGGTTTGATCATTTTGATTACACAGTACAGGCTGAGTGAGCCGTCTTAGTATTATAGGGTCTTTGGTTCTACTTATGTACCGGTAGAGGATAAGTCATTGGTGGAAATCCTCTGTGAAAGAATAAGATCTTTTCCAGAGAGCATGCCACACAGTGAGCTGCTACAACATCAGTCCTTTCACTACCATCAGAGAGTGGGTGTTGTTGGTGGAAATTATCTATAACTTTCCCAGAGAGCATGCCGCACTGTGAGCTGCTACAACATCAGTCCTTTCACTACGATCCATCAGAGTGTGGGTGTTGTTGGTGGAAATTATCTATAACTTTTCCAGAGAGCAGGATGCACGGTGAGCTGCTACAACATCAGTCCTTTCACTACCACCCATCAGAGTGTGGGTGTTGTTGGTGGAAATTATCTATAACTTTTCCAGAGAGCAGGATGCATGGTGACCTGCTACCCACAACATTAGTTTTAGCTATCAGATAATGGGTTGGTGCTGGAAATCCTCTATAAAACCTTTGCACAAAACATATTGGTACCCATCCTGAAAATACAGGGATGAAAGCGGACTCAGGCTAAATACGCGGAAAGCAAGCCGAGATTATTACACCTATGGCGAATTTCCAAGGAAACGCAGATTTTCTCCCATAGGTTTAGCACTGTCAGGGAACCGTGGAAAAGTGCCGGAAGTCAGGTTTCAACTATCCTTGTCGTGATTATATTATCGCCCATACATAACTATTTCTTGTTTGGGTTTCATGTTCTAGAACCATCTAAGGTCATATATGAACAGGATCCTAACTAACCAACTTTCACATACACATGTGTAATGATATATATATATATCCTCATTCCTTTGTATTTAATCGCGGAAATCCGCGAAATCACGATCTTTCATCCCTGATAATATGACCATAGATGTTACTAGGATGTAAAATCCCAACAAAAAACAAACGTGTGTCCGGCGGCTATAAAACTACTTTCTTCATTCCACCATAAACTGCATTACCCAATCCGCTGCCACCTTCGTATCTGGGGATTTTGTTTGTTTGTTGTTTTATGTCCTAGCAACATCTAAGGTCTGAGGAAGCATAGCTTCATCCACACCATGGCGAAGAAGTTATATTAGGTAATTTGAACCAAACCTCTTACAAGTGCATAAGTGATCGAGCAGGTCAATGCCTGGCATTAATGTAAAGGCCTGTAAAGGCCAGCGACAAGGCTGGGGTGAGAAGGGTTGGAGAAGGCTGGGCGAGGCGAGGTGTGGGAATTGTGGTGTGCACAACCAGGGCCCGTATGCATGACGCGGTGTTAGCGAGCCAAAACGGGTTTTGGACGGGATTTCCAGTTTAGCGGTGAAAAGTCGCATGCAAGAGTCAGTGATAGTGCTAACACCACAACAGTAAACTAGGGTACGGTAACCCCGTTCCATAGCAGGTTTAAGGGCGGTGTTAGGTACCGATTAGGCCCAAATCTACTCAATGCTATCATATTTAACAGAATAAGATACTAAAGAAGTGAAATTTGGTCAAATTAACCCTAAAATCGAAGCGATATTAATGCCGCCGCCGAATCAGCGGCGATATTGACAAATAGCGGTGCTCGCCAGCAACAGGCTCAGCAATAACAAGGCTCGCTGGTGCGCGGCGGTGTTAGTTACTGATTAGGCCGAAATCTATTCAATGCTAATATTGCTATCAAATTTAACAGAATAACATCCTCAAAAAGTGAAATTTGGTCAAATTAAACCAAAAATCGAAGCGATATTAACACCGCCGCCAAATCGGCAGCGATATTGACAAAAAGCAGTGCTCGCCAGGAACAGGCTCAGAGGGATTTCCCAAATCTATAAATAACAGCACGTTTAGCCAACATGAAGGAGTTAGGCGCCCCTACATACGACGTGACATACTTTGCGACGGTGGTGATAGCTACCCGGTGTTACTTCTTAACACCACACGACGCTAACACCGCATCATGCATATGGGCCCAGCACTTGGCTCTCTGCCGAACGCCACCCCCTCATCCCACCCACCCAATCATCCAGCCCCCACCATCTGCCAGGACTCCACAATAGACTATTTCCACTACCAACTCACCATGGCAATAACTAATGTGGATGGCAGCTCATCGTGCAACCTGCTCTGCGGAAAACATCTTCTGATGACTTTTTTTGTGCTTGTTGGGGTTTTACATCCTGGCAACATTCAAGGTGATATCAGGATGGGTAACGACTTGTGACAGCGTGCACTGACGGCGACTTTATAGTGCTGCCTTTATAGTGCTGCCTCTTTGGGAGACCAGGCCGCTGACACCATAACCTGATATCCCACTTAGTCATATTATCTTGAGTGCACAAACCAGTCCTTGTCCCATCCTATTAATGCTGAGCGCCAGGCTAGGTAGCAACACGTATAAATTGCGTACGGCATTGGTTTGATGCGACTAGGGTTCGAATCCACGACCTCCCACACAGGAAGCCTAGCAATGCTTTTACAGATTCACCCATCTCGTCCGGTCCCCCAGGGCCCATATGTATGAGCCAATTTTTAACCGGACCAGGGTTAAAGGAGGGTGCCGGGTTAGCTAACCCCAGAGTTCCAAATGTGTCAAGGGGGATGTATGTGACCAAAACGGGCCCGAGTTAGCTAACGTTTCAGTTATTTATAGATTTGGGGAACCCCTGTGTGGGTATTTACATTCGTCGATTTGACACTATTAATATCGCCGCCAATGCGGCGGTAACCTTAATAACGCTTCGAATTTAGGGTTAAATTGATCAAATTTCACTTATTGCGTATCTAATTCTGTTAAATATGGTCGCATTGAATAGATTTGGGCCGAGTCGGAGCCTAACCCCACCTTTAACCCTCCTTTCGCATGGGATTAGTGCAGGCGACTTTATGCTCGCCGAGTTAGTTTAACCCCGACACATACATACGCAGTTTTCGACGCTAACCCGGGAAATCCGCACGACGCAGGGTTACGACCGCTAACCCGAGCTCATACACATAGGCCCTGATGGCAGTGACGAGAACTAATATGGGTAGCAGCTCATTTTGCAGCACACTCTAGGGAAAAGGTATATTAATAGAGGAAACCCACCACCAACGCCTCTCCTCTGATGGCAGAGGTGAGAACTGATGTTGTGGGTTGCATCTCACTGTGCAACATGCGCTGTGGAAAAGGTCTGATACTGTTCTAGAAGATTCTCTGTGGCGGAGTGGTTAGAGTGTCTGACTTTTTTCTAGGTCCGACTCCTAATCTGAGGGTTGGCGGTTCGATCCCCCGTGCCCCCAGCTCTGCCAATTTGGATTTCCACCGCTGTGTATAACTTACAGCGTCATTAAAGGCCGGATGCTCTCATACCATGTCTATGTGGTGTGGGAGGTTAAAAATCCCTTGGGTCGGTAAAAGGGTTTTCTAGGCATGTATGAACCCTGACCCACCCACAGGGGAAGTTGGTTGGGGAGGAACTCGGACGTGTATTGTGTGGCGCAATCTCTAGTGTTTTCGCCAGAAACACCCTCAGCCACAGAAGGCCACAGACATACAGCTGGTACAAATAATCCATACTGCCGATCTTAATGGTGGAGAGTGACTCAGTAGTATGTGGCCGGCACATTGGAAACTGGGAGCAGCAAGTAGACATGTCAGGAAGATCGACTACCACATAGCTAGGGCATCAGGCAGGGTTGTCAAATACCCTGGAAATAAGAGTAGTTCCCAGGACGGTGGGAAATACCGGTAATTCCCCGGAAATATTGGGAAATTCAAAACGGTATTAATTTTTAATCCGGTAAACACATAGAACTACATGTATTACATATTCAGACTTTATTTTAAAATCAAATGTGGATTTGTGACAGGATTGTTTTTTTAAATCTTGTCGTGGGGGTGATGAAAATGGGAAATATTGCGCCTAGAGCGGGACTCGAACCCACATCTCTTTGCATTCCGGGCCAGTGTGCTAACCATTACACCACCTAGGCTCCCTGATATCAACACACTACCCACGCCTACCTGTCTATGTAGTTACTTGCCTGAGAGGTCAGTGCAGACCACTACACTCGTCCCGATGGAATTGTAAGTCTTTTAATGCTTACAATTACATACATGCAGGCAATGCACTTACACATACATACACAGGGTAGGTTCAACAACCATACAGCGCAAAACTTGTACAGGATCCTGGTCACGACACCAGTGTCATAGGGGTGATGAAAATGGGAAATATTGCACCTAGTGTGGGACTCGAACCCACATCTCTTTGCATTCAGGGCCAGTGTGCTAACCATTACACCAACTAGGCTCCCTGATATCACCACACTACCCACGCCTACCTATCTATGTGGTTACTTGCCTGAGAGGTCAGTGCAGACCACTACAATATTAATTATGAAACAATGCACAAAATGGTCTGCTTTTGCTGGGGGATCAGTGTCAGTTATTTGCATAAACATAGAACACCAACCTGTTTGGCAATGACTATAAGGTTACATTTTTTTCTGACTAAAATGTCAGTCCAGCAGTGCTATCTAAACTCTTATGGAAGAAATATGCAACAACTGTGACTTTCATGTGTTGGCTTACTTGTTAACCTGATTGAGCCGAGAATAATTATAGAGATCCATAGCATCTCTATAATTATAAAGAAGCCGATAATTTGATAGAGCAGCTCAAACATATTGCTGTGGTATTGGATATCCTACAATCAGACATTGCTATGATCGTAGATCCTTGTGAGGAGTAGTGTTGCATTCTCTCATATATGAAGAATGTACTGGAACCTCAGAAGGCCAAGATCAATAAGAGATTTAGCCAAGCTATGACACCTACACATTATCTTGCCAACATTGTTCATCCAGTCTAACATGGTAAGCAGCTACTTCTAGAGCACATTGCAGCTGCTCAGGAGTATGTGTTTGAGGAAAATCATGAGATCCTCCCAGAACTGTCACCTTCTGAGAAACAATGAAATCTTCCCACGATTATATTATGATGTTACATAACTTACATTTGTACTATATAATTGCATCCTCTTCACTCACACACACATCACTAGTAGTAGTATACTCATAATACTGTATAGTACTACTACCACTAGCAGACAGTGAGAAAAACCTACAAGATATAGTGAATAGAATCAATAAAGCTGGAATACTATTCAACATGAAGATGAATGCCAGGAAGACCAAAACAATGGTTATAAGTAAAAAGACAGATAAACCAAATGTCAATATAACCATAGATGGCACAAACATAGAACAAGTATCCGAATTCATATATCTCGGACAAAAGATTACAAATGATGGGAGATGTGAGGAAGAAATTAAAAGAAGGATAACAATAGCCCGAACAACATTCTCCAAAATGTATAGAGTGTTAACATCAAGTAAGATATTAATACAAACAAGGAAGCGTATTCTTCAGTGTTATGTGTGGTCTACTCTAATGTATGGGGCAGAGACATGGACAATCTCTAAGAAAATGTACAAACGTTTAGCAGCATTTGAGATGTGGACTTATCGAAGGATGATGAAAATATCATGGACAAAGAAGATCACCAACAAAGAAGTTCTCAGAAAAATTAAAAATAAGAAAAGCTTGTTTGCCACTATACAGACAAAGAAACTTATTTATTTTGGCCACATCATTCGTCAGAGTTCAATATACCGTACATTGTTGGAAGGGAAGGTGAATGGCAGCAGAGGGAGAGGGAGACCAAGAACATCATGGTTTACAAATATTTCACAGTGGACAGGCTTGAATTATTCACAGTCTATCAGAACAGCACACCATCGGGACAAGTGGAGAACCATTGCATCCAACCCTCGACTAGAGGACGGAACTATTGATTGATTGACTACTACCACTGGTACCAGTAGTATCCATGTCGTACTACCTGAAAAACAAGATCTTTGAAGATGCTTACAATGAATGATTCACAATATATACAACGCTGTCCAAGTGTCATTGCCTGACACAATCATGATGCTTTGCCTTCCCGACTAGCATCATTATCATAGTGATGACACTAACAGTCAACAGATTGCTGTTGACACAACACAAATTCCATTATCATAGTGTGATGACAGTCAATAGATTGCTGTTGACACAACACAAATTTACAATAACATGAGACGAGATGCATTCAGATTTAGTATCATTTATGATTTACTGATTTAGTCACTTGACGTTCATTGACATTGTCAACCAGTCCGACAACTTACCGTTCCAGACACCGGCTGGCTCGTGCGACTGCGAGTCTCTCGGTCCTGGTAAATCCTCTGATTTCGGAACAAAAGGGACTGGGCTTTGTGTGCGTGTGGTCCACCCTTGTGAGGCTGTGTGAAGTCACCTGGCTGCTGGTGGTGGGAAAGAAGGGTGTTGGCAGACAGGGGCAGCCTCAGCAGCCAAGAACGACAGCAGCAGTCTAGTCCTGTAGATGTGACTCACGCAACTGTCAAACCACACACACTGACACAATCACACAGGGGGTAAATATCACTGTCTACACCACTCCTTCTTCACAATCCACCTCATTAGGGCTAAACACAAAATGACTGTTCCAGTGGGTGTGATTTCTTCTCATCGATCGCGGTCGGTTCTTCAGATCGGCTCTATATTCGGCAGAATCTGACGGGTTGTAGAAAACTCTCTCCACTCTTGTTGGACATGTTCTTTCTCTATTCAATGGCGGATTTGAGGCGAGTCTCCAAGCGGATATCCGCTTGCGCTGATAGAGCGCTGGGTGACGAGGTATCGGGTGGGAGAGCGCTCAGTTGCAGTTTTTCTAGACCAATCAGAACGCGCACCTGCCGATCGAGGCGCCGCCTATAAACAAACAAAGGAGGACGCACGTGGTGAGGGGAAATAGTAAATAAACATCCTGTCAAAACGACATCAAAGCAGTGAAGGCGTTAGCGTTTGGATGGCACGGTCCAATAGACGATTTCCGCCACCAATACGTCCTTAGAAAGCTGTGGCAAGAACTTGTGTTTAATCAATCAATCAACCAATCAATAGGATACCGTTATAATAGGCCTTGAACCTGTTAGCCGCTCTTAATTAATAGAAATTGAGACAGTTCTTCAGGTGTGGTGGAGCAACTGTCACTGGCTCCAAGATGTATGTAATGCTTGACCAGTATGCACCCAGTCGGGACTTGAAACAGTTCATCGTCTCTGCTGCTACGACACTCTCCAGCAAGTCATTCCACAGGTCAACCGCCATAAAGCCGAAAAAGTTGTGTCATAGGTCCAGTCTGGAGTACCGCTTCTTCAGTTTCAGGGATTGTCCTCTGGTTCTGGTGTTGGAGTCTCTGATAAGGGTGCTGCCTGTCTTGTAGATACCATGGAGATATTTGAATACTTCAATTATATCCCCCAGGGCCCATCTGTAGTAGGCTTACATGCTCCGATGGTGGTACCACCACCCCTGCACATTATAACCGCCACTCACTGTACCGCTGAAAAAAACCCAATATATTTACATATAGACACGAGCTATATATTGGTACATGCTATATATATACTATATTTCTTCTTCTTTTTTAACGCGGTCCATTTATGGTCAGTCATTCATCATTCATCTGAACATTGGAGAACCTGGTCAGAGCTAAGCTTGTTGTGCTTTAATTGTTGTGTGTTATTGTGGTGTGGGAAGAGTTGGGGGACATCCCCAGAACAGGTCATTACTTCCACAGCCAATGACCAGACAGGATGGCCAAATGAGTTGAGCACCTGTTTTCCATTTTGGTAGATCGTGAGATTCGAACCCTGGTCGAGTCAAACCAATGACTTAAAAATTGATACTTAATTGTTGCTTCCTAGCCAGGCACTCGGCATTATTAGGATAGGGCAAAGTTAGCTCAGTGTCAGGGTACTGTGACTGAGTGGGATATCAGGTCACTGTGCTGGAAGCCTGGTCTCCCAGTGGAGCAGCAGTATAAAGTCACCATGAATGCGCACTGTCACAATTCGGTACCCGTCCTGATATGACCTTAGATATTGCCAGGACATAAAAACTCCAACAACCAACCTCCGCAGTCGTGTTACCTAACTAAGCAGCGATTAGATAACATATCCACCCAACCCACACTTCTCGTGTGCTGCGAATCTCTCAATGAATGAAAATACAGGACGCTGACTGGTTGTGGTGGCGCCACCTAGTAATATCCGTCTGAGGTGAAATGCTACGTTGTCACGAAATTTCCGAGAGGTGGCGCCACCCTACGGCCCGACGTTGCGAAACTGTTGATTGACCATTGTTTGAAACGGCGGCGGCGGCCAGCGCGCGCGCGCGCGCACGCGCGCGTGTGTGTGAGTGTGTGTGTGTTTTCTAATCTGGCTTGGTTAGGGTCAAACAAGCAAAATAAACAACAACAAAAACCTACAAGAATCTTGCACTCATTCGTATGTACACAGAAGCATTATTTAGCATGCGTTGTGTTTAAACAAATAAAATTATAATTGCTGTATCGTCAGCCTAGTTGATTAATGGGGGAATTTTTAATCGTTAACAATTGGTCTTCCCCATTTCACTCCTCCTTGCCCTATCCTAATAATGCAAAGCGCCAGGCTAGTTAGCAACAAGTAGGACATCTTAAGTCATTGTGTAAAATATTCCGATAATTGGCAGAGGGGGGAAATGGAAATCCTCTATTGCTAATGTTATCCGATCTTGTGTGGCTGGCCAAGAGTGTCGGTATATGTATGTTGTGTATATATATGTAGTAGTCTGTACATGAGCCCTACTACCACGCGGTAGCGGCGGAGACTACGCCGCGCACCTACGCAGTTACACTGAACTGCGCTAGGTGCCGGCAGGCTAGCCACAGGGCAGACCCCGACTGGGCTGCCGTCTACTACGTGTGGCTAGCTCACCCCTCCCACCCAACCTGTAGAGTCGATGTGAGATCTGGCGAGTCAGGGGGCGGGTCAGTTGATTGTTGACGCCGCGGAGAGCAGATTGGAATCTTGGCATTCTTCCCTGTGTGCGAGGCAGTGTGGGAGTCGGAGGGCCGTGGGCCATTACATATATATGGCCTGGCTCAATAATGAGGGCAGGTAATTATAGAATTAGGGATGATTGGCAGGTCGAGGTGAGTGCACTCAAGGCCTGGCTCTCTGCTGAGGTAGAGGTTAATGCACACAGGGGTCAAGGTTGGTGGTGGTCACAGGTCAACCAGCTCTGGTGGTGGGCAGACCACTGGTGGTCATGGTAACCAGAAATGCTGAGTCCCTATTGGAGGAACTGGGAATGCTGCTTCCCTATTGGTTGAGTGAATGGCATGGTCCTATACCAAGAATCCATGTACTATATATAATAAACCAGAGGGGCTTGGACTCTCTCTTACACTCTTACTTTTGCTTTATTTTCTCTATTTCTCTCCATCTGTATTGTTTTTCACTTTAGCCTACGTACATAGCCACAGACGCAAACATCGACTCTACAATTGGTTTGACTCGGCCAAGGTTCAAACCAAGGGGTTCAAATCACACCACCTCAGTACTAAAATGGGAGGAGCACGCTCAACTCATTCGGCGACTCCGTCTGGTAGAACTATATCCAAAATTATCCAATTATTACCAAATTTACTGCGAACTATGAACGAGTGTGTTAATTGTCTGCTTATTTGTCAAATTGTAGGCTATGTTTAATGTTGCATAGTTCGACACCAAAAACACCACAGAACCACAATGTAACCATAACCCAGCTACTAATGCTACCAGTTCTACATAGGCTGGTTACGCTGCACAACATTGTCTCTGAGAGAGGGCTTCTAAATAACCCATTAAACCCAAGTGTCAGATGGCTGGGTATCGAAATAACCACATGTCTTTGCAATCTCATATTCTAAATACAATGCTCAAATACCTATCTGTCATAAATATAGTATGAAATCATGTCCATTATGAGTCAAATGGAGAACTTTCTGTGGCCTCCATATTGGTTTCTTTTCTCATTCTCTCGGAATTTCTCATCTTTACACCAATATAGATCAACAATGCGTTCTGGAACCACCAACTCAACGTCTTATTAAAAGTTGCATTGTCCAATAAAAGCATCAAATTTTCTAAAGCAAAAAAAAACTGATCTAGGTTTGAACCTACATATCCAACTTAGATACTAGTGCACTCATTAAGTATTGTCTGCTGTATAGAACAGCATACTAAGTCAATTTAATTGAACATGTTACCATTGAAATCTATGGGGACAGAGTTCTGGCAATCAATGAATCATGACAACATTATTTTGTTTGTTTACACTTCTAATATTTTCTAAGTTAATCATTTAAAATCAATGTTACTTCAAACTAATGTAATGCAGGTCATATCACGCAACCTAATATATTTATCTCAGAAAACGATAGAAATTCAAAACCATAGTACTGTGCAACTTTAAAGGGGTGAGCTATACCTCGTCAGGAAAACAAACAAACTTGGACTAGTTCAGATTTGTGCCACAGGGTGGTGCATGCTTAGTACTGAACCTTTCCAATTGGTGGTGTAGAGTGACCTAGATTGGTCATGTGACAGCTGTCATTGTGAAAATGGCTGGGTTAGTGGAGAGAAGGGAGGGTAAAACTGAGGTATTTTCAATTTTCTTTAGAGTAGTTCAAACAGGAAATATATTTTCTTTAATGTAAAATATGTTACAATTACATTGCACAATTCAATGAGAAAGACATATAGATGAAAAACTTTTGTTGTTGTTGAATGTAAAAAGGTTTTGGACTGTATGGGGTTTGAACCCACACCACAAAACAACTTTAAATTACAAGTTCAATACCCTAACCACTAGGCCACAGAGACCACACATATTTACTAGTCTCAGTTCAGACTATTTGCGTATAGGACGTCATATATACAAGATGTGTATGTATGTATGTATGTATGTATGTATGTATGTATGTATGTATGTATGTATGTATGTATGTATGTATGTATGTATGTATGTATGTATGCATGTATGTAATTGTATGTTTCTTAGCTCAAAATGTTTAATTATGGATAGTTGTGTATTAACTATATTCATTATATATAACTATATTGCATGCATCCAATGATCCATCCATGTTTATGCCCAATTGTTCTGTATTCCTATTAATTTTGAATAAAATTGAAGTTGTGCACTGCACGTATCAGCAAACTGAATGGCCGTACGTCTTTGTTTTGCTGTCGACGCCGTTTTCAGCGCATGCACAGTCGGAGTTACGAACCTGTCTATTGGCTGCTGGATTCAAAGTGAATATAATTATGTAGTAGCTGCTCATTGGATCGCTTGGATTTCACACTAGGATGTAAAACCCCAGTCGCACACTCTTTTTCTGTTCACCTTTTTAGTTAGATAAAAGATTCACCCAGTACTTGTAGTACACGGGTGAAGACCAGCCTTATATAAATACGGGCGAAAATGGCGTTAGTATGGAACAAGAAGTAGAATGCCTGGCACCAGTGTCAAATGTTTACTTATATCAGAACAGAGTTGGTGAAATGGGAGAGAATGCAAAAAGACAAGATGGCGGCCGCAGAACGCCATCAATTTCACTTTTAAATCTTATTAAACTAGATATTATATTATATGTTTCAACTCAAAGGTAGCGGGCTATCAATAAGACATATGTAAAGAATAATTGTCCCTTCTTAGATTGTGAAATTAGGCTCTCAATTCTTTAACCCGCTTTTTTGACCGTTTTTATATAGGGTTGGTATTCACCCGTGTACTGCGAGTACCGGGTGAATCCTTTATCGACTTTTTAGTGTGTGTGGGTGTTTGCTCGATAATAATATTTGATTATTCAAAGAAGGTTGGGTGAATGGGTGGGGGTGGGGGCTACCACCCATGTTGTGAAGAGTGTATCCCATGGTTGTGACGCTGTATCTAGGTGATGTCACAGACACTTGAATCTATATTGTTGTGAATGCCATTCACTTTCTCATAGCAAAACATTGCAATATCAACATGACTACCACCACACTGGTCCCCATACCAGGCGCGGTGGCCTAACCGGGCCTCGCTTGCGGAAGGTCGGGAGTCCGCTTCCCGGTCAAGTCAAACCAATAACTTTAAGATTGATACTTGTCGCTTCCTAGCCTGGTGTGACATCAATAGGATAGGGCAAGGACTGGTTAGCTCCGTGTCAGGATAATGTGACTGAGTGGGATATCGGGTTATGGTACTGCCGGCCTGATTTCCTAGTGGGGCAGCACTATAAAGTTGCCATGAGTACACACTGTCACAAGTCGGTACCCATCACTGTCAATCTTGCGTGACTTGTCTCCCTTTCTTTCTTATGAGTTGTGTTTTGGTATTTAGTGGGTGGAGACTGGCAGACAGTTTCCCTGATCCTCCTGATAGTAATGAGTATAAGTAGAATAACTGGAAGACGGCCAAAGTACCAGTAAATTCTTCAATATGCTACGCCACCTCCCCCCCCCCCCACCCCACCCCACTAGCTTAATTCTGCCCTCCCATAGAGCAGTGTCTCGAACCCACATTTCGACCAGCGCCCTAACCATTAGGCTATCTCGGCTCCCTGATGCAATCATCCCTGATGCAATCATGGCATTTCACCTGTAGAGGCCAGTAGGCCTACCACCACCAACCTGCCCTCTGATGGCAGTGGCATGAAGACGCTTTGTGAGGAGGACTTCAAAACCCACGCATGGGATAATAGTCACGACTATAGAAACCACTTATTTATTTTGGCCACATCATTCGTCAGAGTTCAATATACCGTACATTGTTGGAAGGGAAGGTGAATGGCAGCAGAGGGAGAGGGAGACCAAGAACATCATGGTTTACAAATATTTCACAGTGGACAGGCTTGAATTATTCACAGTCTATCAGAACAGCACAACATCGGGACAAGTGGAGAACCATTGCATCCAACCCTCGACTAGAGGATGGAACTATTGATTGATTGATAGAAACCAGCACAAAGCTACAGGAAAAGACAATAGAAATAGAAGACAGAAGACAGGGTTTTCCATCAGCATTCAGTCCGATCAAGCATCAAATTTTCAAAACCAAAATAATGATATAGATTTGACTCTCCATATCTAACTTAGATACTGATTCACTTATTAAGCATTTGTTGCCACATAGAAGGGGATACTGAGGCAATTTAGTAGTACCAGTTACGGCTAAAGTTTGTTTGTTGTTGTTTTACGTCCTAGCAACATCTTAGGTCATATCAGGGCGGGTACTGACTTGTGACAGTGCGCACTCATGGCGACTTTGTAGTGCTGCCCCACTGGGAGACCAGACTGCCAGCACCATGACCTGATATCCCACTCAGTCACATTATCTTAACACTGAGCCAACCAGTCCTTGCCCTATCCTAGTAATGCCGAGCGCCTGGCTAGGAAGCGACAAGTATACGATTTTAAGTCATTCGCTTGACTCGAGCAGGGTTCGAACCCACAATCCCATGGTCTACCAACACGGTACTGCTAAAGCCTATGAGAGTTTTGGCGTGCTTGCCAAAACTAATTTGACTTTTGCAGTTCCACTCTCAAAACTTAGCTGTTTAAAATAGACAGTACTTGAAACTAAGGTAAGAATGGGATTATAACAATCAATTTAATATATTTATCTCAGAAACATGATATAAACTCAAAACTACCGGGCTGTGCAACTGTAATATATTCATTAAATTAGGCCTACTCTGTAGCAAGTTCCTGTCAATATATTTCATATTTACCATTCAGATCTGGAAAAGTATAGACTTGGATCTAGACCAACGGTTATTATTTTAAATGGTAAGTGCTTTCCTGTTTTAGTTAAGTTTCCATTATTTGTCATGATTTATAGCAAGTAAAAAGAATAGCTGGGGTTCAGCAGTCATTGCATACACACCGTTGTCGTTGAGGGAAGTTCTGATGAAATATAGATGCGCGAGAAGGAAGAACAGAGGCGGAGGTGGGAAAACTGAGGCGTTTATTGTGACGCCTCGGGCAACATACAGAGAAACAGTGAACATAACAATAAATGACAAAGTAAGGTACAAACAGGGTAACTGAGGAGGTAAACAGACTGAGGAGGCACATAGGAATACAGGGGGCTCATGAGGAGCAGGGGGCTCGCGAGGAGCAAAGAGTCAGGGGCTCATGAGGAGCAGAGGATAAATAGTGAGGGGTCATAAGGAGCAGTGTCAGAGTTGGTAGAGGGCAGGGAGGGCCGAGGAGCCCGCAGCCGCCAGAGGGGGGAGGGTAGAGGAGGGAGGAGTGGGTGGGTGGAGTGGAGAAGGGAAAAGGGGCAGAGAGCTGGGAAGGCCGGCTGGGGGAGAGTGCCTGGGGAGGTCGTGGTGAAGGCCACTCTTCAAGGGGGGGGAGTGAGTCATGAGGGGGGGGGGAGGTGGGGGGTGAGTCGCTCAGGGCCGGGGGGAGGTGAGCAGTGGCGGGGGTGAGTCGCTCAGGGGCGGGGGGAGGTGAGCAGTGGCAGGAGGGGGGGTGAGTCGCTCAGGGCCGGGTGAGTCGCTCTCCCTCCCCTCGCATCAAACGAAATGCTTCGCATTACGACCGATGCGCGAGAAGGAAGAACAGAGGCGGAGGTGGGAAAACTGAGGCGTTTATTGTGACGCCTCGGGCAACATACAGAGAAACAGTGAACATAACAATAAATGACAAAGTAAGGTACAAACAGGGTAACTGAGGAGGTAAACAGGCTGAGGAGGCACATAGGAATACAGGGGGCTCATGAGGAGCAGGGGGCTCGCGAGGAGCAAAGAGTCAGGGGCTCATGAGGAGCAGAGGATAAATAGTGAGGGGCTCATAAGGAGCAGTGTCAGAGTTGGTAGAGGGGGGGCCGAGGAGCCCTCCGCCAAAGAGTGAGGAGAGGGCTCGAGGCACGCCCGAGGCGGGGGCGCGGGGCGCCCGAGGCGGGGCCCGGAGAGGTGTGAGGTGCGGGTTCCCTGTGTGGGCGGGAGTGTCCGAGGCCTAGGTCGACAAGGGGGTCAGGCTCCCTCTCGGGGCGTAGAGTGTCCGGGGCCTGCGTCGACAGGGAGCGGGCGGCCAAAAAAGGGGGAGGCCCGCTCCTTGGCGGGATCCGGTGAGGAGGTCCGACGAGGGTCGAGCAGGGGGGCAGCGAAGTCCTCGGGGCTGGATGGGGTGGTGGTCGGGGTCTGGGCGGCGATGTTGTTGAAGGCGGTGTCGTGAGGATCGGCGGCAGAGGGTTCCTCCTGAGGCTGGACGGGGGGCGGGTCGGGGGGCGGGTCAGGGGGGTCAGGGGGGCAGAGGAAGGCAGTGTCGCCAGGGTCGAGGTGGACATCTGGGTCGAGGATGGTGGGCGACTGGCACCGGGCGGCGGTGGGAACCTTACTGAGGGGGCACTGGGGCCGGGTGGCGGTGGGAGCCTTGCCGAGGGGGCGCTGGGGCCCGAGGCGGGTATGGTTGCCGGAGGGAACGGCGGTGCCGAGGCGGCGGGCAGGCCGCGCCTCGGGCAGCTGGGCGGTAGTGTCGGGAGGGCTGGTAGCAATGTGGTGGGCGGCTTTAATAGGGTGGGTGGGCCGGTCTGGGGCCTCCGTGCCGGGCTGGAGGTGCCGGCTCCCTAAAAATCCGGCGAGGCGGGAGCCGCTGCCCGGGCGCGCTTGGCCAGACAGGCGTCCTCACTGTGCCTGGTTAATACCTTTCGCACATTGGCACAGTATGCGCATGCGTGGAGCTGTTTGGACGCCCCCTGGCCGTGGACCTCCCCCGGGGCTGCGTGGGTGCAGGAGTTGGGGTCCCGGTTCCAGGCATAACACAGTGGGCCGTGGGTATCCTTGCTGTAGGCCACGCGTGTGTCGGTGTGAGCGCGGGACTGGGGGAGGGGCCTTGCAGGGTCGGCGGAGCGGGGTTGGCTGGTGGTGGAATGGGGGGGCATGGCGAGGGACTCCAATCTGAGGAGGTTTATAGCTACTGGGTCATGCCAACCGTGGGGGAGGGTGCCGTCCGCGATCGCGGTGAAGACCACCTCAGAATAGTGGCGGACGGTCGCCCAAGGGTATATGAGGTTGTCACGGCAGATAGCTAAGATATGGTGGTGGAGTCCCGGGGCGGAGTGGGCGGGGAAATCCAGGTGGTCGATGAGGATGAGGAGGGCGAGGGCATATTCATCCTTCGTCGCCTCCCCCCTCTTCACCGGCTTCCTCTCGGGACCTCGCCTCACCAGATCGGAGGGGAAGATATAATTAGATGGAATGCCTTGGCGTCTGGTTGAGTGTCGCGCCTCGGCGGATGCCAGGATTTCCCTGACGGCGTCGGCCGTAGAGGCGGGGTTGTGCCGGGTCTCCTCCTCCTGGTAGGCCGGCGACGCGAGGGGCTGTACTTGGGGCAGGAGGTGGCGGTACCTCCCGTACTCCGGGTGTGTGGCTCCGGGGAGGGCCGCCTGTGGCGGCGGCGGGGGCCGGGCCGCGGCGGTGGCAGGTGCCCGAGGCGTGGGCGCGGCCCGGTGCTCCGGGGCCGGCGGGGGCGCCTCTGGCGCGGGCCGGGTCCCGTTGGCGCTGATGTGGTCGATCCGGGCGTGGAGGTCGGCAGTGGCCTGCCGGTGCTCGGCGTTGGCCTGCCGGTTCTCGTCATTGGCCTGCCGATGCTCCAGTTGCATCCGCTGGATGGCTTCCAGCACTGAGGAGATCTCGGAGCCCGAGGAACGGTCCGAGGGCGCCGGGGGGGAGACCGAGACGGACGCCGGTGACTCGTCCCTCCCGGGCGAGGTAGAAGGCCCCGGAGTGCGGGGGGCGGCCCGAGAGCCCTTCCGACCGCGTCCTTTCCCCTGAGGCATGCTTGTAGTTGGAGCTGGTGTGTGTCAGCGGTCCGAGGCGTAGGCCAAACAGAAAAAAGGGGGCAGAGAGCTGGAAGGCGGCTGGAGGCTGAGTGCCTGAGGGAGGTCGGCGGGCGGCCTTATAAGGGGGGAAGTGAGCAGAGGCAGGAGGGGGTGAGTCGCTCAGGGCCGGGGGGAGGTGAGCAGTGGCGGGGCTGAGTCGCTCAGGGGCGGGGGGACGTCAGGAGGGGGGGGTGAGTCGCTCAGGGCCGGGTGAGTCGCTCTCCCTCCCCTCGCATCAAACGAAATGCTTCGCATTACGACCAATTAACATTGTCTTGCATTTATGTTATAATTTTAGATTCAGAGCAATCTAGATTTCGAACGAGATGTGTCTCTAGTTACTGTTTGAGTGTCTGCCTATGTTTATATTACTGATTGTGTAGAGGGAGTGCACATGACGCCATTACTTAGCAATAGGCGGTCAGCGGGCTGCCATCTTGGATTATGAGTACCCTCACTAGCCATGTTGTGAATGCATGCAGATGCAGTAAAACAGAGTTTTCTTGTGTTATAGGAGGTTCTGGGCAGTTTACATCCAATGTGTTTACTTACAGCACTTTAGCAACAACTTCTGAGGCCAAACTGCTCAAAACAGTGACAAATAAACCAACAAATCAGTAAATAAGCACAGTGTAGGCAGTTGCAAGCCTTCTGTATGTCATCCAATATGGCCACCGAAAGTTGTCTTGTGACGTCATTACACCCCCTCTATTGATATGTGACTCCAACAATCAACTCAGTACAAGTGGTTTATTTAGGCCATCTCCTCTTACCCGGATGTAAACATTCAGGTAGCACGACACTAAGTATCCAGACACTGATCAGGAACCGATGGCACCACCACACATTTGGAGTCAATGCTTTTGTTTCTTTATTTCTTTTTCTTTCTTTCTCTCTTTCTTTCTTTCCTTAAATTGATTTATGAATATCAATTGTATACATTGCACTCACTAGTCATTCAATAGTTTTTGCCACAAACATCTCTGATGTTGACCAGCCAACCACGTTTCCGGTCACGTACTTCGCATGATTTGAGAACGGTCCACAGCGACGAAAGGATGAAAAACGAGTTCCCACTGGGTAATATCGAGCATACCCTTGCAGGATGAGTTTCCAATTCATTAAGTAGTGATATTGTGTGATTTAAACAGAAATCAATGTAGATCAATTTCAAATATACTTTAAAAACAATTTAATCTGTGCAAAGGATACATAAGGGATCTACCCTGGGCCCACTATTATTCTTAATCTACATCAATGACCTCCCACTAGTACTTGAAAAAGTAAAGGGAAGCATATTTGCTGATGATGTAGCACTGGTAGCTACAGACGTTGATGTGAAAGTGGCTGAATCCAAAATGAATCATGATTTAGAAAGAGTAAACCAGTGGAAAAGGGAAAATAAACTATCCATAAATATTATAAAAACTAAATATGTAATATTTGCAACTAAAACTAAACGTTCCAGCTCACCAATTGTCAGTATAAAAATAGGAGAGTGTATACTTAAGGAGGCTCTAAGTTATAAATATTTAGGTACTACACTTGACCCTGCAATGTCAGGAACCAGTCAATTAAATAGAATTACCAGAACATTGGCAGCCAAAATGAACACCTTCAGGAAAATAAGGCATTATATGAGGGAAGAGACTGCACTTCTATTGTACAAAACCACAATACTGCCCATCATTGATTATAATGACATAATATATAATATACTAACTAAAAAGCAGCAAGCAAAGCTCCAAACTATTCAAAATAGAGGTTTGCGCACAGTATTTAAAGGAAAAACACTACATACCATTGAGATGCACAATAACGCTAAACTAGATGCCCTAAATATTCGCAGAGACAAGCACCTATTAGGCCTAATGTACCACCGCGCGAAAGACCCATATTACATAGACACACCTACACAAGCCACACGTGCAGCACAAGCCACCCTCCTGAAAGTGCCACATGTTAAAACTAGTAAAATGAAAAAGTCACCGGTTGTTCTGGGGGGAGCACTCTGGAACCAACTACCAGCACGTGTCAGGAACAGTGATTGTTACAAAACTTTCAAGATAAACCTCCATGCACATTTAAATCAACCAGCCTAGGCCAAAGCAGATCAATGATACACTGGGTCGGTGTTGCCGTTCCTTTCCCTGTCCCCCCGCTCCCCCACCCCCAAACAAACACTGTAAACCCAACCAGTAGCAGCCAACTAGACCAAAAACCCATCTACAATGGAATGAGCCTGGAAATGATTGTAGTTGGATCCTACTGAGGTACATGATTAATCAATATTAACGTACTTACTAACTCAATAGGCCCCACCTGAGATTACCATGAACGTAAGTTCAATCACAAAGGCCCACCCTACATCCCCCATCACCCTTTCAAAGAGTATGTTACTACTAGAAAGATAATCAGCTATGCCCCACCCCCTACTAACGCCTACCATACTAGTCTAACTTAGTTACCTCCCCGCATATGTTTCTTTTTTTCTTATCTTGTTCTTTAACTATCATTCATGTACCAATCTTTTGCTTATTTTCCTGTAATTGTCTATTTGTATATTGTTGTAGATTTGTTTACTGTGTAGAGGCAATTGTGATTAGGGCTGGAAGACCAGTGCATTAGCACTGACAACATGTTATTCAGAGGAATAAAAACACTTGAACAAAAAAAAAAAATCAAAAAAAAATATAGCCGTGTTCACACGGCCGATTTAATCCGCCTCATATAAAGCGCCTTGCCTAGTTCGCCTCACATTTTGCCGTGTGAACGCGATGTGAGGCAGATTAGGGCTGAATCGATTCATATGATTCGCTTTATATAAACCACCTAGCGAGGTGGTTTATATGAAGCGAACTAGCTTAAGCACTGGTTCTTATGGACTTGCTCATGCGCAGATATCTACTTCCGCCTTAAACCAATTCAAAGCACTGCCCGTGTGAACGCGAAACTAAATCGATTCATATGATTCGCCTTGTCTAAATCGCTTTATATTTTGCCCGTGTGAACACAGCTTATGTGATAATATCTGAACAAACAACAACAACATAGTCAAATAATATTTTACTAGACTGCTAGCTCTGTGGAGGTCTAGCCTGGTCCCCTGGCATTTATTTGCTCATGCAGAGACATAGGAGTTTTCATCTATTATCGCTCAGTTTCCAACCTGGTCCCCTAGCCTTTGTACCGGAAACAAGTTTAAACGAGCTCAAACGAGTTCAACCGTGGCTGGTTGGGTCGCACCGTGGCTGGTTGGGTGTCTCCGTAGAGCGCTGAATATGCTTATGCATGCTTTGCGGGAGGGGGGGGAGGCAAAAATCTATAATACTTGCCTACTTCTCCAACTGATAGAACAATAGATCTCCTAGTTCTCAGGTTATGCTTATTACTCGATAAAATATCCACCACTACCCAGAGTAGAGGTGAATGACAACCTAGTCTAAGTATGAGCGAAAACTGCTTGAGTATGGGACAGGAAGTGTAATTCCTGGTTCCAGTATCCAATGGCTACTTATATCTGCACACAGTTGGTGAAACAGGGAGAAGGGTCCACAGCGAGGAAAGGAGGAAAAACGGGTGACCACTGTCCCATATTGAGCATACCCTTGCAGGATGAGTTTCCCATTCTTTAAGTCCTGATATTGTGTGACTTAAACAGAAGTCGATGTAGATAAATTAAAAATATCTTCAAGCTCTTTAATCTGTGCAAAAGATACATATATATGTGTAACTATGTCTGGACAAGAAACTACTAAAAAAATAATAGGATCTTTCCATAATTTGAGCCAATCAGAGCTGTTCTTTTCGATTGCAAATGGCCGCCCCTTATGGGGGCTGCCATTTGCAATAAAAAAGAACAGCTCTGATTGGCTAACACTGAGTTCTCACAAAAACGAGAAGAGGCAAATCCATTTCCTGCAAGTTTAAACAGGCTCAGACAAGTTCAAACGTGGCTGGTTGTCCCTCTCCTTTCAGCTCTGAATATGCTTATGGAGAAAGGAGAGAATGCAAAAAGAAAAGATGGCGACCATAGAATGCTGTCGATTTCACTTTAAAATTTAATTAAAGGGCCGTCTGGGGTGCAGCCAGGGAATATCTGAACCAGCTTCTTGTGTTGTCTAATTGTAAACTCTACAATAATATCCCGTCCTTATATGAACTTAGATGTTGCCAGGACGTAAAACTCCAAAATCAATCAATCAATAATATGTGCAGAATGCGTAAATAACCGTGGTTATGTATTAGTGCTGACGGAAGATTATTCAGAGGAATAAATATTTACAACAACAAAAAAGAGTTAAAAAACACACACACAAACTAGCAAAAACAAACGACATCGCTTGTGGCGCCACCACTAGAGCTGGCTGGGAACCAAGGTAGTCGGGCTCGCCGTGAATCTGCAGACTGTGTGTGTGTGTCTGTGTGTGTGTGTCTGTGTGTGTGTCTCTGTGTTGTGTCTCTGTGTCTGTGTGTTTGTATATGTGTGTGTATCTGTGTCTGTGTGTGTCTGTGTGTGTGTGTCTGTGTGTGTATGTGTGTGTCTCTGTGTGTGTCTCTGTGTGTGTCTCTGTGTTGTGTCTCTGTGTCTGTGTGTGTGTCTGTGTCTCTGTGTCTTTGTGTCTCTGTTGATGTGTGTGTCTGTGTGTGTATCTCTGTGTCTCTATGTGTGTCTCTGTGTTTCTGTGTGTGTGTCTTTGTGTCTGTGTGTGTTTCTCTGTGTGTGTCTCTGTGTGTGTCTGTGTGTGTGTCTCTGTGTCTGTGTGTATGTCTCTGTGTGTGTGTCTCTGTGTGTGTCTCTGTGTGTGTATCTGTGTCTCTGTGTGTGTCTGTGTGTGTGTGTGTGTCTGTGTGGGTGTGTCTCTGTGTGTGTCTCTGTGTTGTGTCTGTGTGTGTGTCTCTGTGTGTGTCTCTGTGTGTGTATCTGTGTCTCTGTGTGTGTGTCTGTGTGTATGTGTGTGTGTCTCTGTGTGTGTGGTCTGTGTGTTGTTGTGTCTCTGTTGTGTCTCTGTGTGTGTATCTGTGTCTCTGTGTGTCTCTGTGTGTGTCTGTGTGTGGATATGTGTCTCTGTGTGTCTCTTTGTCAGAGACACAGACACAGACACACACATAGAGACACACACAGAGACACAGAGTCACACACACACACAGACACAGACAGAGACACACACACAGACACGGAGACACAGACACACACATAGAGACACACACAGAGACACAGAGTCACACACACTTTTATACACTTTTTATATACTTCACTGCATAACGCATAACGCATAACGCAATACGCATTAGCTGCGAACACACTGGACGCGTATCTCGCGCGTGCGTCAAGCGTCGCGCGTGCGTAAAAAATCAAAATGTATGTAATAAAGAGAACCCGAACACACTGGCGCGTGCGTTTGTCGCGCGTGCGTCACGCGTGCGTCACGAATCGCTTTTGGAGCGATTTTTTACGCTTGACGCGTGGTGACGCTTGGCTTTTGACCGAATTTGCCCGACTTTGCCTGACTTTGCCTGACTTTGCCTGACTTTGCCCGACTTTGCCCGACTTTGCCCGACTTTGCCCGACTTTGCCTGACTTTGCCCGACTTTGCCCGACTTTGCCCGACTTTGCCCGACCACACAGTGTGTTATGTGTGTGTCCTTCCATTCCCCCTCTTCCATTCCCCCTCCTCCATTCCCTCCTCTTCCATTCCCTCCTCTTCCATTCCCTCCCCTTCCATTCCCTCCTCTTCCATTCCCCCTCTTCCATTCCTCCTCTTCCATTCCCCCCTCTTCCAATCTCCTCTCTTTCATTCCCCCTCTTTCATTCCCCCTCTTTCATTCCCCCCTCTTTCATTCCCCCTCTTTCATTCCCCCTCTTTCATTCCCCCTCTTTCATTCCCCCTCTTCCATTCCCTCCTCTTCCATTCCCTCCTCTCCCATGCCCCCTCTTCCATTCCCCCTCTTTCATTCCCCCTCTTTCATTCCCCCTCTCCACCCCCTTTCCATTCCCCCTCTTTCATTCCCCCTCTCCATTCCCCCTCTTCCATTCCCCCTCTTTCATTCCCCCTCTTACATTCCCCCTCTTTCATTCCCCTCTTTTACATCTCTTCCATTCCCCTCTTCCATTCCCCCTCTTTCATTCCCCCTCTTTCATTCCTCCTCTTCCATTCCCCCCTCTTCCAATCTCCTCTCTTTCATTCCCCCTCTTTCATTCCCCCTCTTTCATTCCCCCTCTTTCATTCCCCCTCTTTCATTCCCCCTCTTTCATTCCCCCTCTTTCATTCCCCCTCTTTCATTCCCCCTCTTTCATTCCCCCTCTTCCATTCCCTCCTCTTCCATTCCCTCCTCTCCCATGCCCCCTCTTCCATTCCCCCTCTTTCATTCCCCCTCTTTCATTCCCCCTCTTTCATTCCCCCTCTTTCATTCCCTCCTCTTCCATTCCCTCCTCTCCCATGCCCCCTCTTTCATTCCCCCTGTTTCATTCCCCCTCTTTCATTCCCCCTCTTCCATTCCCTCCTCTTCCATTCCCTCTCTCCCATGCCCCCTCTTCCATTCCCCCTCTTTCATTCCCCCTCTTCCATTCCCCCTCTTCCAATCTCCTCTCCTTTGATTCCCCTCTTTCATTCCCCCTCTTTGATTCCCCCTCTTTCATTCCCCCTCTTTGATTCCCCCTCTTTGGTTCCCCTCTTCGTTCCCCCTCTTTCGTTCCCCCTCTTTCGCGTTTCCCCCTCTTTCGTTCCCCTCTCTTCGTTCCCCCTCTTTCGTTCCCCCTCTTTCGTTCCCCCTCTTTCGTTCCCCCTCTTTCGTCCCCCCTCTTTCGTTCCCCCTCTTTCGTTCCCCCTCTTTCGTTCCCCCTCTTTCGTTCCCCCTCTTTCGTTCCCCCTCTTCCGTTCCCTCTCTTCCGTTCCCCCTCTTCCGTTCCCCTTCTTCCGTTCCCCCTCTTTCGTTCCCCCTCTTTCGTTCCCCCTCTTTCGTTCCCCCTCTTTCGTTCCCCCTCTTTTGTTCCCCCTCTTGTGTTCCCCTCTTGTGTTCCCCCCTCTTGCGTTCCCCTCTTGCATTCCCCCTGTTGTGTTCCTCCCTGTTGCTTTCCCCCTCTTGCGTTCCCCCCTCTTGTGTTCCCCATCTTCCCGTTCCCCGTCTTGCATTCCCCATCTTCCATTCCCCATCTTCCATTCCCCATCTTCCATTCCCCCATCTGCTGTTCCCCCTCTTGCTTTCCCCTGTAAAGAATGACTGGACTCCTTGAGCTATGTGATGGAACTGTTTCTTCTCTTACCCTTCCCAGCATGCCCCTTACCGTACCGCATGGTTACGTCATGGTTACTTATGACACAGATACATAACATCTCCTTTCCATGGAAACAGTGAACGTACTCTGCATTACCCCACCTGACCTTTCATAAGATAACATGCCAAGAATGTCTTAAATCTACTAAAACCTTAACCTAATTTGCTATTGAAAGTCTGTTAATGTCCGTGTGGCGTTAAGGTATTAAAGTCTCTTCGTGTGCGAACATATAACAGCACATTCCAGCCTAATGTCTCTTTAATCCTTGATACGTGTGATTTATCTAGGTGATTACGAATCACTTTAATCCATGACCAACACTCTCACTCAATGCTCATTACAGCGATTACAGTTCATGTATTACATCTACTTAATATTGATCTTGACATGACATACATTGCTCTTCTATAGTAAAACAGTAACATGACATTCAACGCTAATTCATGACGTGTGCAATAACAACTTAAAAATAGTTTAACGCTCAGCATTTAATTAAACCCTAACCTTTCCGGACTGCGAACTTGCCGACCGTAACGTGTGTGATATGTTTTCTGTACCTCGTTATCATTTGTATGTGTGTTGCAACGATGTCTTGACTTATTTACCTTATACCCGGTAGGGTTATCCTTGATTATCCTATTTGGCCTTGCAGGTGGACATTTAAATATGAACTTACGGTTACGCCGTACTACCATATTGTCATTGTTGATTATTTGATAATCCCTGGGTCCCGGATTGTTACTGTGGACAATTCTACCAGGTCTCCAATCACCCTTGTGGTCCTTATATCTAATTACATCACCCGATTGCAGCTTTTTTAAAGGTTTCCCAGCTCGCCTATCAAAGTATCTTTTCTGATCTACTTGATTGTGCTTCATCAATGCTAATTTAGACGGTTGTACTCGCGGTTTTAGACAACTATCCAACAGAGGTATGCGGGTTCTTAAACTGCGGGACATTAGCAATTGTGATGGAGAAGCTCCTATCCCATTTAAGGTTGTGTTTCGGTAGTTTAACAGGCCTAGATACATGTCTCCATCACCAGTGGCTGTCTTTTTTAAGATATTTTTAACAGTTTGCACAAATCTTTCAACTTGCCCGTTACTTTGTGCGTGCATTGGGTTAGTAAACACAGGTTCAAAACCATATTTGTTAGAGAAACTGGTGTATTCAATACTTTTGAATTGAGGACCATTATCGGAAACCACGTACCTCGGTATACCGTACCGAGCAAATGTTTGCTGTAGTGCGACGATAATGGCTTTGCTAGTAGTTTCACGCATCTCAATAACCTCGGGGAACTTGGTATAATAATCCACAATGATTAAGTAATTTAAACCATTTACATGACATAAGTCCACCCCTATTTTGTAAAATGGAATGTCTACTATTTTGTGACTGATCAGAGGTTCTTTGTGAGGGGCAACCCTGAATTCTTGACAAATGGTGCATCTGGCGACTTTGTCTTCGATTTGAGCATTCATGCCAGGCCAGAAAACGGTGTCACGAGCTAATTGTTTACACTTAATGATTCCTAAGTGCGATTCATGAAGCTTGTTCAACATGTTTGCTTGTAATGACTTTGGAATGATAATTTGTGAACCCTTAAATACCAAACCATCAGCGGAAGTTATGTCTCTATTGTATGTGTAGAATGGCCTAACGAGTGGTGATATTTTATTGGTATTTTCTGGCCAGCCATTGATAGTTAAATCTATTATCTTTTGTAATGTATCGTCGAGTTTGGTCGCTGAAACGACCTGTTGTACTATGTCTTTATCAATATCCATGGATGCGACCGACACGTCTTTATCGAAGAGGTCATTTGGCTCTATGCTAGGAGTGTGGGCCCTCGATAATGTATCTGCAAAAAAAAGTGTGGACCCTTTAGTGTAAACCACTTTCAAATCATAATTTTGTAAGCGCATCCTCATACGCTGCATTCTTGCAGATAGCTCATGTATTGGCTTTAACATAATAGACTCTAACGGTTTGTGATCTGTCTGAACAATAATACTATTGCCATATATGTATTCGTGGAACCTTTTACAGCCGAAACATATGGCAAGAAGTTCTTTCTCGATAACGGCATAACTGACTTGGCAATTATCCAAAGCCTTAGAAGCCATTGCTACGGGTTGATTACTTTGGAAAATCGTCGCCCCTAACCCAAACTTAGACGCATCTACTTGTAATGTTATTTGCTCCCTAGAATCGAAATATTTTAGTACAGGTGCATCAATCAATAATTGCTTCAGCTTATTGAACGCCGTTATCTGCTGTTCCTCCCAATGCCAAGCTACATTTTTCTTGATGACTGTTCGTAACGGCTTAGTTATTTGGGCCATGTTATTAATGAATTTGCTAACATAACCGATCATCCCTAAGAACCTTTGCACAGCAGGTTTGTCAGTCGGGTCCGGCATGTCAATAATCGCTTGTACTCGTTCCATATTTGGCCGTAACCCCTCAGCAGTAAGTAAATGTCCAACATAATTTACACTGGATTTACAAATTTTTGATTTTTTCGGGTTCAATTTGAGATTCATCTGTCTGGCCCGTGACAACACTGCTTCTAATCGTTCATTGTGCTCATCGATGGTTCTGCCGTGTACCAATATATCGTCTGAAATTACATGAACCCCTTTGATATCCTGCAGCATGTCATTCATTTCTTTTATGAAAATGTCACCCGCTGTTTTGATACCAAATGGCAACCTTGTGTAGCGGAATCTGCCCCATGGGGTATTGAATGTACAAAGTTTTGAACTGTTATCATCTAGCTTCACTTGCCAGTAACCGCTGTTCGCGTCTAATACTGAAAAGAATTTGGACCCATGTATTTGAGATACGACCTCTTCAATAGTACGTATAGGATATGGGCCACGTAGGATAGCCTTATTCAATTTGGTTGGATCCAAACATATCCTAATCTTCCCCGGCTTCCTTACAATGGTTATAGAGCTGACCCACGGGGTAGGCTCCTCCTCCTGAACAATAACACCCAACCTTAACATCCGGTCTAGTTCCCGCCTAACATCATCTGCAATAGCAATAGGAATTCTACGGGGGGGGTCGATGACAGGAGGGACAGAGACATCAACATGTATAATGGCATTTACTTTTATCAGGCCTAAACCAATGAAGACGTCAGAATACATATTTACCAAGTCATGTGCTTTAGAGACATTTGAAGAGTCCTGAATAACATCAACACGAGCTATGAGGCCTAGACTGACACAGGCCTCCTTTCCCAGGATTGCACTTCCTGCATCAGTGACTTGAAACTTTAGTCTTTTGCCGTTCACGTCTAGATGAATTTCTCCAGCGGGTAGAATTCGATTACCATCGTACGTCACAAGATGGCATTTGGAAGGCTTCAAAACGACATCCACGAGCTTGTGGTACACATCTAACGGCAAGATGTTCGCCTCCGAACCGGTATCCAACTTGAATGAAACCTCCCTATCGCCAATGTGGATAGTCGTGAACCACAATCGAGGACTGCATTGATTTTCGCTGTACATCGCACCGACAAATAAATCATACTCTTGACCTACTTCGTCCGGTGCGTCGTCAACGTTATTAGGGTCAAGCTGCACCTCGTTAACAGGCACATTGCGCATCATTTGCGTCCTGCAAACTTTACGAAAGTGTCCTATTTTGTGACACCCATTACACTCTTTGCCACGAGCCGGGCAACTTCCCTTTTGATGATTATATCCACAGTTGTCACATTGCATGTACTGCTGCTTGCTCTGTCGAAACCTCATAGAACTCGGGGGTAACCAAGGCTGCGTCTGGCGCGTCGGCAAACTATGGCGACGTCCTGTGGCAGCATCGATGCTGGCCACGCCTTCTTCTGAACGAACCCCGTTATTAAACAATTGATTGGCTTTATGCTCGCTTAGCCTGCACATTTGCACACATTGATCCAACGATAAATTAGGTGTTTGTAACAGACGATTTCGTAATGTGTCATCCTTGACACCACACACCAGTCTATCACACAGTAAAGAGTCCTCTAAGTTGTCATAGCAGCAGTGTGCTACTCGTGATTTCAACTCTCGAACGTAAACGTCAATGTTCTCAGTCGTTTGGTTATAGGAGTTAAATTTATATCGAATGACCGTAATATTAGATTTACCTTCACAGTAGTCATTAAAGGCAGCAATGAGTGGCCCAATTTTATCTTTATCCGTTGCTTCTATCTTCAAGGTTTTGTGTATTTTCTGCGCCTCCCGACCGGCGACATGGAGGAAGACACAGCATTGTACTTTCTCCGACTTGGATGAAGCACCAGACGCTGTCGCATAAATCTCATATGCTAACAACCATGACCTCCAGTTCATGGCCATATCATCGTCCACGTTCAACGGAGACGGGGGTTTCAATCCCGTTAACGCCATGGTTTGTAGGTCGTTTTAGTCCTTCCTAGACATCTGACACCATGTAAAGAATGACTGGACTCCTTGAGCTATGTGATGGAACCGTTTATTCTCTTACCCTTCCCAGCATGCCCCTTACCGTACCGCATGGTTACGTCATGGTTACTTATGACACAGATACATAACATCCCCCTCTTTCATTCCCCCTTCTTGCATTCCCTTCCTCTTGCAATCCGCCTCTTTCATTCCCCAAGAGGGGGAACGAAAGAGGGGGAACGAAAGAGGGGGAACGAAAGAGGGGGAACGAAAGAGGGGGAACGAAAGAGGGGGAACGAAAGAGGGGGAACGAAAGAGGGGGAACGAAAGAGGGGGAACGAAAGAGGGGGAACGAAAGAGGGGAACGAAAGAGGGGGAACGAAAGAGGGGGAACGAAAGAGGGGGAACGAAAGAGGGGGAACGAAAGAGGGGGAACGAAAGAGAGGGAACGGAAGAGAGGGAACGGAAGAGAGGGGAATGGAAGAGGGGGAATGGGAGAGGGGGAATGGAAGAGGGGGAACGAAAGATGGAGAATGGGGAATGGAAGAGGAGGGACAGAAAAGGAGGGACGGAAGAGGAGGAACGGAAGAGGGGGAACGAAAGAGGGGGAACGAAAGCAGGGGAACGAAAGAGGACAAAAGGGAACGAAAGAGGGGGAACGAAAGAAGGGGAACGAAAGAGGGGGAACGAAAGAGGGGGAACGAAAGAGGGGAACGAAAGAGGGGGAACGAAAAGAGGGGACGAAAGAGGGGAATGAAGGGGAGGGAAAGAAAGAGGGGGAACGAAAGAGGGGGAACGAAAGAGGGGAACGAAAAGAGGGACACAAGAGGAGGGAATGGAAAGGGAGGGAATGGAAGAGAGGGAATGGAAGAGAGGGAATGGAAGAGAGGGAATGGAAGAGAGGGGAATGGAAGAGGGGGAATGGGAGAGGGGGGAATGGAAGAGGAGGAATGGATGAAGGGGAATTGAAGAGGGGGAATGGAAGAGGGAGGAATGGGGGGGGAATGGAAGAGGGGGGAATGGGGGTTTTATATGGGAGGTGTGTTCCGGCCTTTAGACGCGTGGCAGACACGTCCAGTGTGTTCGCTATTTACGCGTGAGAACCGCATGACGCACGCTTGTACTTGACGCACGCGCGACGCACGCGTCCAGTGTGTTCGCAGCTTACGCGTATATGGAATGCTGGCATTCGCATAACGCATAACGCATAAGGCATTACGCATTACGCGTATATGGAATGCAGCTTACCTGCCTACAGGTCGAGACGTGTCATCACACACCTCACAGGGCCGGCCCCAGCTCGTCACAACGTCACAACGTCACGTCACACCC
Source organism: Branchipolynoe longqiensis (assembly GCA_030323885.1). NCBI lineage: Eukaryota > Metazoa > Annelida > Polychaeta > Phyllodocida > Polynoidae > Branchipolynoe > Branchipolynoe longqiensis. The sequence goes on along the minus strand of CM059199.1, from coordinate 75,359,143 downwards.
ATCGGCAGGTACTGTGTGTTGTTGTTGTTTGTTGGGGTGTTACATCCTGGCAACATTTCAGGTCATGTCAGGATGGGTACCGACTTGTAACAGGGCGCAGTCATGGCGATTCTTTAGTGCTGGCCCACAGGGAGACCAGGCCCCCCGGCACCCTGACCCAACTTCCCATTCAATCACATCCGGACACTGAGTGGCTAACCAGTCCTTTGCCTTATCCTAGTAATGCAGACTGCCAGGCTAGGTAGCGACAAGTATCAATTTAGTAAGTTTGCTTCATGACTCGGCTGGGACTTTTATCTCCTGACCTCCCACAGACAAGCTTAAATTGATTAGTCTCATGGCCAAGAAATCCACGAAATATGATGCCATACATGTGCATTTCTCAGACCAGACGGGATGACCGATTGAGTTAGAGCTTCCGTCTCCTGTGCTGGTAGATCGTGGGGTCGTGGGTTCGAACCCTGGTCGAGTCAAACCAATGACTTAAAAATTCATACTTGTCGCTTCCTAGCCTGGCGATCGGCATTATTAGGATAGGACAAGGACTGGTTGGCTCAGTGTCAGGATAATGTGACTGAGTGGGATATCGGGTCATGGTGCCAGCGGCCTTGTTTCCCAGTGGGACAGCACTATAAAGTCGCCATGAGTGCGCACTGCCACAAGTCGGTACCCGTCCTGATATGACCTTAGATGTTGCTAGGATGTAAAACAAACAAACAATGTGCATTTCTCAGAGGCTATGGATACCATTGGCTTCCCGTAGCTGTCACGTGTTTAGTATTAGACATTAAAGTTGCATAGTCCGATAAAAACATAACATTTTCAAAACTAAAACATTTATCTAGACTTAGTTGTAGGCCTACATATTCAATTTAGATAGCGGTGCACTTATTAAGCTTTTTTTTGCTGCATATGAGAAATGCACATGTATGGCATAGAAGGTAGTAATAAGTCAATGTAATATAACATGTTACTGCTGAAGTCTACGGTGGCAGCGTTTTGGTGTGCTTGACAAAATTAATTTGGCGTGTTTTGACATCAAATATCTCCAAAATTAGTCATTTAAAATAAAAGATTGATTTGATTGATTGGTGGTTGCTTTACGCCGTGTCGGCAGCATAGGCCATATTTCCGGCGAGAAATGTTTGTTTTTTGTTCAAACCAGCGCTTTTACATGTAAAAGCAGACAATCAATTATGTGCCAATAGACACTCATTAAATTAGAAAGCTCACAATCATATATTTGTGGTCAAGGGAACCAAATTCCCATAGAAAAAGAAAAGTTTGATTAATAATTGATAGAATCTATTTAGTAAACTATATGAGGTGGTACAGTCCAGCTGCCCTCAAAAAGGCTAAAATGTTTTCCTGTTTTACCTTAGTAAAAAGGTCATGCATACTGTCTGCAGTGTAGAACTGTTGGCGCATGGCCAAAAAATCAACGCAACTTAGTAAAATGTGTTTGAGTGTCAGCGGGGACTGACACCCAATACATTCAGGGGGAGGTTCCCCCTTGAGCAGAAAAGCATGTGTAAGCCACGAGTGGCCAATACGGCAGCGGCTAAGGACCACTTGGTCCCGCCGACCTCCCGCATGAGTCTGTGGTGGTTTTCCCACAAATGGTTCAATTTCTTTAAGTTTATTAATGTTTTCATCCCACTCATGTTGCCATTTGAATTTTATGTGGGTGGCTATTAGTGGTTTCAGATCAGAGTGAGGGATCAGACACGGTTCAAGATCACAGTTCAGGGCCTTCTTCGCAGCCCAAAATAAAAGTTACTTCAAACTGAACTAAAGTAGACTATACTGATTAGTGTATTGCATTTATCTCAGAAAATGGCAGAAATTCTAAAACATTAGACTATGCCACTTCAAGGTGCCATATTTCTACACTTATCAAATCTATATATATATATATATATATATATATAAATATATATATATATATACTACGTGATGTATAAGAATTATAGGAGTATAAATTCATGGAAATCGCTAACATCCATCTGCCACCGCTGGTTATTGCCAGTGGCGGCCCCTCTCGGGTCTCCGTGGTATCCCTGCGATGAAGCCTTCTTCCATCACTCACTGCTTTAAAAAATTGGTTTGCCGGTTAATATTAGGATTCCAGTCCCCCCCCCCCCCATGAGTGAGATAGCCATCTTCAATGTATCTTCATTATTCCTAATCTAACCGGCTGGAATCAGGATTCTGAATTGTAACCAAGTCTTGAATGATATATATCCTAATGCCAGTCCGAACCTTTGTTGATTGAAGTCCTCGGAAGCTGGGAGAGATGAGGATGGTGTTCGGGCTTCTGTTTCTGTCTCTGCAGTCCGTCCTCATGATATATGGAAGGGGATCAACAACAACACCAGGTAACTCTAGTCACTCTTCATCTAATAAAGTTTTGACCAGACGGGATGGCCGAATGAGTTGAGCGTCCGTCTCCCACTTTGGTACATAATCGAACCCTGGTTGAGTCAAATCAATGACTTAAGGATTTATACTTAAGGTTGTGGTGTTCTCTGTGGCGGAGTGGTTAGAGTGTCTGACTTTTTTTCTAGGTCAGACTCCTAATCTGAAGGTCGGTGGTTCGATTCCCCGTGCCCCCCACCTCTGCCAATTTGGATTTCCACTTGCAGATCACCAATTCTTTTTATGTGGCTTAATAGTGTTTTGGTGAAGATAGAATTTTTTCATTTGATCGTGAAAGCTTCACTTATAAGTCCAGTACATGACTATGCTTATATTGACACCCAACCCATCTGCGTGGGACGCACACTTGACATCGTGACCCACTGACCCAGAAACGCCAGCTGGAAGCTGCCATGTAAAAGTGGTGACGCATGCATTGTCATTTTTGTCATAAATTTGAAGAGAAATTATCCCACGATATAGATGAAATATATTTTCAGAGACCGGCCACGGTGGCCCAATCGGTAGAACGCAGGCCTCCCATACAGAAGGCCGAGGGTTCAATTCCCGGTCGAGTCAATCCAATGACTTACAAAATTGATACTTGTTGCTTCCTAGCCATGCACTCTGCATTATTAGGATAGGGAAAGGACTGGTTGGCTCAATGTCAGGATAGCATGACTGATAATGTGACATCAAGGCATGGTGTTGACGGCCTGGTCTCCCAGTGGGCCATCACTATTAAGTCACCATGAGTGCACACTGTCTCAATCCTGATATGATCTTAAATGTTGCCAGGATGTAAAACTCCAACAACCAACCTATTTTCAGAAACCAGCACGGAACTCTGCAGTGTGGAAGATCACAGCTCCCAAAGCCACGGGGACCACAGCTCCAAGGGCACCAAAGGTCATCGCTCTGAGGAGGGAGGTGACCATGGCTCCAAGAACAACAAAGGTCATGACTCTAAGGAGGCAGATGGCCATGACTCCAAGAGCAACAAATGTCATGGCTCTAAGGAGGCAGATGGCCATGGCTCCAAGAAAAACAAATGTCATGGCTCTCAGGAGGCAGGTGGCCATGGCTCCAAGAACAACAAAGGTCATAGCTCTAAGGAGGCAGGTGGCCATGGCTCCAAGAAAAACAAACGTCATGGCTCTCAGGAGGCAGATGGCCATGGCTCCAAGAACAACAAACGTCATGGCTCTCAGGAGGCAGATGGCCATGGCTCCAAGAACAACAAAGGTCAAGGCTCTCAGGAGGCAGATGGCCATGGCTCCAAGAAAAACAAATGTCATGGCTCTCAGGAGGCAGGTGGCAATGGCTCCAAGAACAACAAATGTCATGGCTCTAAAGAGGCAGATGGCCATGGCTCCAAGAACAATAAAGGTCATAGCTCTAAGGAGGCAGATGGCCATGGCTCCAAGAACAACAAATGTCATGGCTCTCAGGAGGCAGATGGCCATGGCTCCAAGAACAACAAAGGTCATAGCTCTAAGGAGGCAGATGGCCATGGCTCCAAGAACAACAAATGTCATGGCTCTCAGGAGGCAGATGGCCATGACTCCAAGAACAACAAATGTCATGGCTCTCAGGAGGCAGGTGGCCATGGCTCCAAGAACAACAAAGGTCATGACTCTAAGGAGGCAGGTGGCCATGGCTCCAAGAACAATAAAGGTCATAGCTCTAAGGAGGCAGGTGGCCATGGCTCCAAGAAAAACAAACGTCATGGCTCTCAGGAGGCAGATGGCCATGGCTCCAAGAACAACAAAGGTCATGGCTCTAAGGAGGCAGATGGTCATGGCTCTAAGAACAATAAAGGTCATAGCTCTAAGGAGGCAGATGGCCATGGCTCCAAGAACAACAAAGGTCATGGCTCTAAGGAGGCAGATGGTCATGGCTCTAAGAACAACAAAGGTCATGGCTCTAAGGAGGCAGGTGGCCATGGCTCCAAGAACAACAACGGTCATGGCTCTAAGGAGGCAGGTGGCCATGGCTCTAAGAACAACAAAGGTCATGGCTCTAAGGAGGCAGGTGGCCATGGCTCCAAGAAAAACAAACATCATGGCTCTCAGGAGGCAGATGGCCATGTCTCCAAGAACAACAAAGGTCAAGGCTCCCAGGAGGCAGATGGTCATGGCTCTAAGAACAATAAAGGTCATAGCTCTAAGGAGGCAGATGGCCATGGCTCCAAGAAAAACAAATGTCATGGCTCTCAGGAGGCAGATGGCAATGGCTCCAAGAACAACAAAGGTCATGGCTCTCAAGAGGCAGATGGCCATGGCTCCAAGAAAAACAAACATCATGGCTCTCAGGAGGCAGATGGCCATGGCTCCAAGAACAACAAACGTCATGGCTCTCAGGAGGCAGATGGCCATGGCTCCAAGAACAACAAAGGTCAAGGCTCCCAGGAGGCAGATGGTCATGGCTCTAAGAACAATAAAGGTCATAGCTCTAAGGAGGCAGATGGCCATGGCTCCAAGAAAAACAAATGTCATGGCTCTCAGGAGGCAGATGGCAATGGCTCCAAGAAAAACAAAGGTCATGGCTCCCAGGAGACAGATGGCCATGGCTCCAAGAACAACAAAGATCATGGCTCTAAGGAGGAAGATGGCCATGGCTGCAATAACAACAAAGATCATGGCTCTAAGGAGGGAGAAGACCATGGCTCCAAGAACAACAAAGGTCATGGCTCTAAGGAGGGAGAAGCCCATGGCTCCAAGGAGGCCACAAGTCATGGCTCCAGTGAAACAGAGGCTCCCAACTGCGACGGCCGTTTTTGCCTGCACAACATCAAAACCACGTGGTCTAATGCCCAGCATGTATGTACCAGCAATGAAGGGAATCTAGTCATCATCCACAATACGAGAGCGAACACAATGCATTTGAATAAGATGTAAGTGTGCGCATGGAATCCTTTTTTTTATACCTTTTTTTTCCCTTCTTCTTTTTTTCCCTTCTTTTTTTCACCTCTTCTTTTTTGTTCTCCTTTTCTTTTTTTGTTCTTCTTTGAATTCGGAGTGTCTATTGACAAAGCACTAACTGATTCAGTTGTCTATTGATAAGCTATTTATTCTTGGGAACGACATTGTTTTTCGCGTTTTAAGGGGTAGTGGTGGGCATGGGGGTGGCGGTGGGGACTAGGTTATAAAGCCAAGGCCCTGGTTATTCATACTGGGCTGTAACAAGGTTAATTGGCTTCTTTGTGATGAAGATGAAGATGAAGCTGTGTCTGCTTTATCCCCAACAGTCCACGCCACCAGTCAGTCTGGATTGGGCTGGCAAAGAACGCGAGCAGTGGAACGCAGGCTTTCAAATGGGTGAGTTAACATCAGATCTATGAACCATATTCCTGTTGAATTGCCACTTACATATATTATGACCTGATTTGGCCATATGAAGGGTTCAGGTGCAAAGAGCGACAAATTCATATTAGTTGTTTTCTGTAAAATAGAATTTATTGTTGTGTTTCGCAGTTATTGAGTAGGGCATTATATAAGGGATGTGGCAGCTTCTACGAACAAAAGATTGATTCACAGTAACACCAAATGTCACATTGAGTCACAGACCCATCAACTGTCACACCGAGTCACAGTCACACCAACTGTCATACTGAGTTACAATCACACCAACTGTCACGCCGAGTCACAGACCCACCAATGTCCCTGTCACAATGAGTTACAGTTGCACCAACTGTCATACTGAGTCAGAGACACACCCACTGCCATTCCAAGTCAGTCACACTCCCTGTCACACTGAGTCACAATCGTACCAACAGTCACACCAAGTCACAACAAGACCTATTATCCTGCTGAGTCACAGGCCGTGACTAACTGTCACAAGAAGTTCCATTTATACCAACTATCACACACCAACTGCTATGCACATTAAATGTCCCTTTGGTTAACTGTCACAGTGAGTTCCCCTCATTTTAAGTGTCACACAAACTTCCCTTTGTACCAACTGTCAGACTGAGTTCCCTTTGTACCAACTATCACACTATTTGCCTTTTGTACTAACTGTTACACTAAGTTCCCTTTGTACCAACTGTTACACTGAGTTCCCTTTGTACCAACTGTCACACTGAGTTCCCTTTGTATCAACTGTCACACTGAAATCCCTTCACACCAACTGTCACAATGCATTCCCTTTGTGCCATTTTCTTGTTTTGTTTGTTTTTTGGGTAGAGTATTTATTCATCTGAATATGACATTTGTCAGTGCCAGACACTGGTCTGCCGGCCATCTTACTATTGGAATTGACAGTCTAAATAATCTAAGTTTAATGAGTGCTGTATTAGTTACAGCACCGATCCTGTAGAATTAAGGGAGTGGCTCCTGCTGTATAGTTTACAGCATCAGTCACTGTAGTTCATGCAAAAATGGGGAGCAGCACCGAGTAGAAAGTGTATACTCGCGGCAACTCAAACAATCGTTGTGGGTTACATTTTTTCTCTTATAAAACAAGCTAAGTTCATAGCTGACAAGACATTTTGTCTGTCTTATATAATGTTCAATGTGTTTAAACAGGTTCATAGTTGTGTAGGATGTTCAGTGTGTTGATGGTTTGTTCATGATGGTTAAGGCTGGTGGCATAGGAGGGGGGCCCATTGGGATGGGTGGTGGTGGGGGAAACCCACAGGAGAGCAAGCGAGGATGCTCGGGGGGGGGGGGGGGGGGGGGAGGCAGGAGCTCAGGGCTTTGCTAGTAATTACTGCAGTAGTCATTCAAGGGCCTGAATAACCAGGTGGGCTCTATATGCATTTTTGAAGGCAAGTATTGTTTGTGTTTCTCTGACTCTGATAGGGAGATCATTCCACATGACACTAGTACCTTTGTAGATTGGTGCTCCGATATATTTATTTGTTGAAGGGTGTGGTACATTGAGCAGAGTGGAGGCTCCTCTTCTTGTTATTCTATTTTTGCGGTCAATGACTTTTTTTGTCTTTTGCTCATTTGTGCATTAGTGCCATCAGGTGTAGGTCCCTTCGTTCTGAGAGAGTATCCAATTTGGCTTTCTTGTGAAGTTCAGCCACACTGGGTGTCTTGCCTTGGTAAACTATTCTCAGTGCTCGGTTCTGAATTCTTTGCAGTTTGATCTTTTGTTGTTTTGTTAAGAGCACATATATGATGTCATTGTAATCTATAACAGGCAATATTGTAGTCTTGTACAGGAGCGGTGCAGTGTTTTCACTTATGAATTTCCTTAATTTCCTAATAGTTGTCAGTTTTAGTGCCAGTGTTTGTTTCAGTCTTGCCAATTGTCAGTTCCCATTTAGTGTGGAGTCAAGAGTTTTGCCTAGGTAGTTGTAGGAGCCCATTTGTAGTAGTTGGATTTGAGCGGCTCTTGTTTTTCTCATTTTCATCCCATAGATCACATACTCTGTCTTGGCACTATTTACTGTTAGTTTATTTTCATGGCACCATTCATGGCACCATTTTCATGACACACATTCACCTTATCTAGCACCATGTCTGTTTGGGCTGCAGCTGCCACAATATCTCTATTGTGTACTGTGAGTGCTGCGTCATCAGCAAATAATGTAGATGTTGCTCTTTCAGATACTAGTGGTAGGTCATTTAATAAAGATTAGGAATAGCAGGGGTCCTAGGATGGAGCCCTGTGACACCCCGGTCTTGACCCTATGGGTGGTGGACTCATTGTTGTTTAGTTTTGTACACTGCATCCTGTCCTTGAAATAATTTGTGAAGAAATTATATGCTTTGTTGCCTAATCCAGTTCTTGCTACTTTCTGCATCAGGATCTCGTGGTCAATTGTATCAAATACCTTCTTGAAATCAAGGAAGACAGTGATTGTTAGTTCACTTTTATCCATGGTGCCCAAAAGTTCATCCAATAGAGATGCTAGAGCCCCTGTTGTGGATTTGTTTTTCCTAAATCCATTTTGCTGGTAGGTCAGATAGTCGGATGATTCAAGGAATGCTTTAACTTGGTCATGTATAATCTGTTCAATAATTATTCCTGGAAGTGGGACGATTAAAATTGGTCGCAGTTCACTGCAGTATCTTGGGTTATTGGTCTCGGGGATTGGGGTGACTGTAGCTACTTTCCGTGCATCGGGGAAGATGCCTGTTTTAATTATTAAGTTGTACATATGTGTGAATTCCCTAATTAATGTTGTTATTGCCATCTTCATCAGGGCAGTATTGATGTCTTTTATACCAGATGATTTATAAGATGATATTTGATTTGTTCTGTCTAGGATTTCATCACAAGATGTTTCTTAGAGATCATAGTTGTGGTTATTTAGTTTGGCTTGGTAACATTTTTGTTGGGCTATCCTCGGCTAAATTTACTGGCTAACGATGAAATAGTTATTGATTTCTTCAGTAAGTAGGTTATTAGGTATCACATTGCCAGATTCTTCATTGGAAAGGCTACTAATTTTGGTCTGGTTTGCTGGTTCAAGCTGCTTGAGCACTTTTTGGCATCGTTTCGATGTTTGTATAATTGGTCTTGGTGGAATCCTGCTTTGGCTTTTCTGACTTCATTTCTTGTTTTCCTGGTCATACATTTGGCTATGACCTCATCACCAGGGTTTTTTGATATTTCAAATTTGTGTCTGAAGTAGTCTGAATTTGTGTCTGAAGTAGTTCTGTTAGTTCATCATTAAGGTACCCAGCCATGTTAGTTCTAACAGTGAGCTCTACTAGGGGACAGTGCATGTCAGCTGCTTTTGTTATTGTTGTGTTAAGCATTTCCACACATTTGTTTGGGTCTTGTTCCACTAGGAGCTCTCTTTGGTTGAATATCTGTCATACTGAGTTCCCTTCACACCAACTGTCACACTGACTGCCATTCACACCCTTTGTCCAGGTAGACGGCTCGGCTGTTGATTATGACAGGTGGGAACGTGGCAGAAGTAGCAGCAGTGGGGACTGCGTGCGCAGGACTCACAGAGGACACTGGGTGAAGTCACCATGTTCTCAGCAGTACTCTTTCATCTGCCTTCAAGGTGAGTTGGGTGAGACCAAGCATTTTATATATAAGGATGGTAAAGCGATGCTGTTTGAGGCTCTCCCAGTGTGCAATCCAGAAATACGGCCACCATATTGGAAGCATGATAATGAGCGATGAGAGGGGCATTTCCCCACTAACTACCATAATTATTTACCAATGCATAACAAATCCAACTGCAATGATCCAACCAGTCCCTGCCCTATCCTAATAATGCTGAGCACCTGGCTAGGAAACCACAAGTATCAATTTTTAAGTCATTGGTTTGACTCGACCAGGGTTTGTACCCACAAACCCATGGGTTCGGATCCCCCGATCTCCCAAAACAGGAGACGGACGCTCAACTCATTCAGCCATCCCATCTGCTGCCAGATTTGTTGGGCAGGGTAAGATAAAATCTTGAAAACAAACTAGTGCTGAAGACACGAGGCACTATGGAAGTTTGGGGGATGAAAATTTACACTCATATATGCATTTACCCAAACTTTTTTTTTCAAACCTTTTTTCTTATAAGACGTAATCTTGTTTTCTTAACTGTAATCAATGAAATGTTGTTAGAATTTGTTGTGTATGTTAAATGATGTTGGAATGAATGTTTGATTTCCATGTTACCAAGTGATATATTTCTCAATTTGCATGAGATCAAAATCAAAAAGTGAAATAGAGTGTTGTTTTTACCTCTGACATATGCACAGCATACAAACCTCCATATGAATATCAACTCTGCTGATATTTTGTATGTTTTCTGCTATTATTTGGAAGCTTTTCATTTTTGGCTTCCATGTGCCCAGTATTAGAGAAGGACCTATATCTTGAACCTAATTACGCCTATTTAGGGCCAAAGTTGAAGCTATGACTATTAAGGTCAGTCAGCCCAAATGAGCCTTCTCGGTTGTTATATTTCCGTAGACTCACTTATTACATAGACTTACTTATAAGAAAACCTATCTGACTCCACAACAAATTCTACAACTTCTGATTCCACCTATTAAAACAAAACTTACTGACTCTACAAAAAATTCTACAACTTCTGACTCCCCAATTAAAGCAAACATATCTGACTCTGCAACAAATTCTACAACATCTGATTCCCCATTAAAACAAACCTATCTGACTCTACAACAAATTCTACAACCTCTGACTCATCTATTAATACAAACCTTACGGACTCTACAACAAATTCTACAACCTCTGATTAAAACAAACCTAGCTTGCCCTACAACAAATTCTACTACTTCGGACTCCCTCATTACAACAAACCTTACTGATTCTACAACAAATTCAACAACCTCTGACTCACCAACTACATGTAAAACAAACCTAGGTGACTATACAACAAATTCTACAACCTGTGACTCATCTTTTACATCAAACCTAGGTGACTCTACAAAAAATTCTACAACCTCTGACTCATCTATTAAGACAAACCTTACTGACTCTACAACAAATTCTACAACCTCTGACTCATGTATTACATCAAACAAAAGACCCTATAATAGTAAGACGGCTCACTTCCCATCTCTGTAAATTTCGCAGTGCCATCTTGTGATGGGTTTGATCAACCCAGCTGCTGGTTGGTGTTTCACATGTAAACACATACAATTATATAATACATGAGATGGGTAAGTATGAATACACATCAATATGAAATTGCTATGAACAAATACACATCATCATCAGCATCTTCATCATCGCCATCATCACACATCTTTCACATTCATATATACATTTATACATATAATATACCACCTGTTTAACCAAGAGAACAGCCAGCGCACCAAGTGGCGGGTTTGATCATTTTGATTACACAGTACAGGCTGAGTGAGCCATCTTAGTATATTATAGGGTCTTTGATCAAACCTAGCTGACGCTACAACAGATTCTACAACCTTTAACTCTCATTACATCAAACCTAGCTGACTCTACAACCTCTGACTCATGTATTACATCAAACCTAGCTGACGCTACAACAGATTCTACAACCTTTAACTCTCATTACATCAAACCTAGCTGACTCTACAACCTCTGACTCATCTGTTACATCAAACCTAACTGGTTCTACAACAAATTCAACAACCTCTGACTCATCTGTTACGTCAAACCTAGCTGACTCTACAACAAATTCTACAACCTCTACAATAAAAGCTGTTATCTTTGACTCACCCATCACAACTAATCTAGCTGATTCTACAACTACGTTTACAACCTTTTCTCCAGCGGTTCCGACACTCCCAGCTGAGGCGATTGAGCCTCAATTCGCCTCTGCTACAGTCGAGTCCAGTCAGTTTGCTCATTTCAAGAGGGTGAATGCGACAGAAGGTGACCCTGCTACAGAACCCAATGCTGAATTCTTCAGCCGGGTATTTGGAAGAGGATCTGTCATCACGACAAGTCGTCACTACACAGTCCAGTCACCTAGTGAGTGCGGGCTGAGGTTTGTAATAACTTTTGTTTTACCATCTTCTCTGTTTAAAACGGTTAAGCGCACGCACTTGTCAACACCGCTGTGCAGTAGGAGTCATAATCCATACGGATTGATTTCCTTTAACAATAATTTCTGTAAACTTGTTTGTGGTATCAAATTGGGGAGTTCCCAATTTTTAAATATTTGTTTTTGGTTTTCATCTATATTTTGTACATAGTCAACATTTGTAATACATTGTACCCATGTGATTAGTGTTTTAATCTAGATATACTATGTTAGTTTTTATCACACCATTGCCGGGTAGGTTTGCGCATAAATTGTACAGATTTCAGCTACTCCATTTTCTTTATTGTTTTCAGTTCATTTTGCTTTAGAAATACCTCCCATTATTTCAACCGCACATCTTGCCTGGTGCTTACGTGATCAGTAGTTGCTTAACATGGTGTCTCCTATTGGTTTGTGATGTTGTATGTCTTACTTACTGTTTATCCCTGATATAAGTACATATTTCTTTATCTATATCTCACATCCAGTCTTCTTGATTTTCTCTTTGTATTCTTTTAGTGTTTTGGTGTTCTATATTCCAAGATGGTGGATTAAATGCGCATGCTCCTTGTTTGCAGATGCATCTCTCAGGTGAACTGCGAGGACTTCCGCCTTGTGAAGATGGCGGGGAGGCTGACCCTCTTTGAGTGCATCACCAACCACTCGTGAAGCAGACCAGCCCAACCCAGCAGGTCACGGATGACTAAACACGACAGCGATGGACGCAATATCTGTGTTTGCTGTTTTACGTCCTAGCAACATCTAAGGTCATATCAGGACGGGGCAATAATTAATAGCAAAACAACAAAGCTGTTCGGTACCAGGGTATAGCTAGGAATTTTCGCTTGGGGGGAAGATTTGATTGTAGGTGGGGGGGGGGGGGTGAAATATATTCTAAGAACAAATGACTGATGAAGGCACGAGGCATTCGGGGTTTGGGGGGTTGCCCCAAGGGAATTTTGAAGTCTAGTATAATGGCCAGTCTTAACTTTCATTCTCTAAATTGAATTTAGTTTGAGCACATTACTCCTCTTTGTATTCATTGAAAGGATTAATGTTACACCTGCTGTGTTGCAGAGGTATATAGATGATTTCAACCACTAACCACCGACCCGCCCTCTGACGGCAGTGGCAAGAACTCGTCTTCTGGGTCGGACTTCAGCACTAATCCATTGGATAACACTTAAAATCACAGAAGACTAGACATAAATGTGGAAAAAATGGAATAGATTTGGTTGGTTGGTTGTTGGAGTTTTACATCCTAGCAACATCTGAGGTCATACCAGGACGGGTACCGACTTGTGGAGTGCACACTCATAGTGACTTTATAGTGCTGCACCATTGAGAAATCAGGTCACTAGCACAATGACCTGATATTCCACTCAGTCACATTATGCTAACTAATTTAGGTATTAGTTGCTGTTGTATATATATGTAACAAGGCCGGGCTGCATCCCGGGGGAGGTCACGTGACACAAGTAGCTGCTAGACTGGTGAGTGAAATAAAGGCAGTTGTTACACGAGACTCAAGGCGTTCGGGTGGTTGCTTGGTACATAACATGGTGTCAGATATCGGAACGGACTAAAATGGCGGCAGCTACATTGGCAGGATTAAAACCACCGAAAGAGCTTAACTTGGAGGGAAACCTATCTGTAAATTGGCGAAGTTGGATAACGGCATCCGAGATATTTGTTGGCGCGGCAGGAATTACGAGTAAGCCGGAGAAGACACAATGTTTCATGTTTTTGCATGTTGCCGGTGCGGAAGCGCAGAAGGTATTTCCGACGCTTCAGATTGAAGACTCAGACCGTGAAAAGATATAGCCGTTAATTGCAGCATTTAAAGAATACTGCGAAAGTAAAACTAATGAGACGGTAGTTCGATACCAGTTTAACACATTCAACCAGAAGTCTCAGTCAATGGACACATATATTCGTGAATTGCGTCACAAAATTGCTTTTTGTGAGTACGGAGAGGTGGAAAATTCCATATTGAGAGACCGGTTAGTGAGTGGTGTGAGGGACAAACATTTGCGAGATAAACTACTTCAGACGCCAAAGCTGACGCTGGATAAATGTTTGGAAGTATGTCGAGTTAGTGAGTACAATGCAACTCAACTCGACACTATGCAAGAGGAAGCCGTGGACGCCATTAGCCAGTACAGCAGGCGCCGGACACGCCCACCAACAACACCGGCAGGACCGTGGCGCCGTACGCCGTCAACTGGCTATAACCAAGTACGTGTGAAGTGTTCACGCTGCAGTTACACGCATGGTCAGGCAAACTGCCCTGCCAAAGACAAGGAATGTGACGGGTGCGGGAAAATAGGGCACTTTGTGAAGGTGTGCCAAGGGCGACGAAGAGGCAATGCCCCTGTGAATGCTATTGAACTGGACAGGCGAGACACCAGAGAAGAATGGGAGCTTGCCAACTCCGAGGATGAGGACAAGGATCCGGATTTGTTCGTCGGCGCGATGGACGAGGATGATGAGACGGAGTCAGAGGATCTGTGGTATAAGACCATACTCATCGGTGAGACGAAGATCAGGTTCAAGCTGGATACAGGCTCCGAAGCTAACAATTTACCGCTCAAAACATTCCAGGCGATGGGGACCGGAGGACTACAACCAGTGAGATGCAAGCTGATCATGTTCAGCGGGCATCGACTCCAACCGGAGGGAGAAGTGGAGCTGCACGTACGAGGAAAGGCAATCCGCTTCCAGGTTATGAACACTGGGTGCGCGATATTAGGAAAGAAGGCCTGTGTCGGTCTTAAACTCATCAACCGGGTGGACGCCATCAATCGACAGAAAACCGAGGCAGATAAAATGGTAAATAAGTTCACTGATGTATTTGAAGGGCTGGGGAAGATAAAGGTGAATGCTAAAATACATGTCAATCCTGAAATGACTCCTGTAATAGATCCACCTCGCCGAATTCCTCACGCTGTAGCAAATGAAGTCAAAAAGGAGTTAGATCGTATGGTTAGTATTGGAGTTATCGTACCCCAAATAGATCCCACACCGTGGGTAAACTCCATCACTGTGGTACGCAAGCCAGGGAAGATTCGGATCTGTTTGGATCCCACAAAGTTGAATCGAGCGATTCTCCGCAGTCCCTATCCCAATAAGACAGTAGAGCAGGTCGTAGCCAAAACAGCCGGGGCACAGTTTTTTTCGGTGTTGGACGCCAACAGCGGGTATTGGCAGATACAACTGGACGAACAGAGTTCGCTCCTATGTACGTTCAATACCCCCTGGGGGCGTTACCGATACACCCGGCTGCCTTTCGGCATCAAGACAGCGGGAGATATCTTCATTCAGGAGATGAACAGCATTTTTAGGGATATAAAAGGGGTTGAGGTCATAGCGGATGATATTTTGGTATTTGGCTCAACGTTAGAGCAGCATAACGACAGATTGCAGACAGTGTTAGAGAGGGCACGCCAGGTGGATCTAAAGCTAAATCCTAAAAAATCAAGCATATGCAAGTCATCGGTTCGGTATGTAGGGCATGTGCTCACCAAAGATGGGTTAAAACCGAACCCTGATAGAGTTAGTGCCATTCTTGATATGCCAACGCCCACTGACAAGGCTGCAGTGCAGAGATTCTTAGGAATGATGAATTACGTCAGTAAATTTATACCAAGATTGTCCGAAGTGGCAAAACCACTAAGGGTGATTCTGGCCAAGGGAGTGGCATGGCATTGGGAATTGGCACAAGAAAAAGCATTTAAAGAGCTCAAAGCGTTATTAGTGAAGGCCCCTGTTCTCACATACTACGATGTATCGAAACCAATTGTTCTTGAAGTGGATGCATCTCAGTCAGGGCTTGGAGCAACGTTGTTCCAAGAACAAAGACCAGTAGCGATGGCTTCCAAAGCACTGGATGACACTCAGGCGAAATACGCGGTGATAGAAAAAGAATTACTGGCGATCTGTTTCGGCTGTAAACAATTTCATGAGTACATTTTTGGGAAAGAAGTTACAGTCGAAACAGATCATAAGCCACTCGTTAGCATAATGTTAAAACCGATAAATGGTCTGTCAGCCCGCATGCAGCGCATGCGAATGCGGCTCCAAAATTACAACCTAAATGTGGTTCATAAAAAAGGTATAAACATGTTCTTTTCAGATGCCCTGTCACGAGCCCATTCACCCCAGATAGAGCCTAGGGATCTGTTTGACAGCAACATCACGGTTGCAGCCATCGGGTTTGTCAATGAAGAGATAGAGAGAATCGCACACAAAACAAGAAATGATGAGACAATGCAACAATTGGCACACCTAACAAAAGAGGGATGGCCAAATAACATGAAAGAAATCAAACAAGGCGTAAAGCCATACTATACGCACCGAAATGACATAACAATGCACAATGGGCTAATGATGAATGGGGACCGAATTATTATTCCAAAATCAATGCAAAAAGACATGCTCAGTAAATTACATGAGTCCCATCTTGGGATCATTAAATGTAAACAACTGGCCCGTGATTATGTATACTGGCCAGGCATAGCAAAACAGATCGAGGACCAAATCAGTAGATGTCAGATCTGTCAGTCAGAAAGAAACATACCGAACGTTGAACCAATGATTTCGCATGAAATTCCTACAATTCCGTACGCGAAAATAGGTATTGACATGTGTCATTACCAGAATGCAAATTATTTAGTCATAATAGACTACTTTTCGAAATTTTCCGAAGTGGTAAAATTAAGGTCAACATCAAGTGCAGGCGTAATGGAGGTGTTAAAAGACATGTTTGGCAGATACGGGATTCCAGTAGAAATTGTATCCGATAATGGACCACAATTTAGTAGTGAGGAATATAGGCAATTTGCTAGGAAGTATGGGTTCAGGACCACTTTCTCAAGCCCACACTATCCGCGGAGTAATGGGCAAACGGAACGGTATGTGCAGACTGTAAAAAGCATGTTAAAGAAATCGATAAAAGACAACACGGACATCAACATAGCACTACTCGCATACCGAAATACCACGATTCCCGAGCTAGAGGCCTCTCCGGCGCAATTGTTCATGAGTCGGAAGTTAAGATCAAAAATACCTACAATAACCCAACAGTTGAGGCCAAGGGTCGTGGCAAATAGAAAAAGGCAAATACAAGCGAGGCAATACAAACAAAGACAACAACATGACAAAAATGCGGGAAAAACACATAAGCAACTCAGAAAAGACGACCCAGTCAGGTACCTCACTCACGAGCGCAAGTGGGAAAAGGGTACAATTGTAGAGGCAAACCAAGCCCAATACCGTAAGTACATAATCAAAAGTACAGAGGGCCGATGTTTAACTAGGAACAGACGACACGTAATACCCGCACGGATGGCATTAGAGTCGAACAATAACAGAAACGAACAAAACAGGCAGGAGGTACGTCAAGGTGGGGGGAGGCAAAGTGAGTTGAATGAAAATAAACATTATGTAACCAGGCACGGGCGAACTGTGCACCCAGTCGAACGGATTGGATATTGACACAGAAGGAAGCAAACTGACTAAAGCCTTCCGTGAGAACAATGAGTTGAGTTACTATGTAAAAGGTAATGATTTGTTAGAGTTCCCATTCATGATGATGATTACTTGTTGAATTAATGTTGTTTGTTTATTATAACCAAATTTGATAACATGATATCATTTATTTATTTAAAAAAAAAAAAAAAAAGAAGATTTATTGAAAGAGAGATGTTGTATATATATGTAACAAGGCCGGGCTGCGTCCCGGGGGAGGTCACGTGACACAAGTAGCTGCTAGACTGGTGAGTGAAATAAAGGCAGTTGTTACACGAGACTCAAGGCGTTCGGGTGGTTGCTTGGTACATAACAGTTGCCACCAATGTTAATATTTTGTTTATAAAGAAGCTAGGACAATATCACAGATAGATGTTATTTTGTTTAAACATTTTGTTTGGGTATTATTTATGCAATAAACATCATATTAAATTGCCTCAGCATTCCCTTCTATGTGGCGATAAATGTTTAATAAGTGCACCAGTACCTAAGTTAGATACTGTATATGTCCCAATAGAAGCACCCCCCCCCCCCCCCCATTTCAAGATTCAAAGCATTCACAAAATCATATTCAGACTGAATGCACATAAAATAAGACAATCCCACTTTATTTCAGAGGCACAACAAAAACAAATCCATGAAATAATAAACAGTGATGAATGTTTCACAATATCTGCATATGTAATCATAGTACATGTTAATTTGAAACAAACCATTGCAAATAATTACTTTGCACCCAAGGGAAATAAATAGACACGCATCCATGTGTCTGCACTCGCGAAGTCCGCGTCTATTGGGACATATATGGTATGGAGAATTAAATCTAGTTTTGGTTTTGAAAATTGTATGGTTCCATCGGACTATGCAGCAAGAAGGGGTGGAAGGGTGCCTGATATCCAGAGGGTGAGGATGTTTGTTTGTTGTTGTTGTTGTACGTCCTAGCAACATCTAAGGTCATATCAGGACGGGAGGGTGAGGATCTGTGGTAGCAGGTGGCATGAGGGTGAAGCAAACAAGTAAACACAGGGCTGGTGATAGTATCGGTTGCGTCCGCTAGTTACTTTACAAGGAAACGAATATTTTATTTAACGATCACTCAAATATAAAATACCCACGAAAAATAAAGTCAAAACTCGGTTTTAAAATAACTCATTTTACTAATTGCATCCCAGGGAATAACATTTCATGCCATCTAAATTTCAAAATTTGCCAGGGTAGGATGCCACTAGACCACCTTAACTAGTTTGTGTAAACGCATTATGCACTGGGGAAAGGCATTTTGTGCCTTGCAGGTTGGCCCCTACCGCCAATCTTCAAAATGTTCCGTTCCCCCCACTGAAGCATGTGAGTAGTGTATAACAAGAGTGACATGTAGTATATACCAAGAGGCAAAATGAGCGACATGTAGTATATAACAAGAGGCATAATAAGCAACATGTAGTATATAACAACAGACACAATGAGTGACATGTATTATATAACAAGAGGCATAATGAGTGACATGTATTATATAAGAAGAGGCATAATTAGCGATGCGTAGCATATAACAAGAGGCTTAATGAGCGACATGTAGTATATAACAAGAGGCATAATGAGTGACATGTAGTATATAACAAGAGGCATAATGAGTGACATAGTATATAACAAGAGGCATAATGAGCGACATGTAGTGTATAACAAGAGCATATTGAGTGACATGTAGTATATCACAAGAGGCATAATGAGCGACATGTAGTGTATAACAAGAGCATATTGAGTGACATGTAGTATATCACAAGAGGCATAATGAGTGACATCTAGTATATACCAAGCGGCATAATGAGTGACACATAGTATATAACCAGAGGCATAATGAGTGACATGTAGTATATAAGAATAGGCTTAATGAGCGACATGTAGTATATATAGGTTATTATAACAAGACGCTTAATGAGCGGCATGTAGTATATAACAAGAGGCTAAATGAGCGACATGTATATATATATAGGTTATTATAACAAGAGGCTTAATGAGCGACATGTAGCATATAACCAGAGGCATAATGAGCGGCATGTAGTATATAACACGAGGATTAATGAGCGACATGTAGCATATAACAAGAGGCATAATGAGTGACATGTAGTATATAACAAGAGGCTTAATGAGCGACATGTATATATATATAGGTTATTATAACAAGAGGCATAATGAGTGACATATAGTATATAACAAGAGGCATAATGAGCAGCATGTAGCATATAACAAGAGGCATAATGAGTGACATGTAGTATATAACAAGAGGCTTAATGAGCGACATGTAGTATATACCTAGAGGCATAATGAGCGACATGTAGTATATAACACGAGGATTAATGAGCGACATGTAGCATATAACAAGAGGCTTAATGAGTGACATGTAGTATATAACAACAGGCATAATGAGCGACATCTGCCGCTTTCTAAAGCTGCCGTATGCAGCCAGGAACCGCAAAGATTACAAACCCTCAGCGTCGTCGAGTGACCTGTCAGTGATACATCAACAGTGTTCGTACCCATTTTGAAATATTAAATTCCAGGACTTTCAACGATCTTTCAGTGCAAAATTCCAGGACGCTTTACAGAAGTTTAGTAAATTAAAGTAGCCTGAAACAGAGCCATATTCAAAGTTGATTCACCATGTAAGATGCGAAGTGTAAATAAGCACACAAAAAAAGAACAATGAATGTATGGATAGTTTTAATATAAATATCAAGAGGCAGGACAACAAACCCACAACAAATACTTGAAATACAAAATATTGATGATTAAAGTTTGGGCACATCAGCAAAAAGAGGCTTTAAAAAGAATATAGTTATAATTTTCAAATTTCCAGGATTTTCCAGGATATTTAGACACATTCCAGGACTGGAATCCTGAATTATCAATTTGACAGTGTGTCATATTTTGGCCGGGTGTCCTCACCTACAGCCAGTTACAGATTGTGTTTTTTGGTAACGAGGGTGTGATGGAATCATGTCGATTCCATCCACTGACGGGACAGATAATGCCAGCTTTTCGCCATCAAAATGGCCCTTGCTGCTGACACGGCATTACAACATCAGCAAGCAATCAATCAAACAATATTTGTACAATATATGTAGGCTTATATATAACAAGTCCACTGCCCACACAGATAGTATATGCACATGCATATATATATATGTATATATAACATATACATGTTATATATCAGTATATGTTATATATATCAGTAAATACAGTAAAACCGGCATAACCGGCCACCGCCACATTTCGACCACTCCCCTATATCGATCGCTTTATTTGGGGCCCAACAATACCATTGTAACCATATTCTAGCTCCTTAAACTGACCAACTCCGTAAATGGACCACTTACAATCGGTCCCAAGGCCGGTCGATTTAGAGAGGTTTTACTGTATATATACATTATATATAACTCAGTATGTCATCATCATCATGCTGTCGGTCGCGATGCGACAAAGACTGCTTTCATTACTTGAGTGCCGCTCTCCATTTAGCTCTCTGCTGTGAGAGTTGCGTCCATGAGTCAGTCTTAATGTCTCTCAGCTTCAGGTTTCTCTTGATCGTATCCTTGAACCGGAGACGAGGGCGCCCTCTCTTTCTGTAACCAGAAGACAGTTGAGAATAGAGGATCTGCTTTGGTAGCCTGTCTGATGACATCCTCATGAGGTGTCCAGTCCACTGGAGATTCTTTTTGACCAGAAGATCTTTCATAGAGGGCAGCCCCGTCCGTTCGAGAAATCAGTATATATATATATCAGTATATATATATGTTATATATATGTGTGTGATTATTCAACTATAAATATACGTAAGGGAATTATTATTATCATTGTTAGTTTTACACTCCATAAGATCCAACACTGCACAATTGGCGCCACCTGCAGCCTCCTCGCCTTCACCGGATGTAGACCAGTGTCAGAGGCACCGGACGATTATTTCTATATGTTATATATATTTCTATGTGTTATTTACATAACCAAGCAACAAAAAGGACAAGTCCATTGCAGACATAACCGGCAAGCTTCACCCCGCTCGCCATCACCTATCGGCCTTGACCTTTGCCTCGTCCAGTTCGGCGCTGTCAAGGACGCCCTCCACGTCGCACTCCCTCATGATGAGGAAGTCGTGCAGTGTGCCGGACAGCCCGAGGCGGGCCACGCCGGGCATGAGCGAGGTGCCGCTGGCAGAGGCGAGCAGGGCGCGCCGCACGCCGGCCTTACACAGGGCGGCGAGGCGCGGCGGGCAGGGAACCAGCTGCCGGTACCAGGCCGCTAGGTCGGCGTACAGCGCCATCTTGCCGTACACGCCGCGCGTGGCACGCGCCATGTTGACCACGTGACCCGAGTAGAGGAACGCCTCGACCAGATGGCCGCCGTGCTGCGTTGGGTTGTGCGCTAGAGTGTTGCACATGCGCAGCAGCAGTGCCGCCGGGTCCCGGAAGGAGTCCCTGTCTGGGTGTGGGTGGGGGTGCGCCCCGGTCGTCCCCGCCCCCTGCCCCTGCCCCTGCCCCTGCCCCGGCCCCGGCCCCTGCCCCTGCCCCGGCCCCTGCCCCGGCCCCGGCCCCGGCCCCGGCCCCGGCCCCTGCCCCGGCCCAGTCCCCACCGCCGCTGCAGTGCTGGCCCCGTGCATGAGCAAGATGGCGACGCACGAGTACTTCCGGGCGTCGAGTGCATCCTGCAGGGCCCGCCTCGGTGCGCCGCCGGTCAGGGTCCCGGTCCAGTGCCCAATCCCAGTCCCTGTGCCCCAACTGGTGGTGCCGGTCGGCGGCCCGGTCCCCTCCCCGGGGCAGGTCCCGCCGCGCGCCCAGTGCGAGGCGTCGAGCGGCGCGCCCCGGGCCAACAGTAGGTGCAGGTTGGCGGCCCGACCGCGAGCCGCAGCCACGTGGTGCGGCAGCACACCCCTGCCCGTGCCCGTGCGGGCGGCGTGTCGCGGCGAGGCGCCCCGGTCGAGCAGGAAGCGCACGGCGTGCGGACCAGCACTTCCGGCCGCCCAGTGCAGGATGCTGCGACCGTGACCGTCGAACCTGCGGACGGAGGAGAGTTTGCGCATAGGGTTATTGGCATTTTGGGTGAGTTCTTAGCAACATTTAAGGAGGGTGTTTTGGGGTAAATCATTTATCCCAAAACACCTTCACACCATAAGATGGGAAGCATTGCAGCTACCAGAGTGAGACTCGAACCAATACTTTTTTAATTTTTTTTCTTCTTGACGATTTATACTGCCTATCATGGATAAGTCTGAATAGTCTTGTTTTCACCATTAGACAGTTGGTCGATAGAAAGCCGGAGCCTACACTTTTACCGACCCAAGGGATTTTTAACCTCCCACACCACATAGATATGGTATGTCTATGAGAGCAACAAGCCTTTGTTGACACTGTAACTTATGCACAGCGGTGGAAATTCAAATTGGCAGAGGTGATGGCATACTTGTGCCTTTCTCGGGCTAGGATCCTATACCATTAGTCTGTCTAGGCTCAATCAACCTACTAACGCCTACTTGTGTATGTGGGATTTCACCTGCATGGGGAGGTGAGTGCACAGGAGCAACGACCCTATAATACTAAGACGGCTCACTCAGCCTGTACTGTGTAATCAAAATGATCAAACCCACGACTTGGTGCGCTGCCTGTTCTCTCGGTGAAACAGGTGCTATATTATATGTATAAATGTATATGTATGTGACAGATGTGTGATGATGGTGATGCTGATGATGATGCTGATGATGATGGGTATGGGGATGATGATGGGTATTTGTTCATAGCAATTTCATATTGAGGTGTATTCATATTTACCTATCTCATGTATAATATAATTGTATGTCTTTACATGTGAAACACCAACCAGCAGCCGGCTGATCAAACCCACCACAAGGTGGCACTGCAAAATTTACATTACCATTGGAAAGATAGGGAGTGAGCCGTCTTAGTATTATAGTGTCTTTGACAGGGGTTTAGTTCTGAAGTGAGCTACAGCAGAGCAGCACAACCGTCACGAGAGCTCGCGCATTGACAATAAGTTTAGTTGGTCATTTGAGTTTTACATCCTGGCAACAACTAAGGTCATATCACGATGGGTACCACCTTGTGACAGTGTGCACTAATGGTGACTTTATAGTGCTGCCCCACTGGGAAATCAGGCCACTGACACCATGACCTGATATCCCACTCAGTCACATTATCCTGACACTGAGCTAACCAGTCCTTGCCCTATCCTATTAATGCCGAGCACCAGGTTAGGAAGTGACAAGTATCAATATCAAAGTCATTGGTTCGACTCGACCGGGAACCAAACCCCCGACCTTCCGCACGCGGTCTACCGATTAGGTCACTGCACCCGGTTTGGCAATAAGTATTGGGACTAGAGTGAGTAGAGTATGACGAGGAAGTCCATGCCAAGCGAGCCCCAGCAGGCACTGGGGCCGCACAAAGATCCTCTGATGATCTTAGAGAGATGCAAACTACAGTGGTATGGCCATATTTCATGTTCACCCGGCCTGGCCAAAACCATCTTGCAAAGCACTATCAAAGGGGAGAGAAGACAAGGTTGACAAAGGAAGAGGTGGGAAGACAACGTCAGAGAATGGACAGGCCTGGAGTTTGGCAGTAGTTATATTCACACAGGGACTAGCATGGGATTTTCAGTTGGTAGGCAGATGGAATTAAATGCGATGGAATAAAAGCTATAAAACATGGGATATTTTAATATTAAATAATATATATTTGTAATGTCAGGTGGTACACAGCTACGCACCTGCGTAT
Organism: Branchipolynoe longqiensis; assembly: GCA_030323885.1. NCBI lineage: Eukaryota > Metazoa > Annelida > Polychaeta > Phyllodocida > Polynoidae > Branchipolynoe > Branchipolynoe longqiensis. The sequence goes on along the minus strand of CM059199.1, from coordinate 75,334,966 downwards.
ATGGAAGTTAGGCCCCCCTGTCATATAATTATTACTATAAAGTTAAGCCCAATGGAAGTAACCATGCCAAAAGTAGCCAGATAACACACCACACAGCTACGTACAAGCCTATGATATGTAAATAGGAGTAGGCTAGTCTAGTAATAAGAGTAGACAAATAAATACATATATACCAAGAAAATCAAAAAAAACTAACATAGGCTATTAACCATACCAACCAATTATCTATCTGCTACTGAAATGCAGGCAATCAAATACCTTATCAGCAGCCACTGTGTGGTAAGATAACACCAACACTACAACTGGCCAGCATTGAAAACAAGCCTGGGTACCCGGGCTTATATGCTATGGACAGTATAAATACAGCCTCAATAAATAAAAAAATTTTAAACCAAAAAAAAACACACTTACCTTTCAATATTTGCGCCTCGCTCCAGTAGAAGTTTGGCGATGTCCAACTTGTCGTTGTGCATTGCAATTTCAAAAGCAGTACGATCACTCCTGAACACAAAAATAAGACTGACATACTGCATAGTCTTTATGAAAAGCTACCAAGTTACTTGTATTACTGAACTGATATATGATACAATAATCTCATAATGTAAATAAATGATGAATTAATTTCCCGAACTGGTCTCTTGTTATGAATTATGGCTGAAAGACCAGTGCATCAACACTGGCAACAGATGTTTTTATTATTATTATTATCCTCTTCTTTGATGCAGGCTTGTGGTAGCCTATACAAAGCTCATAGCTCTCTGCTCTAATGGCATGCAGCCTCAAGATCGTACAGGAAGGTTTTTCTGGCCCAGGCCCTGTCCAGTGCATTCTTGAATTGATTCATGGTAGCTGCTTCCACCGCTTCTTCCGGTAGCTCATTCCACATGTTTATCACTCGCTGTGAAAAGAAGGCCCCTCTGAGTGAGCTGTTGTACCTTGGCTTGAAATGTTATTCAGACTAATCAGAGGAATAAAACCAACAACAATCAACATTCCCCAGATCAAGGTCCTCTCTCCTCTATTCTTACATGGATTATATCGCAACGGTGCCAAGAGTCCCGATTTGGGGGGGGGGGGAGATCTCCATAAAAATATAGCAAAATAAACCCAGATCTCCAGATTTCCAGCCTACCAATTTGATGGGAGATCTCAGTAAAATATAGCAAATAACCCCAGATCTCCTGATTTCCCGCTTTTAATTTGTAATCTCCCACCAAAGAATCATTTTAGCTTACTTAAAAAAAATATTCACACATATTTTGCACGTCAAAATGCATCACAATGCACCATTTTGTATCACTTTTTTCAAAATTGTTCGGGTTGGAGGGGCCAGCCACCGGCCCACAGCTCCCCTTTCAGCCACACAATTTCTCCCTATTTACACTTTGTGTATTAGGGATATATCCATACTCGTACTGTTATATACTTGGCATCTCTGACAGTGGCTTAGTGAAAAACAAACAGAAGAAAAAGAAGAAGAAGAAGAAGAAGAAGAACTGACTTGGTGAGAGCATCGATGGTGGCGCCGTTGTCAAGGAGACACGTGATGATGTGGGCGTGGCCAGCATCTGCGGCCATGTGGAGGGCAGTGTAGTCAAACTCACCCGTGAAGTTCACATCCACCCGGTGGTCCTGCCGGGCAGACAGAGAGGACCACTCAGAGATGTCGGTGTATTTCTATTGTAGTAGTCTGCACTGACCTCGCAGGCAAGGAGCAACATAGACAGGTAGGCATGGATAGGTAGGCAACACCATGTTAAAGTTTTGAAGAAGCTTAATTATTTCAGTCGTCTATCAAGACTGATCTAGCTGGTGAAGAATAAACAAATAAGAAAATAACCGAACATACAAGTAACCAAATAAATAATTAAGTAAACAATTGAACAAGAAAATAACGAACAACCAAATAAACAAATAATATGAATAAGCAATGCTTAGGACCGACCCCCCGATATAACTACAGTAAAGTATTTTATGATTGCGCGTGTATTTCTTTACTCCACTCGCGGTGTTCGATTTGAAATTCTAGCAACTCGGATGCTTGCTGCGGACCGAAATTCGACGAGCGATTTCCGTTTCCGTTTGCTGGATTTTTCGGTTTCTCGGTACGAGTTTACAAATGGCAGCGCCCATACAGTGCTATTTCCGTTTCCGTTTGCTGGATTTTGTCGAAGTCATGCACAGTAAGAGTATTGTTTATGTGTATATATCTACATGCGTTAGTCTTAAGCCTCCCCGTGGGTGGGTCGGTATAATTAAATGCATAATCCCAAATCCACTACTACCTATAACAGCAAGTCATACCGATTTCATTAATGTCTCCTCACAGGTATGATAAACACATCAATGATAGAGTCTAATGGTAAAGGACGATGCTATTTGCAGAGCTGCTTTGTTCTGAGAATTAGCACAAGAATGATTATTTTTCGCAAGAGCTACTTTCACAGTTGAATGTAGAACAAATATTGTATTTATATCATGTTGTAATTTTCCATATTGTATTTATTGAATTTATTTAAAAAAATAAAAGCACTATTTTTAATATTTGTTAATTCATGCTCATAAAATAACAGAATTTGATTTTAGCAGTGAATAGGCCATATGTCCTTTTAGTTGGTTGTTTTTGTTTTTATTAATGTCCACAGTGTTGATAGTTACTGCCGCGCACTTGCTGTTTTCAATTTGAGCACTCTCTCATTATTATTAAGTCACACTCATAAATAACAGAATGTTATCTGAAGCAGAAAGAGCATATTGAGGATAATAGGGCCTGGACATATTGACAACTTTGGACGATCCTTTACGACCAAAACAAAAGCCAAAGTAATTCTGCACATGCAAATGCTCAGTAAAATGATGCATATGCGCATGTGCAGTAAAATGATGCATACCGATTGGTTGGCTGCAGTATTGGTGGCTAGGGCTATTATTCGCACAGCAGCTCTGCTGATAGCCAGTGCGAATGGTAAATGGCTATTCTCGAGTCTACATGTACAAAATAAGATCCCCATAATATTTGTAGTGCCTGATTTCAATCTGCTATTGTCTATTTTGTTCATACCATCTCATCATCTCAGCCATAAATAGTTGATATGCACCATAATTGCTAAGACCGGAAGACCAACACCTCAGTGCTGAAAAAGATAATATAAATAAGCAACGCTTAGGACCTACCCCCGTCATATTCGATTAACACGACCCGGGCGACTTGGATCACTATGGAAGATCTGTAGGGAGGGACCAGTGTAGTTGTTCCTCAACTGGACATGTGCTACTCTGCGGCAGGGCATCGTCTAGGCGTTTCGCCCGCAGGCAATTATTAACCAATCGCTGTCGTCCACCCTGTGTGCTGCATAGAGAAGCCCGATGAGCGAGTTCCATTTCCGCTTGCTGCATTTTGATTATTCAATACGAGTATACAAATGGCGGCATAGGGCTATTTCCATTTCCGTTTGCTAGATTTTGGTGTTAAAATGTATGCACTGTCACACTCTATGAATGTGGGTATTGTTTATGTGTATATATATGTACATGTGTTAGTCCTTAGCCTCCCCCTTGGGGGAGCGGGGGGGGGGGTCGGTATTATTCAACTGAATAAAAATATTGAGAAAAAACCCAACCAATTCTTTAAAAAAAACAAGAAAACAATCAAATAAACAAATGCATAATTTAAACAATCAAACAAATAAACAAATTCAACCCCCCAAAAGATATTAAAGTTGCATGGTCCGATGGCACTTGAATTTTTGTCTTATTTTTTAGATAAATATATCAAATTGATCGTTACAAGCTACTAATCATTAGTCTGGAGTGATTTTGATTAAAGATGATTAGTTTTGAAGTAATATGAGCTGAAAGAACCAAAAATAATTTCGACAAGCTTGTCAAAAGTCCTGTGGCTATGACCCAGATGGTCATCTCGCGGTGACCACGTGATGTGAGATGACCTGGAACCTTACAGGACTGTAGGTAGGTATTCCTGGTTGGATGGGGCCTTCTGGCACTAGGGTTTTTAACAAAATATAATGTGTGTCTGTTGTCTGCTTGTGTCTGTCTATGTATGTCTGTGTGTGTGTATTTCTGTGTGTGTCTATCTGTGTGTTTCTCTGTATGTGTGGGTATGTATGTATGTATGTGTGTGTATGTATGTGTGTGTGTCTGCCTCTATCTGTGTGCGTCTGTCTATGTGTCTCTGTCTGTGTGTGTCTCTCTGCAAAGTCAGGTCGGGTGTATGTGTGTCTGTGTATGTCAGGTGTGTGCATGTCTGTGTGTTTCTGTGTCTGTGTGTGCTGTCTATGCATGTGTGTCTATCTATGTGTGTATATGTGTGTATATGTATGTGTGGTAATGTCTGTGTGTATGTGTGTCTGTGTGTATATCTGTGGGTATGTATGTGTGTGGCTGCCTCTGTCTGTGTGTGTCTGTGTGTGTGTCTCTCTCTGCAAAGTCAGGTCGGGTGTATGTGTGTATGTGTATGTGTGTGTCTGTGTGTGTATGGGTCTGTATGTCTGTGTGTATGTATGTGTGTGCATGTATGTGTGTGTCTGCCTCTGTCTGTGTGTGCTGTCTATGCATGTTTGTCTGTGTGTGTCTATCTGTGTGTATGTCTGTGTGTATATATATATGGGTGGTAATGTATGTGTGTGTATGTGTGTATGCATGTGTGTAGTTAGTGTGTGTCTGTATGTATATGTCTGTGTGTGTGTCTGTGTGTGTATGTCTATGTGTGTATGTCTCTGCATGTCTGTCTGTGTGTATGTCTGTGTGTGTCTGTCTGGGTGTGTGTGTGTGTGTGGCTCTCTCTCTGCAAAGTCAGGTTGGGTGTATGTGTGTCTGTGTATGTCAGGTGTGTGCATGTGTGTGTGTTTCTGTGTATGTGTGTGCTGTCTGTGCATGTCTGTCTGTGCATGTCTGTCTATGGGTGTCTGTCTGTGTGTGTCTGTCTGTGTGTGTATGTCTTGTGTGTGTATGTCTTGTGTGTATGTCTTGTGTGTGTATGTCTTGTGTGTGTATGTCTTGTGTGTGTATGTCTGTGTGTGTATGTCGTGTGTATATCTGTCTCTGTGTCTCTGTAAAGTCAGGTCAGGAAACACACAGACACATCCACCTCATATCCCCTTCCCCTCTATGACCCTGCACAGCAGGCCTACTTGGTTGGGGGGGATAATGGGGTCACGAGATTGGCCTAATTGGTTAATGGCCTTCCTGCATAATGGGTGTTTCAAACTGAGTGTTCAAAGGGGTGAGGTTATAAACTCACTGGTTATTCTGTATATACTGTCCCAAATCATTAGCTAATACACCAATATCTAAGTTGGATATATAGCATCAAATGTAAGTAGTTGTTTTAATTTTGACAAAATTATATTTCATCGGACCATGCAACTTTAAAAAAATAATCAAATAGAGTGTTGCTGTACCTGGAGGAGAGCCCGAGTGACGTCGAGGTGACCGGCCCGTGCCGCCGTGTGCAGCAGGGACAGACCGGGTTCCAGCTCCGGGCTCACCGCCGCGCTGGCGCCGTGCTGCACCATCAGCCTGACGCAATCTGCGCGTCCGCACACCACAGCGTAGTACAACGCGCTGGCGTTGACCTTGTCCAGCCCGTCTACGTCCACGCCGTGCCCGAGCAGCTCTAGCGCCAGTTCGCCATGTCCGCGCCGACAGGCCTCGTGTAGAATGTCACTCTGGAAGTGCAGCTCACGGAAATGGCGCCACATGGCGGAGAACATGACGAAACGGCGTGTGCGAGCCAGGTAGCACAACGCGTCGTAGTTTGTTGTCAGTTCCGACGCCTCGAAATGCTCTTCTGGCTCTGGCGCGTACACAACATTGCGCTCGTTTGATTCGCCGACGTAACGGCCACGGTGTACGCCGGCGACGTTTGTGGCCGTGCGCCGGATGTGATGCGCCGGCGCATCGTGGCAGTCGTCGATCCGTTGATAAGTGGCGTACACCTGCGCATTAGGATTCTCCCGGTAAACGCTGTCCTTGTCTTTAGGGACGTTGAGCTCCGCCACTTGGGGAGTTCCGAACGGGTTGATGAAGATGTCGTCCTGGTCGTAAGGCGGGAAGCCATGTTTATTGGAGGCGGATTGAGGCAGCGGCGGAAGCGGGGGCGGCGGGGGTCTCCGCCCCGACTTGCGGCCTTTGAACTCGCTACCTATGCGCAAGCGCAGATCACTCAGCTGCGAGGCGGCACGTGACGCTAGTGTCCGGAACTGGTTGACTTTGCGCCGGGCACCGGACGGCGGGTGCGGAGGAGAGGCGAGGTCAGCCGGCTTGTGACGGTGCAGTCTGAAACAGGGGTGTCAGTAATCAGAATCGAAAGGCATCATTTTACATAGGATCTACGCATAGGCCTACGTAGGCGTGTCTAATATAGGCTAATCAATGACTTGATATATATTTTCGGCGGTCCAGTGAATGAGTGTACCTGTGGGGTGGGTGGGTGGGGGGCAGGCTGTGGTGCGTTCACAGACGGGTGGCGCCCCCCCCCCCCCACCCCCCACGGGGGGTGAGTAGGATGGAAATGTAGGTGAGTAGATAGGCTCCTCTGGACAGTAGATGACTGAGGGAGGAGTTAGGGCTGAGGAGCAGATGGAAGCTTCCGGCCTTATTATACTCATATAATGGATTATGCAGAACCATTGCATCCAACCCTCGACTAGAGGATGGAACTATTGATTGATTGATTGATAGGGTATAGTATATATGGTATATATATAGGGTAGACCTAAATAGCACCAGGCGAGGCAGAATGCCTGTCCAGTTGCTTGAGTAGATGAGTGTCATTAGTTGTGTAGTGTCATTTGGTGTGAACAGAGGACACACAGTTCATGGGTAATCGGTTTACGGATAATTGTACTCGTATGTACGTATAATTGGTTATACAGCACACACATATGTATATATATATATATATATATATATATATATGTATATATATATATATATATATATATATATACATGGGGACATATATTAGGGGTCATTCAAATTATAAGTAACGCTTAGGGGGGTGGGGTGTCGGTCCAAACATTATGTGGCACATGGTACTATTACTGTGAAGCAAGTTCCTCTCAGTTCATTTGGCATCTTCATTGACATTTAAAGAAGGCTAGATTTAGATCTAGAAAAAGAGTTACTTCCATTGTCATTTTGTCCTTATTATGTCCATATTTTCATTATTTATGATGGTTCATAACAAGCGCAACGAATCGATAAGGCACATCAGTCACTGTATGCAAGCCTCGGAAATAAGGTCTTGTTGACAAAACTGGGCTGCATTTAGGTCTAGAGAATTTTTTAAATAGAATAATCTAGAGCTAGAGAGAGATATATCTAGATATAAAAATATATGGTCTTTCGGTCGTGATAGCAGAGCTTGGAATCATATCAATATCTCGGGCGACGGAGTTGGGGACCATTGTGATGTAATAGTGATGCAATGTGTGCCCACTCGCTGTGTGACATATAAATAACTTTGTGTAAATGTTATGATGCATAGTGACCGGGATTGCGGTATGATGTCCGGATATTAAGATACGGTTACTAATTACAGAAATGTTTCCTCCATGCACCAGGAAGAGTGCAAATGGAGAGGGACATGTATTATTGTTTACTGTGACTGTATGGCAACTACTTGTTACCATGGGACCGCTGGGTAAGCACACCCAGCCAGTCTGCATATATTAGGGACACCACCTGCGCTGGGGTTGAGTGACAGGTGCCATCTCTCCCAGGCTGCAGAGGTGTCTGATTGGCTGGCTGTGTGAGCCCAGTCAACCTTGTACTCCTTGCACTTGCTACACAGATCACACACTCACTCTAGAGATACCAAAGGATGTAGTTCACCACTGAGCTGTGTGTAACACCCACAGTACTTAGGTTCAATGGGCTGTAGGCACTGATTTTGATTGAACAAGCAGAAGCTACGTGGATCTGTGTAGCAGGTTGTAAGTGAGTTGGGGTGGCAGGTCACTAGTAGGTGAACAAGAGTTGTAGCAATAAAACTCAACAGTATCACTGTTAATCTTGCGTCACTTGTCTCCCTTTTTTTCTTATGAGTTGTGTTTTGGTATTTAGTGGTGGGAGACTGGCAGACAGTTGCCAGGATCCTCCTGATAGTCGTGAGTATAAGAGGAGTAACTGCGACGGCCAGCAGAGATTCTTCATAGAGTTACTAATTTAGGTACTAATTGTTTCATATTTTTATATTTCTGCTCAAGAAGCCAGGATAACATCACACAATATATGATGGCCCCCTTTATTACGTTATTAATTTTGTATTGTTGTCGAGTGGGGTGATGAAATTGGAACTATTGCGCCTAGAGCAGGTTTTCGAACCCACACCTTTTGCATTCCGAGCTAGTGTGATAACCATTACACCACCAAGGCTCCCTGATATCATCGCCCTATCCACGCCTATATGTTTATGTGCAGACTGCTACATCGGTCGTATTGCTTTGCATTGCGTTTGATTCGCCACTGAGGGAGGAGGGCCTCTAACACTCACTCACATCTGCCTCTTGTGACTCAGGCTTTCACGCCTCTGCGACATTCATCTCCGGGCGACGTTCTGCGGACTTCCCTACCTGACGTATACAAGGCTGGCTGTCCACCAACATCTTCATTACGCCTCCTGCTGCTGCCCGGATGTCTCTTCTCACCACCCGCCCACCCACCCATCCGGCTTTTACTTACTTACTTTCTCACTTTATACTTACTTTACTAGGGCTGGGGTCTCCTAGGGGCCTCCCCCTCTACCTTATTTGTAACTTACCGTTGTTTCCTCAATAAACACTTGATCACCTCAAGCTATGTGTCTCCCCCCCCCCCCAGATTTTGTGAATCATCTATGCACAGGCAATTTCGATAATCATAGCATTATATGGTAATTTTATGCAAATTTAGTACTCATTTCCAACATTGACCTGCAGGCTCAGTTGCATTAGTTGCTCCCACAGCACTGTATCTATGACAGGGCTGCAAAATAACCCAATATATAAAAATGTTGAAAGGCTGAGTTATGGAAATAACCATATGCTTTTATAATCTAAGCTGCTACATATATAGTTCAACCATATCTCATCCATCATGTCCCAACTATTTTGGGAGTGAATAATTTATTAATTTATTAAATCATGTAGCGTAGTTTATTAAATCATGTAGCGTAATAGACTTTAAAAGTCAAATATAGTGCATTCAGTGGCTGTCATCTTGTTGGGTTTTGTTGTTGTTGCGTTCTCTTCCATTTCATCAACTCCACTTCGATATAGATCAACACTAGATGCTGGAACCAGGAGCTACACCTCTTATTTACAGTTGATTCCTACCAAAGGAGTTTTAAAAAAATTGGACTTTCCATTCACCGCTGCTGTGGGATGGGGTGACTATTTTATTTTAGAGTGAGTGGCTGAAGTGATTTCAGAGCTAATGGCCCTGTCACACTACGACATAACGACGTAGGGAGAACGTGAAGAACGTTGAACTTTTACGCCGCATGGACGTTTCCACCAGCTTTAATGTGGGTCAATGAGTGGAACGTAGTGAGGAACATTTGCCTAACGTCCGTTTAACGTCATTGACGTTCGCTGAACGTGAACAGAACGTATGGCGAACGTAAACCCTTACGTTCGAGCTACGTCGAAACTTTTGAACATGTCCAAAACTTCAATGTAACTCGACGTAACACGACGTAATGTGACGTAGATCGACGTCAGTCTAACGTCATTATGACGTCATCATAACATAATCCAACGTACATCAACGTAATGACGAAATATCACCACGTTAGGCTCACGTTGGCTCATTACGTTGTAGTGTGACAGGGGTATAAGGTTGAGTCCAATTTAAAACCACTGCATCCACCCACACAGGCTATTGTGATGCCTAAAATAACACTTTTCCATAGAGTTGTGCAGCAGCCATACATGTACACGAAACAGGACTGAGAAAGTGACTACGCTAACCCCCCCCCCCCCCCCCACACACACACACCTTCCGCCGGGTTGGTTGTTGGAGTTTTACGTCCTGGAAACATCTAGTCATATCAGGATAGGTACCAACTTGTGACTGTGCGCACGCATGGCAACATTATAGTGCTTCCCCACTGGGAAATCAGGCTGCCAGCACCTTGGCCCGATATCCCACTCAGTCATATTATGCTGACAATAAGCTAATCAGTCCATGCCCTATCCTATTAATGCTGAGCACCAAGCTATGAAGTGACAAGCATCAATTTTGTAAGTCATTGGTTTGACTCGACCGGGAATTGAACTCCCGATCTCCCGCACGGGAGGCCCGCGCTCTACCGATTCGGCCAAGGCGTCCTCTCCTTCTGCCGGGTAAACTGAAGATGCGACTCGACGTGCTGGGTCACAACTACAGTCCTTCCTGAGAGACCAGCAGAACTCGGAACACTGGGATTGGACATATGGATACTTTTGTTCCTGTTTTTGTTGTTTGTTGGGGGTATTGGTCCTGGCAACATATATGGTCATATCAGGACGGGTACCGACTTGTGACAGTGCGCACTCATGATGACTTTATACTGCTGCCTCACCGGGAGAACAGGGTGGCGGCACCATGGCGTGATATCCCACTCAGTCAGTTTATTCTGACATTAAGCTACCAGTCCTTGCCCTTTTCCAATGATGTTGAGCGCCAGGCTAGGAAGTGAAAAGTATAAATCTCTCTAAGTCATTGGTTTGAGTCGATTGGGAATCGAACTCCCGACGTTCCGCACGGGGAGCCTGCGCTCTCCCGATTCGGCCAGCAAGGGAACACCTGCACTTTGAATATGTAAAGTTGGCAAGGTCATGTGAGTGCAGCTTTTTTGTTGCTTTTTTTCTAGAGAAGACTCGGTTCTAAGTGAGGGTTGTGGGGATGGGGAGGAGGGGGGGGGGGGGAGAGGCGGGGGCGGGGAGACGGGGGGGCGGGGGGGCGGAGGCTAAGAAGGGATATGGCCGCAGATGAACAAACATTAAGTTCTTCATGACCCAGTCACGACCTCAGCGAGGACGTATATGTGTGTAGGGGGGAGGGGGGGGGGGGGAGGTGGAGAGCAAAGACTGAAAGTAAAGGCATACTCGGTTGGTTGTTGGAGTTTTACGTCCTGGCAACATCTAAAGTCATATCCGGGCGGGAAAGGCAAACTCAACATGAAGACACAGGCCATGTGAAAATCAACTGAACCTCCTGGGACTCCTGGTTGGTGATTGGTCAGCGAATGGTCGGGGACTGGTTAGGGGCTGATTTGTGACTGATTTAAAATTGAACGCCAATCGGTTAAAAATTAGTCGCAAATCAGTCCCCGCCCCATACCAGCCCCCAACCACTCGCCGACTTATCACCAACTGATCACCAACCGATCACCAACCGATCACCAACCAATCGCCAACCAATTGCCAACAAATCACAAACCGATCGCCAACCTGTCTTCCCTGGTGTTCGGCAGCAGTCACCAACCCTTTTGCCCCCATGCTTTTTGTTGTTGCTTCGGTTGCAAAGGGTTTGTTGACCAGCCTGGGTATATTTTTGTCGCAAAGTGATCGCAAGTGGTTTCGTGTACACGGCTGCTGAACAACTCTATAGAAAAGTGTTTGCAAGCCTGTGATTGAAGATTTATACTGCATATCATGGATAAGTCTGAATAGACTTGTTTTCACCATTAGACAGTTTGTCGATAGAAAGCCTGAGCCTACACTTTTACCGACCCAAGGGATTTTTAACCTCCCACACCACATAGACATGGTATGAGAGCAACCGGCCTTTGATGATGCTGTAAGTGAAACACAGCGGTGGAAATCCAAAGTGGCAGAGGTGGGGGCATGGGGAATCGAACCACTGTCGCTACTACCGACCTTCAGATTAGGAGTCCGACCTAGAAAAAAGTCAGACACTCTAACCACTCTGCCACAGAGAACACCACTTGGTTGACGTAAATGAGAGGATATCATGTCCATGTATATATTTCCATGACATTTTTCATTATAGAACATATTTATAGACGGGTTGACCAATAAAGTTGAGTGCCCACTTCATATTTTGGCAAGGAGCAGTGGAATTGGGAAGACCAATTGTCCATGATTTCCATAATTAAAATTTATTCTGCTTAATCAAATAATGTAACAAACAAAAATCACCAAAAAATAGTTCTATGCACAATGGTAGTGAGAGCAGCATAGACTAGTTCTTTGTATATATTCATAAAGTAAATCATATTGAATTTTTGTTGATAAACGGTTTTTATGAAATATCTTATGACAACTAATTTACAACATATTGATTATTTTGTATGTTTTAGAGACTACTCACATGATTGTTATTGATTGTTGGAGTTACATCCTGGCAACATCTAAGGACATATCAGGATCACCCACATGATCTTATGTATTCCTTATATGAATTGTTGCTATATATCTGTGAAATATTCTCATTCAAGAAATATCAATGACATTGAGTTTAAATCTGAAAAGAAATATTCATAGGATATATCATTCACTGTTAAGGCCCTGTCACACTGTGTTGTATTGCATCAGCGTATGCCAACGTATGTGATTTTTCACCAACACGTTGGTGTACGCTGGTGTACATACGATGAGACAAGTTATGGGTACGTTTGGCATAAGTAGTATTTTTTAGCATGTTCAAAATTCCCACCGTATGACAGTGTGTGTCACATACGTTGGCATATGCGTATGCAATGTGACAGGGCCATTAATGGGAAAATCAATCACCCCCCACTGTGTTGAAGATGAAATATACATATTTTGTAATATCAGGCAGGAAACAGATAAGATAGGTTGAATCACAATGCTTTATAATGTACAGGTAAATGGATTCAATTCACTATTATTCAAATGAGGCTTCTGATACTTTCCTTAGGGGGGCTTTAAAATACTTTTCTATTTCAGTGGATTGCTTGTTCAAAAGGTGATGGTGCTTATTTTTATTTTTTTATAATTTTTTATTGAGGCTGTGTTTATACTGTCCATAACCTCGAGTACTCCGGGCTTGTTTTCAATGCTGGCCAGCTGTAGTGGTGGAGGTATCTTATCACACAGTAGCTGATAAGGTGTTTGATTGCCTGTATTACAGTAGCAGGTGGTTAGTAGTCTATGTTAGATTTTTTGGATTTTCTTGGTATATATATATATTATTTTTTCTACTCTTATTACTAGACTAGCCTACTCATATTTACATATCATAGGCTTGCAGGTGGTTGTTCGGTGTATTATCTGGTTGTAATTACTGACGTGTGAGCTTAAACATGTTGCAATGCTATTTCATAGAGGAACGATACCAATTTATCTGAGTGTCCATCACTAAAACAATTGGGAGTTTGGTTTCCAGTCGAGTCAAACCAATGACTTGAAGATTTATACTTGTCACTGCCTCGCCTGCTGCTCGGCATTAATAGGATAGGGCAAGGACTGGTTGGCTCAGTGTCAGGATAATGTGACTGAGTGGGATATTGGGTGATGGTGCTGGTGGCCTGATTTCCCAGTGGCGCAGGACTATAAAGTCATCATGAGGCGCGCACTGTCACAAGTCAGTACCCTTCCTGATAATACCTGATATGTTGCCAGGACATAAAACTCCAACAAAAACAAACTAAAACAAGTGAGAAGGGTTATTTGGGATGAATGACCCGAATAGACATTGTTTCGCCACGATATCTCCAAATCTTCATTGGGCGATAAATAACTCGTAACATAAAGGTTGTTTCAAGATATAGTGCAAACATTGAATAGTCATATTCTATTGCGATAATTGTAAGTAAGTCAAGTTGTGTTGTTAGTCATGTTACTGTCCCTTTAAGGTAGCCACACATAGTTTGTCCGGCCTTCCTTTAAAAGAAAGTAAACAAATAGCATGTAAACGTTCTGAATATAGATATAATGTCAAAGTGGGGTTGCCACAAAATCAAAGCCGACAAGGATCGATGTAGACACATCCCAATTAGAAGTTCAAATCAGGAAAGAAATTATAATTCTACGACCAATTTGACGCTATGTCATGGGAGGTGATCATATAGGGCTATATATATGATTTCTATGCTATCAAATGTATTATGTGCAAATAGCACAATAAACAATACATCAATCATAAATAGCAAACAATTAAATACAATTTCCATAAAACCATATAGAATAGATGCTCCGCACCTTTATACTCATATAATAAATTATATATCACATAAATAAAAGCACTCATATAGTTATTATTTTCTATATATGTACACACAGATATATATATATATATATATATATATATATATATATATGGGATGTATAAGGATTATGCGAGTATAACGGCACAGAAGGGAATGTTCCCTATATTATCACCCATATGTTGTGCACTACTTCTTAGGTGACCCCTTTTCACAGTTGGGATAGGTGGCGCCACCACCCCCAATCATACCAATGGCGTGAAATACTGTCACTCTATTAATTGTATTTATTTGCTCTGTAGCCCATTATGGGAATATAAACTAGGATGTTGCGGGCGTTAGAACCAAGAGCATATGCATGTGTTCCCTGGCTTCATATATTTGCGGGTCACTGAGAATGTACGGAAGTAGTCTCTTTCCTAGCCGTGGTGCCACTGGCGGTTGGTCAGGTCCACGTCTCCGTGGTCACTTACCGCCGGGTTTTAAACTTTATCGGTAGGGCATGATATTTCCTTGTCACAGAGAATAAACTAACTCAACCAGACCTTATTCCCTTGTTACTAAATTATGTTTATCTGGCGGGGGTACTGTTTATATATGTATATATATATATATATATATATGTATATATATATATATATATATATATATATATATATATTTAACATATACTAGTTGTTCTACAGAATAAAGGAAGACACAACACATGATAGTGGGTGAAAGTTATAATCTCTGGCGAGAGGAACTAAGGAATTTTCGGCGTTACAGTGAGTGTAGGTGTCGGGGGATAGGGGGGCAGTGGTGCGTGCACAGACGGGTGGCGCCCCCGATGAATCTGAGGTTGACTAGGCTGAAACAGTAGATGGCTAGAACAAGGCTCATCAGGTCGATGACAGGGAGGAGTTAGGGCTGTGGAGCAGATGGAAGCTTCCGGCCTTATTATACTCATATATCCAGCATATATACTATATATGTCCCAATAGAAGCACGCTACCCAATAGAAGCATACACCCCCATTTCAAGATTGAAAGCACACACAAATTTACGATCATATTCAGACTGAATGCACATAAAATAAGACAATTCCACTTTATTTCAGAGACACGAAAAAAAAAATCTAAAGTTACGATCATATTCAGACTGAATGCACATAAAATAAGACAATCCCGTGGTGTTCTCTGTGGCGGAGTGGTTAGAGTGTCTGACTTTTTTCTAGGTCGGACTCCTAATTTGAAGGTTGGTGGTTCCATTCCCCATGCCCCCCACCTCTGCCAATTTGGATTTCCACCGCTGTGGATAACTTACAGCGACATCAAAGGGCAGTTGCTCTCATACAATGTCTATGTGGTGTGGGAGGTTAAAAATCCCTTGGGTCGGTAAAAGTGTAGACTCAGGCTTTCTATCGACAAACTGACTAATGGTGAAAACAAGTCTATTCAGACTTATCCATGAGAGGCAGTATAAATCTTCAAGAAGAAAAAAGAAAATCCCACTTTACTTCAGAGACATGACAAAAACAAATCCATGAAATTCTTTAACGTTGAATAGACGTGCATCCATGTGTCTGTGCACGTCTATTGGGACATATAATATGATATATACGGCAGTTAGTTAAGAATTTTTCATTAGATGTGCTTTACCTGAATAGTCCACGGTCGACAACCCACGTGTTATTGTACGCCATCGTCACGCCAAACCAGAGCTGCTGAAGTGCAGCACTCTCAGCGTCACCTTCAACTTCTGTATGTCCCAGAATGCATCTGGGTCCTCAAAATAAACAACAAAACCACAAAAGCAAGTCAGCTATTGCATGCCAGTACCACGGGTATTGGGTGGAAAGAAGACTAGCAATCTCCTTCACATGCTAGTAGTGCGATCGAAGTGTTGACAGTGCCACTAGAATATTGACAGTGCTACAATAATGTTGACAGTGACTAGGCAGTGTTGACAGTGCCACTGGAGTGTTAATACCGTCACTAAAATGTTTAAAACTTCTGCTGGAAAGGTTACACTGTCACTGCAGTGGAATGTTAACAGTGTCACCGGGATGTTGACAGTGCCACTGGAGTGTTGACACTAGGCTACCCCCATAACATTGACAGTGGAACTGCAATAATGATAGCATCAATGGAATGGTGACAGGGCCACTGGAATGTTAACAGGGTAGCTATGTGGTTGACAGTTCCATTGAAATGATGAATGCTACTGGAATTCTGACACTGAAACTGGAATCATGACAGTGTCACTGACATGCTACTAATGCCACCGGATCGTTGACAGTCCGGTTGTAATGTTGGCAGTGCCACTCGAACCATTACACTCCTTGTGCCAAAGTTGGGTTGACAGTGTCGGCGCGGGGAGTTGCATACGGATAGTTCTGCAGGACTGTCACTGTCACTGTCAGCTTATGAAGGCTGGTGCTCCTGACATACCGGGTGTCACGTGACGAGTGTGTTCCCGCCAGATCCGCGTTCGTCTGCTCTTGGTCTCGTTCTGATGTGTGCTCCTCTGTCGTCAGCGATATAGTTGTCTTATCCACGGACCTCAATGCCTTGCTTTAACTGGGCCGATTGCACACGACTTGGCCCATTTTTCTTGTGGCCGACTGCCGACGATCCAATCCCCTCTGGGGGATCTGGTCATGCATGCTACACACACAGAGTGCATTAGTTAGTTTCATCAGATTAGACTTGTGAAGGATTAATCAAAGCTGGTATGAGTCGCTCGATATATGCCAGGAAAAACGGGGCGTGGTGGCTGAATTGTTAAGAGCGCTGGCATCCTGTTCGGAAAGTCGTTGATTCAGTGACCATTCTAAATGGTCGTGAAAATGTTGGCTTTTCTTGTAGCCAAAGTATTTTGACTTCCTGGAATATGTCCTACTGTTAGCCATATTTTGTGTTTCTCTGCCCTGTCCCAAATGAGTTTAGCCATATAATACATGGTTTGGAACGAGTCCCTCCCATATTACGTATGTAAGCCATAGCTGTTGTGTTATTTGTTAAAACTCTTACATGATATTTACGAATATGAATCAGACTATGGAGTCCTAGATAAATGGCTCTAAGCTCTAATACATTGATGTGATCGCAGATTTCATCTTCCATTCAATGACCACCTGTTGCCTGTTGGTCTCTATGAGCGCCCCAGCCTTCTAATAAAGCATCTGTTGTAACTGTAGTGTTGGGCTCACCCATTCTAATGGGGTTGGGTGATTTGTTAATGTGTGAAAGCCACCAAATTATATTAATCTGGCCTTCTGGCAAAATTGTCATTGGCTGCTCAAAGTTTCCTTTTGTGCATGCCAATGCCAAGGTCTTATCTATCTCTAGACATTTAATACGAGTCTTGGCGTAAAGAATAGCTGGTGCGTATGCTGTCATAATTCCTATCAATACTGCGACTTGTTGTATCTTTGGTTTCTTCAATTTTAATAATTGATTTGCTGTTGTTGTAAATTTATCAACTTTTTGTTCTGTTAATGGAATGGTAATTTCTGTGGTGTCAATAAAGAACCCCAGAAACTTTAACTTGTTTGTTGGTGTTGGTACTGATTTAGTTTCATGAATGTAGAAACCTAATTTTGTAAACATTTCACATAATTTGTCTACTGCTGTCTGGCAATTGTTGTTGTGTTTGTGCAACAATAAATGAATCATCAATATATGGAAACATAATATGTCCTTCCCTAGCCATCTGGGAAAAAATTGGTTTAAGTAACCTTGTGAAAATGTGTGGAAAGCGTGAAAATGTGTGGACAGCAAGCCAGTCCATGCGGCATACACATGAACTCATAAAGTTTGCCGTTCCAACAAAATCTGAGATATTTCCAATCAAGTTTATAGATAGGTACTGTGAAGTGTGCATCTTTAAGATTCACACTGGCTAGCCAGGTGCCTTGCGTTACTAAGTCTCTTGCTGTGTCTAAGGAACACATTTTCAAATGTTTGTATTCTACAAATTTATTAAATAATGTTAGATCTAAAATTAGTCTGACATCTCCATTTGGTTTAGGTCACAAGAAAATATTGGTGATGAATTCTCCAGTCACATGTAGTGCTGGTTCTATAATGCCTTTTTCACCAAATTTAAAGACTTGATTGTCTAACACTTTGCATTCTGAACCGTGAAAACGGTAAAGGAAAGGTATACTATTTTGAATAGGTTCTTCTATCAAAGGGATTCTTACCCCTTCAGGTAGGCTAATGATAGTTAAATTATCTGTAATGCTGTTCCATTCCGTTAGGCAGTTATTGAGGTTACCAGCTTGAAATATGCTTACTGGTGTTTGTGTTGCCACTTCTATTTGTTCCCTGGGCGAGGGAACACCTTCTGCATGTTGAACTCCCTCTTGAAGGGTCTGTTCCCACCATTCTAGCCGGCCAACTGCATCTGGCCCCTTCCCCTGGCCTGGAAGCTGAAGTTTGTCCTGAACCGGCCTCCTCGCTGGCCGGTTCGTCGGTTTAGAAAATCCTGCCTCATCTTCTTGAAGCGGTTAGGATTTGTGTCTGACGACTTCTTCTTGTCCGTTTCCATGTGTTTCCCACACTTAGAACTCGTCCCCACTTGTTTAAACAAGTACTGGAGCTGACCAACGAACATCTTTGTCTTGTAGAGTGGCTTCCCCTTAATGGGCTTAGGTGCAAGGAATAATGTGTATTCCTTCCCATCATTGTTCGTGATCTTTTTGGACCTAGCTACCTCCTTACCTGCATCACTGCAGACCGTCTTGAAGACATTTTCAAATCTTCTGCATGAGAGGAAGTTGCTTGTAGCCATCAGCAAAGAAATCCCCCCATTCATGTCGTCACATAGCGATGATAACTTGTTCTCTGCCATCATCCTAATAGCTATAGGCGCGATGGCCGTGAGGGCCGAGAGAACCCTTTTGTGTACTTACTGTATGCAGTGCAGCCTCAAACCTTTTACGTGCCTCGCTAAGCTTCACTTCTGGATCCATTTTTTTAATGGTGGATTCCGGGATCCCTTTGATCCCCGTGAATTTCTCTGCTATTTTAATAATCACTTCGGCCGGCTGGAACG
This sequence comes from Branchipolynoe longqiensis, assembly GCA_030323885.1. NCBI lineage: Eukaryota > Metazoa > Annelida > Polychaeta > Phyllodocida > Polynoidae > Branchipolynoe > Branchipolynoe longqiensis. Next base: position 75,315,744 of record CM059199.1, on the reverse strand, counting down.
TGTTGAAGTACCCCTGGATCGTTTTCTTCATAAGCATTGTCATGTGGACTTTCTTGTGCCTTAGCACCTTGCATTTAGTCTCCTTGCCACAGGATTTAGCGTATTTCCTCGCGTGCTTAGTGTCTGAGTCAGAACTTGTTGAAGACGAGTCTGACGAAGAGTCAGAGGAGGATTTGTGTTTCCTCCTTTTCTTTATCTTCTTCTTGCTCTTCTTCACCAGAGGCTTCTTTTTACAGGCCCTCATGTACTCATCCCCTTCTGATGAGTGCTCTTTCTTTTTGTGTTTGTGTTTGTGTGCAGACACTACCAGTTCCTCCTCTGACTTGTCATCAGACAAAGCCTTATCCTCTGAGAGGTCCTCCCACTCAGATTCGTCCGAATCAAGCGTGACTTTAGAGCGCTTTTTCTTTGCGGCTGCCACTCTGGAAGGAAGCATCTCCTCCATCTTTTGTTGAACTAGTGTCGCCACTTGTTCATCCAGGTCAGCTGGGCAGGGGCCGGTATCGTACCCGCCTACCTCGTCGGAATCTCTTTGTTCTGGCGAGGGCAACCTTTGTACCCGTGCCGGCGGTGAGCATTTTTCATCTTCACTGAGCGCGTGAGATGCCTCTGCCTTACTCTGCTTCGTAGCCATGGCTCGGAGACTGTGAGTAAAAACAAAAACCAATAGTTAGGCATTGTTTAGGGCTGAATATCACACTGATAATTGTGCATGTTGCCTGTAACATGAGTAATTCATGACGCTGGAGACCGTGCTGGGGTACCAGGATAACTTCATAACGTAGGACTAGCATTCCCTCGTAAGCTGGGGGAGGTTGCCGCCGGTAACTGGTGACTTTCACGACATTAGAGACCGTGCTAGGGTACCAGGATAACTTAATAACATAAGACTAGCATTCCCTCATAAGCTGGGGGAGGTTGCCACCGGTAACTTGTGACTTTCGCGACATTGGAGACCGCGTGCTAGGGTACCAGGACAGCTATGGTGGGGTTGCTAGGGTTCCCCAGGACACAAAATAGTAGCATTTATCCATGGATACCAATGATTCCTGGTGAGCCGTTGCGACAACGGTCATTCACTGCTGTAACGCTGTAGAGTACGGTTCGGATCCCTGAGTAGTCTCAACGGTTAAGAAACACTATACAGTGGAGTAGTTTTTCCCACCCTCCCTTCCCAGCTTGCCTGTGTACTGTTAGGGCCTATTGGTGGCGGGCTGAGTGTCTGAGGTGCTTCATCTGGTGTCTTGGCTGACCGTATCATTACAGTAGTGACTGAATGTGTAAAGCTCCGTCCGTACACCAACTGCAGATGAGTCGTGTTAGGATTAGGCGTAAGATAACTCGTAATCAGTTGCTTAGCGGGTCGAACCCGGAAGTATATATGAAAAAGTAAAGCATAGACAAATAAATACGTAAATTGGCACATAATTGATTGTCTGCTTTAGCATGTAAAAGCGATGGTTTGAACAAAAAACAAACACGGCGTAAAGCAACCACCAATCAATCAATCAATCAATCATATAATTCATATTAAAAAAAAAAATCAGGAGCATTGTTGTCCCCAGTAGTTTATAAACCATTCACCAAAATGCTGTCGCAAGTCGGCACCCGTCTTCCTATGGCATAAGAAGTAAGATATATGGGATGTATAATTAATTATGCAGATATAAATAGGGGGAGTATCCTTTATTATTTATTAGTACATTGCTTGCAATATATTATTAGCCAATCGCTGACCTGCCCGAATTTGCCCCGGTTGCCTACCACTAGTGCCACCAACAGGCGCCTTCTTCGGCAAGCTCAGCTGGGCAGTCACTTTTTTTTGGGGGGGGTTCATTAGATTTTTAAGCAGGGGAAATTTCAGTCATAGACGACTGGTCTTCCTCATTCCACTGCTGGTCGATAGAAAGCCCAAGCCTACACTTTTACCGACCCAAGGGATTTTTAACCTCCCACATCACATAGACATGGTATGAGAGCAACCGGCCTTTGATGACGCTGTAAGTTATACACAGCGGTGGAAATCCAAATTGGCAGAGCTGGGCACACGGGGAATCGAACCGCCGACCCTCAGATTAGGAGTCTGACCTAGAAAAAAGTCAGACACTCTAACCACTCCGCCACAGAGAACACCACTTCTCTATACGATTTCAAACACTCGTCTGTATCCTTCCCTTCCTTACATAGCCCTACTTTATCTAGGATATAATAACCTCACTCACTGACTGACCTTCGAAAGAAGGCTCCTCGTCACTCCTCACGCTAACATTACATCACTACTGGCTCTTTTGTCGGGACCCATGCCCGGCTTTAACTGAGCAACTTGTCGACACACGATTCAGGAATCTGTCTCTTCGAGCCGGTTAAAGCTAAGCATTATGGACTGTCTTTGAGGAGGGCATGTTGGTTGGAAAAGGGTCTGGCACAAGTGAGATGGGGTGGGGGCGAGTTGTAGGCCTACCCTCGTGTGTACCAAAGAATGGTTCATAGGGGTAGGCGGTGTGGCCCTGCGGGTGGGGGGGGGGGGGGTGTGGATGTGGTGTGGGTCCGGTATATCGTGAGAGGTGTGGCCCTGTGGGGGTGGGACCATGGAGGATGTGTTGCATATAGTTATGAAGGTGACATGTGGGGGAGTGTCAAGACCCTTTGAAACTATGTGGCAGGCTGAGGGCATATGTGGTCTGTGTATGTGTGTGTGTGCGTGTGAACCCCAATATCCGATGTCTACCTTTTGTGCTGTTGGGGGGGGGGGGGGTCGTTAAACAAACAAACAAATAAAAAGTGTGTGTGCTTGTGTGGTCACGTTGTGAAATGGTGGTGTGTGGGCAAGAGTTATTTATAGCATAGGACATGGAATTCTTGCATTACACAATGGTGTATGCTGGTTTTTCTTATGGCGTTTTGGGGGAAGGGGTTGTATGTTTTTTGTGTTTTTTTGGGGTCAATTAGTTGTTTAAGCAGGGGAAATTTCAGTCATAGATGACTGGTCTTCCTCATTCCACTGCTGGTCGATAGAAAGCCCAAGCCTACACTTTTACCAACCCAATGGATTTTTAACCTCCCACACCACATAGACATAGTATGAGAGCAACCGGCCTTTGATAACGCTGTAAGTTATACACAGTGGTGGAAATCCAAATTGGCAGAACTGGGGGCATGGGGAATCGAACCGCCGACCCTCAGATTAGGGGTCTGACCTAGAAAAAAGTCAGACACTCTAACCACTCCGCCACAGAGAACGCCACTGTGTTCCTTGTCTGCTTTGTTTTCTTTTGTCTCTCCTTTGGGAGTGAGGGTTATTTGCGGGATTTTTGTTGTTTTGGGATGGGTTGCTTTTTTGCATGGTGCAACGAAGGTTGTGGCAATATATGACCAAATGGGAGGGGAAGAAATGAGGCAATAATTTGAGGGGTGCTGGTGTGTGTGTGTGTAGGTGTGTGTAGCCTACACGTGTGTGTACAGAACCAGCCGTCTATGCATTACACCGTGTTTGTACTGAACCAAGTCTCTAGAATGATATGATACACCTACAGTTGCACCCAGCCACACCGTCACCCACCTACATCTAGTTACTCTCACCGCCCCATTCCTGAAACAGTGTTGCTGAAGAACCCATTAGTAAAAGTGTCGGGAGGTTGGGTAAAGAAAATGAACAAGTAAATTCTTAATATATAATATAATAATATAGATTGAATATATTCTTCACATACCTCTTCATATTTACCTGCTACTTTTGAATGAAGACATTATGAAATAATATAGATTGATAGACTTTAAAACTCGAATTGAGACCATTCTGGGGCCGCCATCTTGTTTGTTTGCATCCTCTGCCATTTCACAAATTCTATGCCAATATAGATATGCCTGAAGACTGTCACTGGAACCAGAGGTTCCAGGTCATTTTTTTAAATTCCAAAGTAGTTTTTGCTCGAATTTAGACATGGTTGTCATACACTTGGTAGAGGTGAATCTTTCATCCAACGTACATGTCCTCTAGATAAAAGATTCACCCCATACTTGCAGTATGGGTGAAAAGCAACCCATTAGAAAAAGTGGCGAAAAGCTGAGTAAGGCTGGGTAAATGAAATGAGCAGATACATTTTTAATTTAAGAAGCAAAATATGTTCTTTACATACATCTTCATATTTACCCGCTACTGTTGAATTGAAAAATATAATAAAACATGTAGCTTAATGAACTTTAAAAGTGAAATTGACAGCGTTCTATCGTCGCCATCTTGTCTTTTTGCATTCTCTCCCATTTCAGCAACTCTGTGCCGATGTAGCCTAAGTAGCCATTTGATACTAGAACTAGGAATTCCACTTCCTGTTCTATACTAAAGCTATTTTCATCTGTATTTAGACTACGTTGTCATTCACCCCTACTCCAAGTCTAGGGTGAATCTTTTATCTACCTGACCTTCACGGTGTCACAAACTATCAGTCTAAGGTCACTCTTCATCTGCCAGTGTGACCCTGTGTTGTCCTGTTTGTTTGTTTGTTGTTGTTTTACGTCCTAGCAACATCTAAGGTCATATCAGGACGGGGTGTTGTCCTGCAGCCAAGCTGCGTGCGCACTGACCTAAATGCCTATGCTGACGTCACATGAAATAGGTATATAGTCTTGGGTCACCTCAATTCTGCTTGGCGCGTTACGTTTACATGGGAGTTGAGAATATTGGATTAGACCCCCAAGCGGTGTTTGTCAACACCGTCTGCAAATACACCATTTTCAAACATATTCCATATGCGCTTTTTCTGCGCGTTTATTGGTGTATTTAAATACTAATATAGTGGGTATTATTACACATTACCTAAGTTTGGTAATTTCCAAACGAAATATAATAGAATAGGCCTAGTTCGGGTGCGCGATTAGTGAGAATGCGACCATAGAAATACAGATTTCTATGAATGCGACAACTCACTCGCGCGACTGCTACTAATTGTACTAGTTTCTTTCCATTATGGCCGATTGTTGTTTGTTTGCTGTTGTTTTACGTCCTAGCAACATCTAACGTCATATCAGGACAGGTACCGACTTGTGACTGCGCACTCATGGCGACTTTATAGTGCTGCCCCACTGGGAGACCATGCCACCAGCACCATGACCTGATATCCCACTCAATCACATTAACCTGAAGAAGCAGGTACACTAAGCTAACCAGTCCTTGCCCTACCCTAATAATGCCGAGCGCCTGGCTAGGAAGCGACAAGAATCATCAATTTTTACGTCATTGGTTTGACTCGACCAGGGGTAAAATATTCCGATATTTGGCATAGGGGGGAATGGAAATTTTCTATTACTGATCGGTGTACGTGACCATGCGCATGTATGTGTATCAGTTCCTGTTGTTTGTCTGAGGGGGATGTGAAGTGGGTGAGACTACTCGACCGATGGAAATGCGGGCTGGGCTGATTAGCTCGCATTCTGAAATGCGGGCTACTCACCAGGCTCGCATTTGCCACCAATTGTGGGGCCGGGTTTCCTGCTGTAACGCGTTGCTAGGAGACGTCAATTGTGACTTTCCTAGCAACGGTGGGAGGTCGAGCGCTCGGGCTCTTACCCGTCAGACATACTTTATGCACGCTCTGATGTTTTAGACGAGATTTATGCTCTTATTGTCGGAATTCTAAACTTGTTTTCATTAAATTACAGGGGAGGGGCTGGATCCAGCTTTACTACACATGTTAATTGAAACAACTCTGTTAGTTAGGGTAAGAATAAAGCTGTGAGCTATTGGAAAGTGATTGGAACGTTCCTTGCATTCTTTACTATTCTCCAGTCTTATTGTAGATTAACCGCTATGGTCAACTTGTCTTTGCTATTCGATTGTTTTATATATATAAGGGCCTCATGCCTGGTAGGCCTTAAGCCGCCGATTAACCCTTCCGCAGGGATATTAATAGACATAATATTATTGGAAACATAACTTAACGTAGCGATCTTTTACATAGTAGATACATTAACGTAGGCTGATTAACAGTGACAGCAGCAGCACCATCTATGGTGTCTGCGTATTTCTGGATTAATTAAACTCTTTTAATACACACACCGAATGGCAGGGAGGATAGCCAGTTAGTTGTAATAATAAATAACTGCTTTGTTATAATAAATGCGGGGAGGGACAAACAACCGTATTTCTATGATACTCTGGCTGTCCGACCCTAGCCCGGGAAGTACACCGACTGAAGCGGTCAACCTGTGGGCAGGACGAGAGGCGGTGACGGGCCGCGGCGGGCCAAGGAAATTCACATGGAAAATTACATATATATCAATATTAACACGTAGGCTCGCCTTAAGTGAGGGTGGAATAGCCAAACGGTTAAATATATATATATATATGGGTCATTCTCTAAAACTGGGCACAAAAGTGTGACATGGAAACCAAAAGTGAAAACCTTCCAAATAATAGCATAAATCCTTCCAAATAATAGCCTAATCCAATGTCCTATGAAGGTTTGCATGTTGTACATATGTCAGAGTTGAAAAAAATGGGTTTCCCTTTTTGAATTAGATCTTATACAAATTGAGCAATACATTAATATCACTCGCGTAACATGAAAATCAAAGACACATCCAGAACCGCATTTTAACATATACAACATAGTCAAACAAGATTTGATTGATTACTGTTAAAGTTGCATGGTCCGATGAAATATAATTTTGTCAAAATTAAAACAACTACTTACATTTGATGCTATATATCCAACTTAGATATTGGTGTATTAGCTAATGATTTGGGACAGTATATACAGAATAACCAGTGAGTTTATAACCTCACCCCTTTGAACACTCAGTTTGAAACACCCATTATGCAGGAAGGCCATTAACCAATTAGGCCAATCTCGTGACCCCATTAGCCCCCCAACCAAGTAGGCCTGCTGTGCAGGGTCATAGAGGGGAAGGGGATATGAGGTGGATGTGTGTGTATGTGTCTGTGTGTTTCCTGACCTGACTTTACAGAGACACAGAGACAGACATACACACAGACATACACACACAGACATACACACACAGACATACACACACAAGACATACACACACAGACATACACACACAGACAGACACCCATAGATAGGCACACACAGACAGACATGCACAGACAGCACACACATACACAGAAACACACAGACATGCACACACCCGACATACACAGACACACATACACCCAACCTGACTTTGCAGAGAGAGAGCCACACACACACACACAGCCCCAGACAGACACACACAGACAGACATGCAGAGACATACACACATAGACATACCCACACAGACATACATATACATACAGACACACTAACATACACACATGCTTACACACATACATTACCACCCATATATATACACACAGACACACACACAGATAGACACACACAGACAGACATGCATAGACAGCACACACAGACACACAAACACACATACATGCACACACCCGACATACACAGACACACATAGACCCGACATGACTTTGCAGAGATAGACACACACACAGACACATAGACAGCCACACACAGACAGAGGCAGACACACACATACATGCACACATACAGACACACACATAGACATACACACACCCATACACACACAGACATACACAGACACACATACACCCGACCTGACTTTGCAGAGAGAGAGACACACACACAGACACAGACAGACAGAGGCAGCCACACACATACATACCCACAGATATACACACAGATGCACATACACACACAGACATTACCACACATACATATACACACACATATACACACACACAGACACACATAGATAGACACACACAGACATGCATAGACAGCACACACAGACACAGAAACACACAGAGATGCACACACCCGACATATACAGACACACATACACCCGACCTGACTAATGATTAGTAGCTTGTAACGATCAATTTGATATATTTACCTAAAAAATAAGACAAAAATTCAAGTGCCATCGGACCATGCAACTTTAAGCAGACAAGGTTATGACTTACAAGAAAAAAGTTGAAAAATAAGTTGAAAGAATGTTTGGCTACATGTATGGTGTCAATGTATAAATTTTCACATTTTCACTCTAGCACAAAATCATGCAATTATAATTTTGATATCTTTTGTGGGATAAATTCAATACATGTAGAACTGCAAACATATCTAATAGACAGAGGCTACAATAATTACTTGAATTGCTATCAATAAAACAAAGACTTAATTATCAGCATCATAACGAGGAGACCAAATATGTGGTACCAACTTTTGGAGAATAACCCATATATATGGGTTGGTGGTGCCTGAGTGGGATGTAAATAGACATAGTGGTGCTGGCAGGTCTGAGTCAGGGTGCACTCAGGGCCTACCCCTGCTGGGATAGGGATCACCACACTCAAAGGTTAAGGTTGGTGGTGGCCATGGGGCCATACAGCTTGTGGTGATGGGCAGACCACTGGTATCCATGGTGACCAGGAATGCTGGATCCCTATTGGTATGACCAAGAATGCTTGTTTCCAATTGGGGGAAAGGGGTGGGGTGATACTCTACAATGAACCCATGTAACCATATAAATAATAAACCAGAGGGCTTGACTATCTCTCCTTCTTTACGCTTTATGCTCTTCCTTTCTCTTTGTCTGTATTGATTTCACCATAGCCTGCTTACACAGCCACAGATTCGAGCATTAGACTTCACACAGAGTTCGAACCGACGATTCCATGGTCTACCAACACGGGAGACCATGGAAGCTCTAACTCATTCGGTCATCCCGTCTGGTCCCATTATGGTCGATATTTTGGCGGGAACCATCGTCGGTGCCTGGGCGACATGGCCGTTAACAAAGCACATCTCGGTCACCATTGTTTGCTCAGGTATTACAACTGATTTAGCGCGTGCTGTTTTTCGTCTGCTCCTTCTCACACAGCGGTGATTTACAGATGAATCACGTTTGGATGCTTTTTGATTGGTTGGTTGGTTGTTGGAGTTTCACGTCCTGGCAACATTTAAGGTCATATCAGGGTGGGGAGACACTCTGTATTGTTTGATACGGACTATTATGGTTCAATGGCTGTTTTCTTACTCTTAGGTCAGACCTGGACATTTATGTTGAATGAATCGTTTTGTCACTAGCCCTTTCTGAGTTGTGCGTGCTCGATGAGCATACACTTATGTTTGTATTTGAGAGAGGGGGAAAGAGACGTTGGGAAAGAAGCGGAACTTCAGAGAGCAAGAGCAGTGATAGATGTGGAGAATATGAGAAAGGCATAGAAAGGAACAAAATGGAGAGAGTAAAGGAACCAGGGAGACGGAGGGAGGAAGTGAGAACTGAGAGACTCAGAGAGTGAGAGCCTCAGAGAGTGAGAGAGAGACGATGGATATGGAGGATATGGGAGAGGGTGAGAAAATAACAAAATAGAGACAGAGAGAGGGAGAGAGGACGAGAGGGAGCGAGAGAGAAAGAGAGCGAGTGAGCGGGAAAGAGAGCGAGTGAGACAGAAAGCGAGTGAGCGAAAAAGAGCAAGCGAGAGAGAGAAATAGAGCAAGAGAGAGAGCTTATAATGGCGAAAGGGATGTCTCACAAACATCCCCTAACAGTTGCGCACCGTTCATTATGCGAAATAGAATCTACATGGTGTAGTGCTGTCCTCTTGTGGCCTGATTTGGAATTAACCTATACAATGTTACCTCAGTTGGTTGGTTGGGGTTGTTGGCGTGTTACGTCCTGTCAACATTTAAGGTCATACTAGGATGGGTCTCTCACGGCGGCAGCATTGAAAACTAAGACTCTTAGTAAGAGTAACAGCCCGTGGGGGGGGGGGGGTAGATTGTTATTGTTCTGTTACTGCTATAATTTATTTTTTTCCATTAAAAAATTGTTTCCTTATGCTTCAAATTAAAATAAGTGTTATTAGGATGAGTCTCAAACATTGAAGCTTTATTTTGTACTTGAATAATGGAGCGCCAGGACACTGCTTACCCCCTACGCCAAAGCGCGCTCACACACACACACACACACACACGCACACACACACACACACACACACACACACACACACACACACACACACTCTCTCTCTCTTGTCGTATTACAATTTAAATGTTGTAATTTGAAATACCAAAACAAGGATCAAATGCACGAATCTGTGCAGACAAAACATCCCATTAGGATTACCCACCACCTGGCGGGGAATACACGCACTACTTTTAAACTAGCCGCTACCTGGCGAAAGATTCGTAAACTACTTGATCCACTTTGACTCACCTTCACCTGGCGGCGAATCTTTTACTCACTTTCATCTAGCGGGGAATACACGAACTACTCGACTCAATTTAACTGTCCGCCACGTGTCGCCACCAGCGGTGACCTACTTTATAACACAGCTGCTGGGTCACGATGACAGAACGTGGCTCGGTGGCCAAGTGGTAAGGCGTCGGTCTCGTAAACCGAAGATCCGGGGTTCGATCCCCCGCCGGGCCTCTTTTCTGTAATAATTTCAGATATAACTTCGCCTTATCTGTTCATCTATCTAATTTCAATGTATTTTCCCCAAGTAACCATGGGGGATGATTCGTGGTTTTTTTGGGGGGGCGGGAGGTGGAATCTTTAAAGTTGCATAGTCCAACGGTTTTGAGTTGGTCATTTTCTGAGATAAATATATTAGGTTCATTGTTATAATCCACATTACTTTAGTTTGAAGTAACTTTCATTTTAATTACACGATATTCACATGCATGTGCTGTGGCAACGGTCCCACAACCAGTTTGTCACCGCTGACAGATGTCGCATGCGTTGTGAATATTGTGTATTAATAGTGACTGACTAGTTTGGTACCCTCCTAAAATTCTCAAAAGGGTCCAAACATGAAGCTCCAATGACCCAAAAGCAAGATACTTTTGGAATTTTCAAAATATCCCATAATTTGACTAAGATCCGTGCATTTGAAAGTTAGTAATTTTCATAGCTTTTGTATGCGCTGTGGCAAGTCCCATAACCATAGTGTTCGTCGGCGCCGTCAGATGTCGCATGCGTTGTGAATATTGTGTATTGGAGATATTTGTAGGGCAACCCTGCAATATTCATTTTGTTTGCCTCAGTATTCCCTTTTGTGGCAACAAATGTTTAATCAGTGAACTAGTATCCCAGTTAGGTTATGTATAAACTCTTATGCATATATTATTCATGCAATGTAATTATCCTAATTATCCTGTTCTCTATTGTCTACCCCCCCCCCCCCCACACCTTGACAAATGGGGGACATGTGACGTAGTTCATTTTCCGACACTTGGTGGCGCATCGGTAGTAGTGGGCCTACACGGCCATTGACAATGCTTTGAGTTTGCCAGTACGCCCAGTGCAAAATGTTTATTTTATTCAAAATTAATAGAAATGCAGAATGCTAACCTTATAAATTTAATATAATCTATTCGTTGAATATGTTTTCTATATGTGTACAAAGCGGTTTGTCTCTAGGTGGTGTGGTTTTAGAGATATTTGACTTCTTCTGCATGAAGATTTCTCACTGCCATTGACAATGCACTGAGTTTGCTGGTACACGCAGTGCAAAACGTCTATTTTATTCAAAATTAATAGTAAGACAGAACCCTAACCTTATAAATTTAATATAATCTATTCCTTGAATATGTTTTCTATATGTTTACCAAGCGGTTTGTCTCTAGGTGGTGTGGTTCTAGAGATATTTCACTTTTTCTGTATGAAAATTGCTCACGGCCATTGACAATGCACTGAGTTTGCAGGTACGTGCAGTGCAAAACGTTTATTTTATTCAAAATTAATAGAAATGCAGACCCCTAACCTTATGAATTTAATATAATCTATTTGTTTAAGATGTTTTCTAAATGTTTACCAAGCAGTTTGTCTCTAGGTTGTGGGGTTTTAGAGATATTTCACTTTTCATGTATGAAGATTGCTCATAGCCATTGAGTTTGCAGTGTGACAGTGTGCCGAATAGGCCCACTGGTTCAGTGGCGACGCCAACGGCAGGAATTTGAACTAAAATGTCGGAGGTCCCCCATTGTATAAGTTTAGTGTGTTGGGTAGGTGGAGCTGGTGGTTGGTGTGCGACCTGGAGGGCAGGTTAGCTGCTCCAAGCAGCCCTACTCCCCGCCTTCCCTCCAGGTGGCCTGCTCACCCTCCTTCTGCACTCTCCCTCCTATTTTTGCTCAATAAAGTATGCGGTAGGTCTTTTTAGGGGACCAGCCAGAGTTATTGGCTCGATCCAACTTCCTGTCTTGTGTTCCTTATGTAATGTAATAATAATATATTTATATATATATATACTCAAATTTAGATAATTTGGTTTTCAAAATTTGATGTTTTCATCGGAGTGTAAATAAAATTATTAAATTTCCCGTCATTAATTGAACAAAATATATTCTGTCGAGTCGGGGTTCTTCGTCGACAAGCTTTTAATTGTGCAAATGGCATGCCAATCCCAACAGTGCACAGGGCCATTAAAATATTACGTAACACAGAGGGGTCAGGTCCAAGTATTGTGGCGTATGATCTAGCGTTAGCGACCATTACGAGGGGGGGGGGGGGGGGCTAATGTTGACGAAAATAGCGCTATGTAATATTTGAACAGCCCTTAAAGTTGCATAGTCCGATGGGTTTTTGAGTTTCTGTCATTTTCTGAGATAAACATATTAGGGTGATCGTTATAATCTACCCTACTTTCATTTGAAGTAACTTTTATTTTAAATAGCTAACTTTTAAGATATTTGAAGTGCAAACAAGCAAAATTAGTTTTGGCAAGCTTGCCAAAACTATGACACCATATTCCCTTCTATCTGGTGACAAATGTTTAACAAGTGCACCAGTATTTAAGTTAAGATATGTAGAATCAAATTGAGATACTTGTTTTGGTTTTTGAAAATTTGATGCTTCACCCGAATTATGTTTTTTTTTTTTAAACTGGAGTGGGTGGGATACAAAGGATAGCGGGGGGTCAAATGTTTACGAAAATAGCGGTGTGTAATATTTGAAAGGCCCTTAAATAAAGTCATAATATATATACATTTGTTTAAACTGGAGTTAGTGGGGTACAAAGGATGACGGTGGGTGGGTGGGGTTAGTCAATTATAATGACTGATTGAGTGTGGGGGAGGGGTTGCGTATTATGTGAGGTTTAGCGTTGGTTCGCCAAGAGTATTCACAAAATAACCCTTGCCAAAACCACATCTTGTTTTGTCGTGAAATAACCCGCCTGTCTGCACACAATACAGCCACTATTGTGAGTGAGTTGAGCCAAATATCCTACGGCAGTAAAAAAAAGTCAGACATTGAATTAAAACTGGAACTATGGTGACAAACGGCAATGTGAAATGTGTCCTCAGGTCTCGGATTTCTGAATTCATGTTTTGACAGCAAAGGCCATATTCACGACGAAAAGTGACTACAATTAAAATGATATCACTATTTTCTGTTCTAGAAACTAACACGTGTCAAAAGACAAATAAAGAACAGTCGATACAGCCAGAGGTGATCGTCGAGAAGAATGTGGAGAAATGGGGTGAAGTAGAAAGTTGTCATGTAGGGGAAAGTGAAAAACGTGGAGATCTTAAGGGATGTTATATTGGGTGTGTGTAGAGGGGGGTGGGGGGGGGAGGGGGTACACTCCTAACACATTTTAAAATACTAAGATGCTCTGTGGACACATCTCTAATAATAGATTTCTACACTCTTTTCTACCATACTGGAAAATGAAAAAACGGAAGATGGGCATATGGTGATGATGGGACATAAATAGCGTACACCTCACAGCGAAAGCGTAAGGGTTGGCGATCCTGGTCACGGATGGATTAAACCTCCTAAAATCCTAAGATAAAATTAAAGAGCAAGTGTCTTGTTGATTATTTTCCTGTTTTATTCTTGTACCTCGGGTGGGGCCGCTCTGGGGCCCAGCCTTCAGGGATCATATCACAGTGAGGCGCAGTCACCTAGCAACGGTCACCACAGTTGCCTAGTAACGGTTACCATAGCAACGATTAATCTCTGAATAATAACATTCACATTTTGGTTCAGCATTACTCCAGAGCATCTAATAGTAGTCTTAGGGTCACATCCATTAGATACAGGTTACACCCCTTTTACAACTCATGTCTAATAATATATGAAACACCTTTTTTTCCTGAAATATTTTTTTGTGCAAAAAAAAAAGAAAAAAAAAGGGAGGGAAAAATAGATGAGAAATGACGCTTATAGACTGGTAAAATTGAGATACGCCTATTGTAAATATGACTCACTATGGCTTCCTGAGTTATAAGAGGACATGCTACTGACAAATATCGTGTATGAATATTGGACGACCAAAGTTGATTCACACATTCTCTCTTTTTTTTTAATGACCACCTCACATTAAATTGAGTAGTTCCATGTTGAAAGCGCATGCATAGCGACAGTGGAGAGCAATTCAACCCCATGACTGTGCACAGACGAGCAGCTTCCGCCAACCCTATTTTTCTAGAACCCTGCTACTCACTATTCGCATGATCGGATATAAAAAGCACCCCACAAGCACCGACCAGACAGTCGGCCAAGTATCCTCGGCCAGTCCCATCTGTCAGTACAACACAGTTAGCAGATGACCCAAGATTATATCCAAAAGCCAAAAAGAACACTGCTAGAGTCCATGCAAAACCATAGATTCATATAATGAATAATTGTACCCTTTTCCCCTTCCTCTTTAATTAACACAAATTCTGTGGTGACTTCTGTACAAATGTGCTAAGTTAATTAAGTTAAAACCCTTTTAACTTCTCATCTCTCACTCAATGTGTTCAGCCAGGTATATCCATTTACTGGTCACACAATCCATGGGTCATAGATGGCGATTTTACATTGATTTAAGATTTTTTAATGGCAATTGGAGCCAGGTGAGAAGGAAATAATATTCCAGTGAATTAACTGAAAAGGCACGTTTAGGAAAGCGTCAAATAATTTCCGGGCTGGGGGGCTGGGTCGCGTGGGGCATGGGGCGTGGATGGGACAACCCCTACTTATTTACCCCGACTCCAATTTCTCTTCTAAAATCTGAAATCAGAATAAAATCTTATTGGTTAGGCCAAAAAGACAGAAATGCTTGTTTCTCAAGCACCGCTGCAGTGAGGTCGATTCCCGCCCCACCCCAAATACAATAGCAATTTATTTATAGAAAAAGTACAATTTAAATATTTAAAAAAACCACTACACAGAATGCTTCTGACCAAATACAAATAAAATTGATTGAACCAAATACTTTTAGATAAAAAAGAAAGAAAAAGAAAAAATAGCTCAGCTAACCACCCCAAATTCTGAGAAAAGGTGCTTGAGAAACAAGTAGTTTATTTTTGTGGGGTTATTAAAAAAAAAAACCCCATCACACACACATTACATCGTAATGTTGCAGTGTCAAACCAACCATGTAGTGAACACTTACCATTTAGCGGGTTCCATAACAAAATGCACAACACTTTGACTGCAATGCCACAGAACTCACTCACACCAGACCGGGCGCCAGTTATTAAGACGCAATCATTTTTTTTTTTTTTTTAAACCCAAAAGGCAATAATAGTGCCTTTGTGACTCGGGTGACCAGCCTTTGGATCGGTTGGTTATTACAATAACGTGGAGGTGGTCGAAGCAAGGTAGCGCTTCAGAGTCTAATGAAGGAACCAACAGATCTTATTGACGTCAACAAACCGGAAACAAAACCTCACAGGGCAACCAAATAAGAGCACGCTAAACATTCCAACGGACGCTGACCGCTTTACATGACATTCAACTTCCGGTGTTGGGTACGAGATTGCCATGGCTGGTCCATTAGGTGGCGCCACTATAACTTAAGTCATCACTAGATCAAATTGGCAAAGCTACCTTATTCAGGGATGAAAGTGGTCTCCGGCGAAAAACGCGGAAATCAAGTCAAGATTATTAAACAGATTGCGAATTTCCGCGAAAACGCGGACCCCCCCCATAGGATTACCATTGTCAGGAAATCGGGGGGAAATGCCAGAAGTCAGGTTTCAGCTATCTTTGTTGTGACTATATTTCTTATTTGGGTTTCAGGTCATATAAGAACTGGATTTATACTAACCAACTGTTGTCATATTCATCTTGATTCCATGGCATTTTACTGAACGTTAATCGGTATCGGTAAATTATAAAAATCGCGGAAATCCGCGAACTCGCGGAGAACTTTCATCCCTGCTTATTTAAAGCCGCATGGTCAGATGTAAGCAGCAGATT
Source organism: Branchipolynoe longqiensis (assembly GCA_030323885.1). NCBI lineage: Eukaryota > Metazoa > Annelida > Polychaeta > Phyllodocida > Polynoidae > Branchipolynoe > Branchipolynoe longqiensis. The sequence goes on along the minus strand of CM059199.1, from coordinate 75,299,523 downwards.
ATCTAAATTTGACCTACATATCCATCTTGGGTACCGGTGCATCTATTAAGTATTTGTTGCTGCATAGACGGGAATACTAAGTCAATTTAATGGAACCTATTACTGCTGAAGCCTACGGTGTCAGAGTTTTGATGTGTATGCCAAGATTAATAATAAATAATTGTTCATGTTTGCACTTCAAATATCTCCAAAGTTAGCCATCTAAAATAAGTCACTTCAAACTGAGGCAATAAGGATCAACATATTTATATAAATAAAAATGACAGAAATCCAAAGCCACTGAATATGCAACTTTAAGTGAATATGCAACTTTCAGGTTGCATACTCTGATGAGTGTTCAGTTTCTGCCATGTTTCGTAAATAAATTGATTAAGTTGATCGCTACAATCTAATTTACTTTAGTTTAAAGCAACTTTATTTTAAACGGGTTAAAGCTGCATAGTCCGATGAAGCATCAAAATTTTCAAAACAAAAACATTCACCTAGGTTGTATTCTACATATCTAACTTAGATATTGGTGCACTTATTAAACATTTGTTGCCACATACAAGGCAATACTGAGTCAATTTGACATAACCTGTTACTACATAAGCCTATGGTGAAAAAATCAATTTAGTATGTTTGCACTTCGAATATCTCAAAGGTTAGCCATTCAAAATGAAAGTTACTTCAAACTAAAGTAAGGTAGGTTATAACAACCAATTAAATATATTTATCTCAGAAAAATGGCAGAAATTCAAAACTATTGGACTATGCAACTTTAACATTGCGGAGATATTTGATGGGCAACTGTGCAAAGCTTAATATTGGTGTGTGCACAGAAATGCTAGACATAGGCTTTGATCACCTTATTTTTTTAAAGGCGCAAAACAGGAGCACCAAGCTGCAATAAATGTTTAAAGAGCGCAAAAGTATCAAGTTGGATATAGAGAATTAAATCTACGCAATTGCTTTGGATTCGAAAACTTGATGCTTTCATTGGATTATGCAGCTTTAAGAGAATGTATTAAAATTAAATCCTATTTCGGTTGTAGTTTGTTACTGTGCTTTTTGTTGGTTGCGGTGTAAGAACGAGCTACCCCTCACCACGACCATCCCTTGTCATTCACTGTCTACACATTACGGAGCGATACCGTATTGTAAAAAAGATGCCCCAAGTGCTGTCACGCAAGCTTCACTTTCGAGCACATGTCAAATGAGGTCCAGGGACACGCGTTACATCAAAAAAATGCAGTTAATTCCCTGAGCTAGAAGAGCACGCTGACAAAGCGCTGCGGTTAGTGGCGAGCGGTCGCTCTAGTTCTAGAACTCTCACAGTGGAGGGCAAGTTATGTGAAACAGGGGTGGTGGGAAAGCGCTCATCAACAAGCACAAGAGTCCTATATTGCAGCCAACTTCAGGGGCGCTGCCATCCCAATATTATCCACCACTAACGGGGGGACCAGTTCGCCACAACAGCGGTGTGGGTCTATAGTATGGCTCAGTCCCCAGGCTCATTTAAAAACTAATCACATGCAAGGTAATACGGGAAAAAAACAATGAAAAAGTAAATAATAAAAATATCTCACAAAATATATGGATTGCGATACGGAACCTAACTCAAAAGGTTTGAACTGCTTAAATGACTTTTTTTTCGTTTTCTTCTTCTCTCGTTTTGCTTGTCTACTTCTTTTACAAGTGGCTTTGTTTAAATGTGACGTACAAAGAAATACACCACATACATTTTTTTTTTTTTTTTTTTGCACCAAAAGTATTAGGAAATCCCTTGTAGTAATAGTATTAACGCAGTGGATATACATTAGGTGGTGGTGGTATAGTAGTAGTAGTAGTAAGAGTTGTAGAATGGTGAGCGCCTTGCTCAGCATTGCTGTTGCTGCTAGGGTTATGAAACCGCGTTTACTGCCTAGTAACGATGCTTACTGCTGTCCTTCGTCTGCAAACACCGCCTGGCGAAAGGCGGGCTTCCCGGTACAAATAAATACCAGTCACCACTCAAAGAACCACTCGCTCTCCATTCCAGAAGACCCTAACCAAATCTCGAAGGCCTGCGAAGCTCCGCAAGCCTTCCCATTATCTATTGACACTGTCATGCAATAATCTTGATTCAAGATAGCCGCCCTAATCCATGGCTCAATCTGTCTATAATTCCAACCAGAAAGCCGGTGCCTGCTCTGCCCCAGTGGCCCGCAGCGCCAGCGTTAGTGATGTGGGTCTACACTATTTACACTCCACCGCACTATGGGCGCAGCAGGGTAGCACTGAGCAGCAGCACAATCCGCACGGCCAGTGTAGTAGTAGTAGTAGTAATAGTAGCAGCAGCATCCCCCCCCTGTTTTAGACAACACTGAGTAGTGGCGGGGTGGAGTGGGGAGGCGCAGCGTGCCGAGCAGTCACACTCCAGGTGCTCCCCCTGCAGGGTGCGTGCAAGTCCATCCAACATGGCGGCGCGTCAGTGTCACGTGACCTCCATAGCGACCACCTGGTCCTTTACCAAGTTATTGGCGCCCTCGTGGTTGTTCTCCCTGTGAGTAATAAGAGAAGGATTTCAATACTACCGCGACTTATTTTGTCCAATAGCTGGACGTCAAACTGTAGTCAATGTTACCAAAGGAGACTTTATACGTAAATGTTAGGTCACCATAATGTTGCTCCAGAACGAGGCTTTGTGGAAATGATACGTCAGCGTAATGTCACCCCAGAATGAGGCTTTGTGCACATGTTAGGTCAGTGTAATGTCACCCCAGAATGAGGCTTTGTGCACATGTTAGGTCAGTGTAATAGTACCCCAGAATGAGGCTTTGTGCACATGTTAGGTCAGTGTAATAGTACCCCAGAATGAGGCTTTGTGCACATGTTAGGTCAGTGTAATACTACCCCAGAATGAGGCTTTGTGCACATGTTAGGTCAGTGTAATACTACCCCAGAATGAGGCTTTGTGCACATGTTAGGTCAGTGTAATAGTACCCCAGAATGAGGCTTTGTGCACATGTAGTTAGGTAGGTAATACCCCAGAACAAACAAAAACCAAAACTTGTGCACATGTTAGGTCAGTGTAATAGTACCCAGAATGAGGCTTTGTGCACATGTTAGGTCAGTGTAATAGTACCCAGAATGAGGCTTTGTGCACATGTTAGGTCAGTGTAATAGTACCCCAGAATGAGGCTTTGTGACATGTAGGTCAGTGTAATATCCCAGAATGAGGCTTTGTGCACATGTTAGGTTAGTGTAATAGTACCCCAGATGAGGCTTTGTGCACATGTTACGTCAGTGTAATGTACCCCAGAATGAGGCTTTGTGCACATGTTAGGTCAGTGTAATAGTACCCCAGAATGAGGCTTTGTGCACATGTTAGGTCAGTGTAATAGTACCCCAGAATGAGGCTTTGTGCACATGTTAGGTCAGTGTAATAGTACCCCAGAATGAGGCTTTGTGCACATGTTAGGTCAGTGTAATACTACCCCAGAATGAGGCTTTGTGCACATGTTAGGTCAGTGTAATACTACCCCAGAATGAGGCTTTGTGCACATGTTAGGTCAGTGTAATAGTACCCCAGAATGAGGCTTTGTGCACATGTTAGGTCAGTGTAATAGTACCCCAGAATGAGCTTTGTGCACATGTTAGGTCAGTGTAATAGTACCCCAGAATGAGGCTTTGTGCACATGTTAGGTCAGTGTAATAGTACCCCAGAATGAGGCTTTGTGCACATGTTAGGTCAGTGTAATAGTACCCCAGAATGAGGCTTTGTGCACATGTTAGGTCAGTGTAATAGTACCCCAGAATGAGGCTTTGTGCACATGTTAGGTCAGTGTAATAGTACCCCAGAATGAGGCTTTGTGCACATGTTAGGTCAGTGTAATAGTACCCCAGAATGAGGCTTTGTGCACATGTTAGGTCAGTGTAATAGTACCCCAGAATGAGGCTTTGTGCACATGTTAGGTCAGTGTAATAGTACCCCAGAATGAGGCTTTGTGCACATGTTAGGTCAGTGTAATAGTACCCCAGAATGAGGCTTTGTGCACATGTTAGGTCAGTGTAATACTACCCCAGATGTTTTGTTGTTTGTTGGTTTATGTCCTAGCAAGATCTAAGGTCATATCAGAACGGGTACCGACTTGTGACAGTGCACACCTATGACAACTTTATAGGGCTGCCCCACAAGGAGACCAGGCTGTCACCACTATGACCTGATATCCCACTCAGTCACATTATCCTGACACTGAGCCAACCAGTCCTTGTCTTATCCTAATAATGACGAGCATCTGGCCAGGAAGTGACAAGTATCAATTTTGAAGACGACCAGGGTTCAACCCCACGATCCCATGGTCTACCAACATGGGAGACGGACGTTCTAACTCATTCGGCCATCCCGTCTGGTACTACCCCAGAAGGAGGCTTTGTTGAAATGTTAGGTCAGCGTAATGTTCCCCCGGAATGAGGCTTTGTGGAAGTGCTAGGTCAGCGTAATCTTCCCCCGGAATGAGGTTTTGTGGAAGTGTTAGGTCAGCGTAATGTTGTAACAGAATGAGACTTTGTGGAAATGTTGGGGAGCTGCATTGTCATTAGGGCTGCAATACTCTCGGTGCAGCACTGATGTTATTCAGAGGAACACGAAACCCAAACTGACTCCCCCCTCCCCCCCCCACCTTAAAAGAACCTGTGAACCTATCACGACGACAGTGGCTTGAGTGCATGTAAGTTTGGGCTATGTAAATCTCTAGGCTTGTTTTAATAACATCGAATGAATTAGACATTCACAAAGGCATGAAGCTAATGCGAACAATGCGCTTACTACTCACTTGGAGAGGATGTCGTGCTTGTTGTTGGGCGTGTTCAGTTTGAACAGCCCCTGGCTGGTGGGCGCGCCGTGTTGTTGACCCTTACCGGTGGCACCTATCACAGGGGAGGCGGTGGTCGAGGGAGGGTGGGGCAATGAGGAATGTGTCACAAGCGGAGATAGGCCTGCCACGCTGCCCGCCACGCTGCTCGCAATGGCTGCAGAAGCTGCGCCGGCTGAAGCCGCCGGGAAGTTGAGCTGGAGAATGGTCGCTGCCGGGCTGGTCGACAAGGTACTCGGCTTCGCTGTTAGCACAATTAAAACAGGTGTTCATTAGCATTGCGGAGCAGTGAAACAGATTCACAATTGTCATAGTGGCCGAAAAGTATGCATACATGACAGCATTTTCCACAAATAAGTCTTACATTAATTAGTTTTACCACACTGTGTATGTTTATTTGCAATTAATAATTTAAAAAAAAGTAAGCTACACTTACTCTACAACACTTGTCTTTACTAAATGATTCTAACTTACTGCAAAATCCAGAGGGCAAACATGATGCCAAAATAAAAAGTGCATGTCCATCAGCTTAAAGCTGCACTCACCGGTCATGGGCCCGTTGCTAAGCGCTGACCGCACGCTTGATGTAGCTGCCATTGTTATGACGGATGTTGTCGTCGAGCTAGCACCCGACAGTGTGCCACCAGTTGTGCCCACTGTCGTGGCTACAGTGGCCGCAGTGCCTGAGCCGACTGTGCTCTGTATCAACTCTTGCGTCGAGTTGCACACTGCGGAAGCTGCGAACTGCGCGCTAGCTGAGTCCAAAGTAAAGCGTGAGGTGGGTTGTGAGGAGAAGGACTGGTCAAGGCCAAATGAATTGTCAAGGTCATTGTCAGCCTTGAGGAGGAGTTCCATCTGGTGGCGCTGCATGTTAAGTAGTGCCTCCTGGTGGTTCTGGAACGTCTCTGCGTTGAACTCGCCGTCTGTGGCCGGACCCTGTATTGCACTCGTCCCGTCTGTATCAGACTCATCAACTGGACTCCGTGGTCGGAAATGCGGGCTGCAGAAAGCAAACAGGATACCATGTTACACGCATCGAAAGTATTCTCCGACATTAGATACTGGTTATTAACAAATAATAGTAAACCCGGAGAAGTGTCAGTGAATGATCTTAATGCTTCCCATTCTTTATATTGATAGCGGCAGTTAACTAATGCCACTTTAACCCACCAGGTGACAGCACCTTACAGTGTAGAACCTGACAGAAATTACTGCATTACCAATATCTCCTGCCCCACACATTCATTATACAGTATTTTGAAAAGGGGGAAAAAAAAGAATAATCTTTCATTCTATACAAGTGGAGCATATAGAACAGTGGAGAAAAAAGTTCATGAATACCCAAATTACACACAAAATAGGGAATTTTCACCCATATCGGCGCCAAGCAATCAACGCCTTCTAAAATGGTGCTAGATAACGAGACTGATCAGCAAGTTGTGCCCAAGAACTCGACTAAATGAGATAATCAACTTACAACCGCTTTTCCTTGATGTGTGCATACAGCTTCTGTAGGTGTGATGATGAGGGTGGGGTGGAGGCGGAGAGGTCCATCTCTGTCAGATAGTCATCCCAGTCTGTGAACGCCCGGTCAAGCACCATTCTGCAACAATTCACCATCGAACATGTTCCTAAAGTCTTAAAGAGCCAACTTCCTACACGAACCACCAGAGCTTCCAACATACCCATAGCCATCTCATTGATATTTGCTAACAATATAATATTCCTTCATATTGTACTAAACCCCTGAAAAAGAACAAATCTAAAAAACAGCAGGACCAAACTTCCAAGTGTACACTTGGTGAACTACCTGGCCAATACCAATAATTGGTGGGAAAGAAGTATACCTCCTCAACCATTGGCAGTAGGTGACATTTCAGCCAGTCAATCATAGCTGTCCCTTCTTTAATGTTTGGTTCGGTATATTTCTGAACATAGACATAGAATTGAAGTCAGTACACCGTCTTTTTACTGCTTCTACCCTGTGGTACACAATAGATCCCACCAAACAATGCTGTCCTGTTGGTGCACAAGAATGAATCCATACTGCGGTGCACCAGAATGAATCCATATTGAGGTGCACCAGAATGAATCCATATCACGGTGCACCAGAATGAATCCATATTGAGGTGCACCAGAATGAATCCATATTGAGGTGCACCAGAATGAATCCACTGAGGTGCACCAGAATGAATCCATATTGAGGTGCACCAGAATGAATCCAAATTGAGGTGCACCAGAATGAATCCACACTGAGGTGCACCAGAATGAATCCATATCGAGGTGCACCAGAAAGAATCCATATTGAGGTGCACCAGAATGAATCCATATCATGGTGCACCAGAATGAATCCACACTGAGGTGCACCAGAATGAATCCATATCGAGGTGCACCCAGAATGAATCCATATTGTGGTGCACCAGAATGAATCCATATTAAGGTGCACCAGAATGAACCCATATTAAGGTGCACCAGAATGAACCCATATTAAGGTGCCCCAGAATGAATCCATATTGAGGTGCAGCAGAATGAATCCATGATGTGGTACAATCGGAGAACATATCGTGTGGTGCCCGGTGGATTAACCTAGTAGCAAAAGTAGCATATGCTACAGGTCCCCTATTTTGAAGGGTCCCTTCAAGCTATCAATTGACACCTACATGTAAGTAATATTATTACTGAAATGTCATACACATGTCATATTATTGGACTGAATAGGAAAGGAATTTTGTGTGTGGTATGTACTATGCAAGTAAAACAATATCCATAATTTTCAAATTCATGTGGATTTGTTCAATTTATGGCCCCTTCACAACATATGCTACAGGCCGTGCATTCGTATGCCCTATGTTCCTCCTGGCATGCCGGAAACCTATTTCACAGCCTACCCTGAAAGGTTTACCATAGGGTCAAATAACCAGATGCCGAAAGAGTTATAATTGTTGTTGCAGACTATCTTGGTTGTGTTTCAGTAATTAGCATCACACAAAGCATACTTATTTACACCACATTCTCCGTCCCTAATGTAATCACACCCGATTATAGTGATCCAGCCCAATAGTACTACTAGTGCTATAAAGTACTAACTTCCAACAATGGTGTAGCTTGAAGCACTTACCTGCCACCTCGGCCGACTCTTCGTCGTGCATAGCCGACAGAACGCGGCCGGGGGACGGATAATGAGGTAAGACAGTACCGATACCGCTTGTCTCCAAATCCTCCTTCGTCTCGTCCATACCATGGCCAGTTACCCAGACCATCCGAGATAGGCTGTAGCAGACAGCGACACATGGCTCAGTATGGCGATATCCAGTACGCGCGAAACAAGCAAGGGCTCAACACGAATACGGAGTCTATCTACGCAGATGTCCATGTATAAAATATTACACTGTAATATCCAGCCTGCATAGTCATTACCTAGACGGTGCCTAATGAGCGCTAGTCAGATTTTGTCCATCACATGTGGCGCTACTTATACACAGTAACGCAGAAGACACTGTCCAGGACACAGCCTCTCAACAAATTTTGTGCCCCACAGAGATATCTGTATGGAAATGAAAAATGGATAGAACAAATATGATTATTAAGCTAGTCTTAAACTAAAAATTTCGACACATGACAACGCTCAAACAAACTTCCAAGAGCAATCTTGTTACTAACAATAGGCTGTAGTGTACATACACAAAACACACTAAAGAAAAGCCTTAACACAAATAGACCTGTTATGAGTTCATGTCTACTGGTTCCTTAGGCGGGACTGAAGTTGCGCCCTGGTGTGCTTAAATGCCTGGAAGTGAGGCGTGTTTCCCTCCCGGCCCTTACCGTCACAACAGGCCCAACTGCACTTTGAACCAATAAGCCCACGCTTCTCTACATTCGCTTCGAATGTAGATTGCAGAGAAATTGTCCCAGCAAATATTTTACATTAGATAAAACGCCACTTCCTTTATGCGTGTTCACCATCTGACACACCCTCTAACAACTGTTGCCATCCCGGATATCGAGTGCTGATTGTGGTCATCCACACCATGTTATAATTGATAACCATGGTAACCCCCACCCACCCCTATGTGCAGTCAACAGGGTCCACTGCTGCTCCATGAATGGATCGACCATGATGATGCATGCACACACACGCTGACCACTGTATATATGTGTTACCACTGTCGGACATGTGCACTGAGGCAGTTTTCTAGATTGTTGCGGGTGTTCTCACCATACCCTACCCATGCCTGGAGCCTCATTAGTGGCGTGCTGGGTTCTGGCTGCGGTATCTCAGAATACACATATTGCAACATGTCGTTTTCCCAATTTTGAATGTAATGCCACAGTTTCTATAAATTGTGAGAGCGGTGGCCTAGTCATGTGGCAAGTGTCTTCAGCATTGATGATTTCCTTTTGTTTGGTTGTTTTTTTTGGGTTATTTTTGTAAATATAGTTTATTCATTGATTAAAGTCTTTTGTCAGCGCCATGGCACTGGTCTTCCAGCCATGTGACAATACAGTTATTTACAATATATGTATATGTACCCTTGAATTGATGTCAGCTTTTCCTCAATGTGGTTTAACAACGTCCCAGCACAAAAAGTAAACATTGGCCATTGGGGGACATACAGTGGTTAAACATATCTGACTATAAATTGTTCTTGTTACATTTCAAACAAAGTAAAATAGAGCACAGAAATGTATGCCAAAAGAGCACACAACTGGTCAAATCAGAAGTGGTACATGATAAATGAAATCATACTTCGTTATCCTCACATGAAATTACACCAGGCCTTAGTCAGATCATGTTGCTTTTGGCTTCTATTTAGAAAACATTGTGGAACCATTGCTATGGGAACTGACCTGTCAATCATTGTATAGAATAGTTCTGCCTATTTTGAGCTAAGTCATATTATACAGTACAAATGCCTATTTTTCATCCAGTAACAACGTATATGGGTCGTTCTCAGAAACGGTGTACCACTTGAGGTAGTCTACTTGAAATGCATATTTCAAAGAAACCCATTATTGGAGTGTCAATATTTAGATTTCATCATTTAGCCCAATAATGTGGGAGTATTTTGGATCAAAAGTAAATGTTAATATTGTGTATTATGTATCTTATTGGGATGGATGTAGCTAAATAAATAGAAAAGTACATCACTAATTTGTGACATTGTCAACAGCATTGAAAATAAAGTGTCACAAACTTAATGAAAACCTGTGAACAGCAGCAAATTTCACTTCAAATGGTCATATACACTGTCTTCATTAAGTTGAAGACATTTATTTCCAAACAAAATCAAAAGAATTATGAAATAGTTAACCTTTACTGGAGTCATTAATATCGTAACGTTTCGTTTCCACTTACAAGTACTATGAAACTCTGTATCAAACACTGAGTACAGATACAGTACAGGTACTATTTTCGCCATTTTACACTCTATGCATGGATCAAGTTATGGTATGATAAAAGATAAATCCTGAAATTTCCCCTGAACATTGAAATTTGAGCCGAACACTTGGACTAATATTTTTCTGCTTTTCTCTTTAATCATCACAAATAAGACAAAACCATAGCAATGAAGTTTCAAATTATTATTACTACTGTTTATAAATCAAGTGGCATGTGAAATATCCTAAAAAGGTCAAGCTTTGCATGGAAAATATTTGATTTTGGAGTCAGATTGGTTTCCATGCTATACTGCTGTTTTTAATGGGTGTGAGCATCATTTGGCCTACTTAAAAATGTCAGAATATGTTTATTTTCAATTATTCAGATGCAAAAGGACATACACATTGAGGAAGCTTGTATATAGGACTTTGACAGCATTTTGATTTTGTGGTACCGATGTCACAGTATTGCTACACAACTTCTGAGCGACCCATATCAGATATTCAGAAGAAAAACAAATTATATATATATATATACAGGAGTGGACAAGTAATTTGGAAGTAATTTGTAAATGGGATTTGAAAGCTCAGTAACAGGGCACTGCCACAGAACACTTACATAACCCCCGTCAAGAAACAGAAACAAATTGCTTAATAGATTATCAACCGTCGATATTACAGCCAGAAATTGAGTCGATTCCAACCCTCAAAAATAGTGGATATCGGACCGCTGGAAAATCTTTCAATACTAAGCACATAAGAGGAAATTACTTTAAAATCCACTAAACACAGAAATTTTGAATCTCTGAGCATCTTACCACCGATTTTATTTTAGATCACAAAATGTTCTGCGATATTCTCACTTCGACCAATGCATTTTGCACTTCCACTCTTATAAAAATAATTTGGACCATCAGGAATGCGAGCACCGAATGGGTTTGTAAACTGACCGCATGGTAGTAGCAGTTTGCCTTTCTCCGGAATGCGTAGACTCCGTCCGGATCATCATCAGTTTCTGCCTCAACCGGTGACAGTGGCTGAAAGGAAATTTAACATTTCAAAGATAAATTTAAGTTCACTTAAATTGTCACAATGTTCACAACGTTTAATACATTAACATAGTTAAAATAGCATACAGCAGTACCTGTCTTCAGCCATTACCAAGTGCAAACCACTTTTCTTGTGTAAAGAGGGACCTGTGCAACGTTAGTTTTACATCTAAGGTCATTTCAGAGCGAGTACTGACTGGTACCAGCAGGCATGACAACTTTAAATGTACCCCAAAGTGACGTGTGTACCCCAAAGTGATGTGTGTACCACAAAGTGATGCGCGTACCCCAAAGTGATGTGTACCAGAAAGTGACGTGAGTACTGCAAAGTGACATGTGTACTCCAGGTTATGCGTGTACCACAAAGTGATGTGTGTACGGCAGTGACATGTATACCACAAAATGGCATGTGTGGACCGCAGTGGCATGTGTACCGCAAATTGGCGTGGTGTGCACTGCTAAGTGGCATGGCTGTACATCTAGTTGTATGGTTGTACTACTAAATGGTATGGCTGTAATACTAAGTGGTATGGCTGTACCACTTGTACTAAGTGGTATGGCTGTATCACTAGGTACTCCAAACGGATTTTTTAAATGTATATTTGCATTTCACTTCTGTGATAATCAGATAGAACTTTATGCACTGATTTCAGTGGTATAAAATTTATCTTGATGCGATAATCGGTTCAAAAGTTATGAGCATTTTAAAATATAACTTTGAGGGTTTTTTCATCCAAAAACGATTGGCCAAATGAGCAAATTCACAAAGCCATAGAACATGTACAGATACTTGGAAACCAAAACTAAGTCAACACATAATCAAGTTTCATATATCATATAAGTGACATGACTGTACTACTAAGTGGCATGGCTGTACCAAGTGACATGGCTGTATTGCTAAGCGGCACGGCTGTACTAAGTGACATGGCTGTACTACTAAGTGACGTGGCTGTACTGCTAAGTGGCATGGCTGTACTACTGAGTGACAGCTGTACTAAGTGACAGGACTGTATTACTGAGTGACAGGACTGTACTACTAAGTGACATGGCTGTACTACTAGGTGACATGGCTGTACTACTAGGTGACACGGCTGTACTACTGAGTGACACAGCTGTACTACTAAGTGACATGGCTGTACTACTAAGTGACATGGCTTTACTACTAAGTGACATGGCTTTACTACTAAGTGACATGGCTGTACTACTAAGTGACATGGCTGTACTACTAAGTGACATGGCTTTACTACTAAGTGACATGGCTGTACTACTAAGTGACATGGCTGTACTACTAAGTGACATGGCTGTACTACTAAGTGACATGGCTGTACTACTAAGTGACATGGCTTTACTACTAAGTGACATGGCTTTACTACTAAGTGACATGGCTGTACTACTAGGTGACATGGCTGTACTACTAGGTGACACGACTGTACTACTGAGTGACATGGCTGTACTACTGAGTGACATGGCTGTACTACTAAGTGACATGGCTGTACTACTAAGTGGCATGGCTGTACTACTGAGTGACAGCTGTACTAAGTGACAGGACTGTATTACTGAGTGACAGGACTGTACTACTAAGTGACATGGCTGTACTACTAGGTGACATGGCTTTACTACTAAGTGACATGGCTTTACTACTAAGTGACATGGCTTTACTACTAAGTGACATGGCTTTACTACTAAGTGACATGGCTGTACTACTAAGTGACACAGCTGTACTAAGTGACACGGCTGTACTACTAAGTGACATGACTACTACTAAGTGACATGGCTGTACTACTAAGTGACACAACTGTACTGCTAAGTGGCATGGCTGTACTGCTAAGTGGCATGGCTGTACTACTGAGTGACAGGATGGTACTACTAAGTGACACGGCTGTACTAAGAGACACGGCTGTACTGAGTGACATGGATGTACTAAGTGACACGGCTGTACTACTAAGTGGAATGGCTGTACTAAGTGACATGGCTGTACTTAGTGGCATGGCTGTACTGCTAAGTGGCATGGCTGTACTAAGTGACATGGCTGTAATACTGAGTGACACGACTGTACTACTAAGTGACACAGCTGTACTACTGAGTGACACAGCTGTACTAAGCGACATGGCTGTAATACTGAGTGACAGGATTGTACTACTAAGTGACATGGCTGTACTACTAGGTGACACGGCTGTACTACTGAGTGACACGGCTGCACTGCTAAGTGACATGGCTGTACTGCTAAGTGGCATGGCTGTATTCACTGCCAGTGCCATGGTAAGGTTATGACTGTACTGCTAACTCACCCCGGAGTGAAACAGGGAGGGACAACATGCTGGTAACCAGCAGCCTTACCGACGATAGCTGGTCCTCGTCAGAGCTGTACCCGTCTTGATGGTGCAGAACATCAATGTTTGAGTACTGTGGCAGCTGAGACCCGGACGACTGTGGTTGGTGATGGTGGTGATGGTGGTGATGGTAATGATGGTGGTGAGTGTGGTTCGGTGCCGCTATGGGTGTCTTATGCTTCCTTTTCTTGTACTCGCGCTTCTTCTTTACGAACCCACTCTCCTCCTGTAGAAAGACCACACAAATTTAAAAGCGCATAGAAAGGGCCATCACCTGGACCTCAAGCTGGCAGTGTTCAGGAAGAGGTGTAAAAAAAAGACAAACAGGTTCATTTAACAATGTATTTTTTAATCAATTGCATATTAATATAATAATTTTTAAAAGAATGATTGGTCAGGTAAAAAAATATCAACAATTGGCAACCACTTTGAATGTACATCAAATGCCCACAGATTTGTATATCATAAAAATATCAACAATTGGCAACCACTTTGAATGTAGATCAAATGCGCACAGATTTGTATATCATTATCTGGTGATGACTGTATTTGGCGGATCGGTTCACTTTGTTGAATTCTACCACTGTAGCGACATTTAATGTAACGGACTCATCTCATCTTAGCCTGAACAAGCAAAAGCCTGATTCAGGAAGCAGAGTAGGCATGCCACTTACCCGTGCTTGCCGTGCCCAAGACTTGGCATCAAAGGGCACCTGAATATAAGTGGGCGGCAGCTTGTGGCGCTGTGCCTCCGCTTCTCCGAGCATTGTACCACTCCAGTCCTGCATCTGGTACCTGTAGACCAACACGCACACATTAATGTAAGTGAGTGAGTAGGGCTTTACATCAGGAAATAAACTTCTTTGAATCTTTTTAAATCAGTAACAATTATTAATCAAATTGTAAATTTATAGCAATTGTTTAACAAGGCACACTAGCACTTTAGTTCAAGTGCGCTTTAGATTTTATTTCCATGCATATTGAGGCTAAATCGTTCCAATTATAATTCTGTCATTCTCTACTTAGTTCATTATATATACAGCCACAGTGACAGATTTAGGACCACAAATACGGCTTGCAATGTAACCCCAGTGTGCAAGAACTGAGCAATGTCCAATCAAACATGGCGAAACACTCAAATTAAAGTTGCATTAGTCCGGTAAAGGCATTTGATGTACACACCCAACTTAACTGGTGTTGTCAATAAGCATTTATTTATTGCATATAAGAAACATTAGGTCAATTTAATACAACCTATCACTGTTAAACCCTGTGATGTACAGCGTTTTGGCATGCACACCCAAACTAATTCGGTATAATTTCACTTAAAATATTTCACAAGTTATCCCTTTAAGATAAAGTTACTTACAACTAAATTAAACTAGATAAAAATCAACCAATACTATTGTCATAGGGGTGATTAAAATAGGAAATAGTACACCTGGAGCAGGATTCGAACCCACATCTTCTACATTGTGCTGACCATTATACCACCTAGGCTCCCTGATTTCATCACCCTATCCACGCCCACCTGTCTATGTAGTCCCTACCTAAGGTCAGTGCAGGTTACTACACAATTTATCTAAAACAATATGGCAGAAACTGAAAACCATCGGACTATGCAACTTTAAACTACAATAGTAGCGACGCCTTACAAAGCACAAGACACCAGCACTCACCGCTTTTCATATATTTCTATTGTCAATTGCAACAACTCCTTTTTACTCTTTTCCCGTCGTTTCATCATTTCTAGGATTGTCCTGAAAAGAAAAAGGGACCGTACAATATGGAATGGAAAGGAAAGTTTGTTTATTCAACAACGCCTCTAGAGCACATTGAATTTTATTATTGGCTATTGGATATCAAACATATGGTCATTCTGACATATTCCTTTGAAGGAAACTAGCTGCCACCACATAGGCTGCTTTTTCTGATAAGCAGCAAAGGGTCGTTTATATGCACAGACAGGACAGCAGATACCACAGCCTTTGATGAACCACTGGTTGGAACAGAAAATAGCCCAAACTGCAAATGTATCCACTGAGCAGGATCGATAGGATGACCGACACCTTCACAGATGGAGACTCTACCGTCTGAGCTACGTCCCGCTCCATGTACAATATGGATGCGTGCAAAGAAATACACGTCTGCCAACAATACCTGACAGGAGGAAACGATGGCAACTGGTTATTGACAATTTCTGAGAACATTAAAACAGGCATGAAAGGGGTGTCCAGCCAAAATAGCGGATATCAAGCCTAGGTTATTACACCGCCAACGGATTTTCGCAAATACGATTAGGACTTTCAGGGAATTGCAGAAAAATGACGCAAGTCAGGTTTCAGCTATCCTTGGTGTGACTGTATTATCGCTCATACATAACAATTTCTTGTTTGGTTTTTATGTTCTCACAACATCTGAGGTCATATAAGAACGAGATTCGAACTAATCCCGATTCTTGGCATTTTGTTTAAACACTAATCGGTAAATATCACAATTCGCGGAAATCCGCGAAATCGCGGAGATCCCTTTTCATCCCTGTTAAAATAAATATTTTAATCTTTGTTTTAACTACTTTTGTGTCATCGGAGTACATCTTTATTTGATCTGTTTGGACTAATTACAATTTTATTTATTTTAATTAATTCCATTGTTAGCTGTTTTAACTAGTTCCATAGTATCCAAGTGCATTTTTATATCCTATCTCTGTTTTACTAGTTCCATTATGGCACTCATAACAAAATCGTTTAAAAAGAAAAAGAGCGTAAGCAAATTTGGCTGGAAAACCTGTGCCATGGCCCAAGAAAAGACTTTTTGTGGTGAACTGCACAAGAATCGATGCTGAATCAATGCTTCGTCAACACAAACTGTACTCACAAGGCTCGGTTAAGATCTCTTCGCAACTTGAGCATCTTCTCATATGAAACTTCGTCATTTTTCCGGTTCTGCACAAGAAGAAAAGAAACAACTTTATTGGGTTTCTTCGAAAGTATGGACGTGGTTACATGACAGTGGCACAGTAAAGGACCAGTACCCATCGAACTGGAGCAGCTCTGGGGTCTACAATCTGATAAGCACTGCAGGCCATTGTCGAAATGCGAAAATTACATTTACAATTTCCAGAATATTCTACGTTTGTTTGTTGTTTTACATCCTAGCAACATCTAAGGTCATATCAGGACGGGTACTGACTTGTGACAGTGCACACTTATGTCAACTTTATAGTGCTGTCCCACTTGGAAACCAGGTCACCGGAACCATGACCTGATATCCCACTCGGTCACATTATCCTGACACTGAGCACACCAGTCCTTGCCCTACCCTAATAATGCCGAGTGCCAGGCTAGGAAGCGACAAGTATCAATTTTAAAGTCATTGGTTTAACTCGACCAGGGTTCGAACCCATGACCTACCAGCACGGGAGGCGGAAGCTCGAACTTATTCGGCCATCCCGTCTGGTCCCGGAATATTCTACGTTACACAGACTTATTTTCCTTTTGTCATGAAGGTGAGGAGAGAGGGGAGAGAGGAGAGGAGAGAGGAGAGGGGAGAGGGGAGAGGAGAGAGGAGAGAGGAGAAAGGAGAGAGGAGAGAGGAGAGGAAAGAGAAGAAACGAGAAGAGATTATTTTGAAAGTTGCTCTCCCTCATCAGTAGCAGCATGATAGTGCTGCACAAGTTCGCACCTTCCGTGTTTGCATCTTCTCTGTTCGCCGACGGAAGGCGACGTATGGGTCGTTCGTAGTCGACCCATCTCGCTTTTCCGTCTTCACTTGGGGTATTAACCGGTTTTGCTGCAACAACAAAAGTAGAAAGCGAACACGCTTAAAGTTATTGATGAATGTGGTCTGTACAGGTAAGAACTGCCAACAATGGCGCACTGTCAAGTCATCTGCTTTTAAATATCGCAAATTTATATTGATTTACCTCCTGTCGACTTACAGCACAGGGAGACTGCTATACACGTAAGGGTGAAAGTCGACCATTCAAAATAAACCGCTTTGTTTTTAGTACTAGCAACGAATCAGCTAAATATATTTGCTTGTTGTATCGGCTTGTGGCAGTACACTCATAATGACTTCATAGTGTTGCCACACAGGGATACCGGACTGCAGCCATGACCCGATATCCTACTCAATCACATTACCCCGATACAGAGAAAATGGGTCTTTGCCCTATCCTAGTAATGCTAAGTACCAGGCTAGGTACCGACATGTATACATTTTCATTGGCTTGACCTGGTCAGGGTCTGAACCTACGACCTCCCTGAGAAAACCATCCATCTTACCCATTCGATCACCCTATCTGACTGTGATAAATCTATGGACGCCTCTAGAGTCACGGAACCGTTGATATAGATCGGCAGTCTAGCATCACGGTACCGTTCTTTTAGATCTGAAGTCTACAGTCAATACCTACCGAAAATATCTAACCCTAACCCTTTACCCTGACCAGAGCCTTAGCCCTAACCCTGACCATAACCCTCAGCTCCAAGCCCAACCATAAGCCCAAGCCCAAGCCTAACCCCAAGCCTAACCATAAGCCCAACCCTATATATGACTTACCCTGAGCGGAACCGTGATTGTAGAATAATCTACTGTCGTCACGGTACTGTGACTATAGAATCTCGCGCTAGGGACACGGTACTGTGACAATAGTCACTCCGTAAATATATATACTACATATGGCATACTTATGTTTGATTTTCTCAGAACAAATAATAATAACTAAATACCAGCACTCCAAATTTCTTGACCCAAATACAATTTTGGGGGGGGGGGGGGCGTGAAGCGGGAGAGAGGTTGGCGCCAATAAGGATTTCATCAAAAGCATTACAGTGTTCATACAGCAACACAATTTATTACCTTTTAAGGGCCTTTTCAGGTAACAAATTCAGAATTAAGGCCGAAAAAATAGGACAAATATACATGTGAACTCTTTATGGTCTTACTTCGCCAGTATAAAGCAAAAGAAGCAACTAGGGAATCAACATTTTTATTATAATTAACACTTGTCCTAGTTAATTTGTTTTTCTGTTTGTTGTTTTACATCCTAGCAACATGTAAGGTCATATCAGGACGCGTACCGACTTGTGACAGTGCGCACTCATGGCGATTTTATAGTGCTGCTCCACTGGGAAACCAGGTCGCCAGCACCGTGACCTGATATCCCACTCAGTCACATTATCGTAACACTGAGCCAACCAGTCCTTGCCCTATCCTAATAATGCTGAGCGCCAGGCTAAGAAGTGACAGGTTATCAATTTTTAAGTCATCGGTTTGACTCGACTAGGATTCGAACCCACAAACTCATGGGTTTGGATCTCCCGATCTCCCAAAACAGGAGACGGACGCTCTACTCAGTCTGGTCCATCCTAGTTAATAAGCCACACAAATAGCCATTCAAAACACTGTTCTCAAATTTGCCTTATCTCCCCCCCCCCCCCCCCCCCCCCCCCCCCCCCCCCCCCAAATTCAAGTCCCCCCCCCCGACATTTTGTCAATTTTCAAGATCGCTTCAGAGCATTTTCAAATTTAAGGTCGTTCCAAGGCCATTTCAAGATTGTGCGAACTCTGCAATAGTTATCAAAGCGTCATTCCTTTTTGGACATGAGGAATCTGTCTCTGAAGACGCTGCACCTGGCGGTTAGTCGCTTCAAACAACAGTCTTTGCATACTTACTGTTCGTAACCGCTTGTTGAGCCAGTAGTCGTACACGGCTATGATGAGATCATCATCTTCCTTCAGTAGAGCCTTTGCCTCCTCCACAGTCACCACCTGAAGAGGACAAACCCAAAAGAACTCATTAGGCAGGGATGAAAGTGCTCTCCGAGAAAAAAAGTGGAAATGCTGATATTCTCCCATAGGCTTAACATTGTCAGGGAATCGCGGAAAATTCCCGGAAGTCGGGTTACATATATATTGGTATATGCTGGTAGTGCTGCGCCGTTTGAAGCATGTAGTAGTGCACGCTGAAAGTGCTGCGGCGCTTGGAGCATTTATTAATATTAGTAGTGTATGCTGATAGTGCTGGGGTCTCAGCACCACATATTAGTATACACTGATAGTGCTGCGGGATTGAAAAATCCTGGAAATCCGAGGAATCGCGGAGATCTTTCATCCCTGATTATGTACAATTTTATTTTATTTTATTTAAATGATGGTTCATTTACCCTGTCCATAACATATAAGTTCACGATAGAACTTATTTTCAATGCCGAACAGCATTAGTCATTAGTTTGTGGTTTATTATCTTGAATGGTTTGCGCGTGTATTTATCTCAGAGCTACCTAGGAGCGTCCTGGTCCACAATTACCTTTCTTGACGGGTAATGTCAACATATCGAAGACATCTGATGGCTATGTTCTACAATTACCGTAAGACCTACACCACAGGAAGTACCTACAGCAGGGATGAAAGTGGTCTCTGGCAAAAAAACGTGGGAAATCAGGCCGAGACCATGGCGCCACCCAGCGTGTTCCGGAAGAACCAGTGGTAATTCCCATGAAAACGTGGATTTCCCCCCCCCCCCCCCCCCCTTTGATCCACCCATAGGATTAGCACTGTCAGGGAATCCCGGGGGAAATGCTGGAAGTATTATCACACATGCCAAACTCTTGTTCGAGTTTCATGCTCCAGCAACATCCAAGGTAATTTTTAAATAAATTTTTACTAAAGAAAAAGAAGAATTTATTTACCCTGCTCATAACAGATAAGTGCGTTAACACTTGTTTTCATTGCTGGGCAGCACTAATCCAATTTGATTTAAATCTTTTGAATTGTGTTTTCATAATAAATTCTGGGATTCTTTCTTTTTAGTTCTGGCTTGTAACTGTTGTAGATTGCCAGCAGTCCAAAATCCACCTCTTACTATACGTTGTGTTAGTCCATTTAAATATCATCTGTTTTTAGTAGTTATTATTTAAACGCTGACATCAATATGTTTTCGGCATTTCCTGTTGCAGCTGGCAGTTATCCCAAAAATTGGCACTCGTGCTAGCTACACTGCGATAATATACACTACATTTTGATTTTACCATTGCTAGTCACGGACCATTGTTGCTTCTTGGGCACTTTGTAACCTCCGTTTTTATCGGGTTTAAGATTTATTGTATGCATACAATCCTAGGTAATCCTGTTGCCTATTTGTGAGGAATTTGACTCGTGCTATCGTATGCAGCTCATGCATTGGGAAGAGTGTGCTCTATTTTGGAGCCGATGCAGTTTATAGCCGCACCATACTCCCTCCCATGAAGATTATATCCTTATAGTCAAAATATGGTGCCACCATAGATTTGAATACCTTGATGGCCATGCTTTCTGTCATGTAATACCTAATCTTGGATAATAACCAGATTCTGCGGTTTATTTACGGGATAATGTCCTCTATGCATTCAGGATAATATAGGTGTTTATCTAGGGTTCGTCCCAAGTACTTGTATGTGTCAACTTGATTTAGTGGCTCCCCCCAACCCCCCATGTTCTCATGTGTAATCTTTGTCAATAGTTGTTTTGTTACTGGCAAAGAAAACAAGTCTTTCACTTTTCTATGTTGATTGTTATTTCGTTGCCACTGCACCACATATCAAGTCTTAGTAATCTAAGATTTAGTGAGCCAGGTCACTTCTCGCTGTGACCTGGCTCATACGTAGATGACTGTCTTATCTGCATAAAAGTGACGATTGGCAACGGTCGGAGTACCGAGCCCTGAGATACACAGGATTTGAAATTTAACAAAACCTTTCATTACTGCAAGTCAACCAAGACTATAATGTTAAGGATTTCGGTACGCCCAAATTTATTTTGAATGTTTTTACCACGGATATCTCCAAAGTTAGCTTCTAAAATAAAGTTACACCAAACTAAATTAGATTATAACATTCAACGTAACATTTCTTTTTTTAATATGGCTGAACTTGATTTTGTTTACATTTACATGGTTAAACATGCAAGGTTTTACTTGTTAGTTCACCATTTCCAATTCAATAGATATTAATACGTTTAAAGCTGTACAGTTCGATGAAAACATCAAATTTTCTGCACACCATGACAAAACCAGGGTGGAACTGCACTCACCATTTGGCCGCTGCCCTTCTCGAGCCGGTCCATCATGTTCTCAAACTTGAGCGGGGTGACGTCCATCTTCTTGGTCTGCTTGTGGAGCCAGGCCTCGTCCTCAGAGTCCATGTCATAGTCAGGAATCTCCTGGTCCATGCCAAACGCTGAAACCCAAACAGTGACAACAGGTTCACATTCAGATACCGAACCAATGTGACATGAGAACATGCTCACATTCAGAGCAGATCAATGTGAAATGAAAACGTCCTACATTTAGACACCAGACCAATGGGACATGAGAACATGCTCACATTTAGACACCAAACCAATATGACATGAGAACATGCTCACGTTTAGACACCAGATCAATGTGACATGAGAACATGTTCACATTTAGACACCAGATCAATGTGACATGAAAACGTGCTCACATTTAGACACCAGATCAATGTGACATGAAAACGTGCTCACATTTAGACACCAGATCAATGTGACATGAGAACATGCTCACATTTAGACACAAGATCAATGTGACTTGAAAACATGTTCACATTTAGACACCAAACCAATGTGACATGAGAACATGTTCACATTTAGACACCAGATCAACGTGATATGAGAACATGCTCACATTTAGACACCGAACCAATGTGACATGAGAACAGGTTCACATTTAGACACCTGTTCAATGTGACATGAAACAGGTTCACCTTTAGACACCATATCAATGTGACATGAGAACATGCTCACATTCAGACCAGATCAATGTGAAATGAAAACGTGCTCACATTTAGACACCAGATCAATGTGACATGAGAACATGCTCACATTTAGACACCTGATCAATGTGACATGAAAACAGGTTCACATTCAGACACCAGATCAATGTGACATGAGAACATGCTCACATTTAGAGCAGATCAATGTGAAATGAAAACGTGCTACATTTAGACACCAGACCAATGGGACATGAGAACATGAGAACATTTAGACACCAAACCAATATGACATGAGAACATGCTCACGTTTAGACACCAGATCAATGTGACATGAGAACATGTTCACATTTAGACACCATATCAATGTGACATGAGAACATGCTCACATTTAGACACCATATCAATGTGACATGAGAACATGCTCACATTTAGACACCATATCAATGTGATATGAGAACATACTCACATTTAGACACCGAACCAGTGTGACATGAGAACATGCTCACATTTAGACACCATATCAATATGACATGAGAACATGCTAACGTTTAGACACCAGATCAATGTGACATGAGAACAGGTTCACATTTAGACATCAGATCAATATGACATGAGAACATGCTCACGTTTAGACACCAGAACAACGTGACATGAGAATTTAACCACATATGGTTATCACAAGCAGAACTTGTCAACCAACCCTAAGTTCAACACAAAGTCAACCATGCCCTACCGTTTACACACTATCCACCAAGCCTTTCTCTCTACCATAGCAAGCCCCACCTTTTATAATTTGTCTACCAAGCCCCGTTTTTACACATCCAATCCATGCTTTTACACAATATCCGTCAACTCCTACCCTTGATTAGGAGTAGCAGCCATGCGTCCCAGTGCACATTTATGTTCTATGACAGTTGGAATATCGCCTGCATAAAGTTGCATAGTCCTATGCAGGGATGTGATTGGCCATCCGCGAAAAACTCCGAAAGTCAGGCCAGGGATTAGAACAGCAATGGTCCTGAACACTTCACCAGTCCCAGGCGCAATGGCCGAATCGCTAAGAGTGCAGGCTTCCCGTGCGGAACACCGGCTAAATCAAACCAATGGTGTGCAAAATTTATATTTGTCGTTATCCAGCCTGGCGCATGACATAATAGGGCAAGGACTAGTTAGCTCAGTATTAAGATAATCTGACAGTGGGAAATCAAGTCATGGTGACAGCAGCCTGGTCTCCCAGTGGGGTAGCCCTATAAAGTCACCATGAGTGCACATTGTCACAAGTCCGTGCTCGTCCTGATATGACCCTATGTTGTCAGGATGTAAAACCCCAACAAACAAACTCATATTTGGTTACATTTTTTGATTAAGTAGAGGAAATTTCAACTGCAGACAATTGGTCTTACTCATTCCACTGCTCCATGTCCTATCCTATTAATCCAAAGCGCCAGGCTAGGTAGCGACAACTTTCAATTTGATAAGTTGTTAGTTTGACTGGGTCAGGATTCGAACCCACAATCTCCTGCATTGTAAGCAAGCACTCAATTCATTTGTCCATCCCTTTCTGATGAACAAGCAGCATAGGGCTGTCTTGCGATACATTGTTTGGGCATTGATGGCCTGGTGCCCAGTCTGCCAGTCACAGCACCTTGTAGAATCTAATGCTCGGATCTGTGGCTGTGTACGTAGGCTATGAGGAAAACAATTCAGATAAAGAGAAAGGAAGAGAGTAGAGTGTAATAGCCCTCTGGTTTATCGCTTATAATTTATATAGTTACATGGGTTCATTGTAGAGTATCACACCACCTGCTCCCCCCCCAATGGGAATCGAGCATTCTTGGCCCTGCCAATAGGGATCCAGCATTCCTGGTCTCCATGGATACCAGTGGTTTGCCCACCACCAGTAGCTGTATGGCCCCATGGCCACTACCTACCTTGACCTTTTGAGTGTGGTGATCCCTACCCCAGCAGAAGGGGTAGCCCCTGAGTGCAAGCACACCTAGACCTGCAAGCACCACCATGTCTATTTATCCCACTCAGGCACCACCAACCCGTATACATATGGTTCACTATTTTACGCGAAGCTTTTTACGCATTGCATAGCAATCTACATAACTTTTATCGTGATTCGTGACACAATACCAGGACACCACACAGTCTGCTTAATAAATATCTAATCAGAATTAAATAATATCATACTTAGAAGCATATTAATCATGGCATAATATACAGAAATATCTAGTGCTTATATTGATAAAAAAAAAAGTAATTCCCAGCCATGCTTTATTCACTGAATAATTAGTGTACAATATTTGTGTGGCATCCAGACACCACGGTTACACATGTGATGGAAATTTGTAATGTTATTTCTGAAGACATTAATTTTTTTTTTAAATTTAAGCATGCATACATGTTAATAAATACTTCCTCTTTGATTTGGGAACTGTTTTGTTTGATATATCAATGCAATACAAGATGTTAATAAGGATTCAACCACGTCCCATATGTCATGTTACAAATGGCTGACTGTAAAATGGTTTTTTTTTGGTACAAAAACAGTTCATAACTAAAAAGACCGAAGTTGCACACAGTTTTATTTTATTTCCCTTATTTCTTTCAGTAAATCTGAACATGAATATGAAAAGTATAAGAAATAAAATAAGTAGGAAGGTTTTTTATTGATGTTTTAAAATCCCATCTCATGCTGACCAGTTTTCAGGAGAGTGACCCAGATTAAGGATAGGAGATATACCTCAGGCCACTTGGTAGAGTTTATTTAAAAACTTAAAATGTTATGGACATTTTTCTTCTAAAAACCCCATCAAAATGGTAACCAAAAACATGACATTTCTGCACAATAATATTGAGTGGACAATTTCTACGAAATCAAATCTATTAAAAGGAGTCATCATTGATGCAGGAGGCATATATAAGAACCTAATAACCTATATTAAAAAAAAGAATTGCAAGGAAAATTAATTTCTTATTAAGTTTTAGTTGTCTTAAAAAATGTGGTAACGTTCGTCACCCACCGTGTCCGTCACAGTGACGAACGTTTGAAGGTACACACAACAGCACAAATAAATAAAAATGTTGTTTTCTTTCAGTTTCAATGACAATATCCATGGCAATAACAATCTCATGGAAATTTTAAGCATCGCTTGCTTTATTGCAATAAAGCGATTTACAACTTTAAAAAACGTTTGTTACTGTCCGTTTTGTGACGAACATTACCAAAAACACTCAATTGGACTAACATAATAAATCAAATTTAACTTTAAAAAAAATATATTTGTGTTAAGGATGTCTATTTATATATATTTTCTTGAAGTCAATGTGAATTATTGTGACATTTTCAGTGGGTTTTGACAGTTGGTGTCCATGTCATGAATGTCACGCTTTTGCTCACCAGTATCGTATTTGCACATATACATATAAATATAAAAATATATAAGAAGTATAAATTGTTAGCCAAGATATACGTGTATATATTTCTAGGTACATAAGGTAAATACTGTGGAATAGTAAAAATTCTGACGGAGAAGTGAAAATTCTGACAAACAAGTGAAAATCACACGAGAATTGTCCCTTGAATAAGTGAACATTTTTTGGTTATTTCTATCACTGTATATATTTGGCTGCTAACAGTGCACTTAACTTAAGCACTGCATAATGCACACCAACCCCTGCCTACCACCCCGAAGCCCTGTAGACACCTGCACTGCCTGAGCCCTGCCTACTCCTACACACTGTCCACTAAGCCATGACCACTACATGGTCCGCCGTACACATGTGAAGATATGCAATTCAAGGCTATTTCAAGGCTTATCATGATGGTTTTTTTATAGGAATTCAAGACTATTTCCATTTGGATTTAGTCTGAAATGGCCATTCCAAATGGTGATTTCATTTTCATTTCGCTTAGTGGGGATAGTTCAATGGAATTCAAGGCTTTTCAAGACCATTCACCCAAAATAGGTTAAATTCAAGGCTTGGGGCAAATGAAGTACACAGACCACCAAACCCGTCCTTCTACACACAGACCACCAAACCCGTCCTTCAAGTTCTACACAATCCACCAAACCCTGCCTTCTACACACAGACCACCAAACCCGTCCTTCAAGTTCTACACAATTCACCAAACCCTGCCTTCTACACACAGACCACCAAACCCATCCTTCAAGTTCTACACAATCCACCAAACCCTGCCTTCTACACACAGACCACCAAACCCGTCCTTCAAGTTCTACACAATCCACCAAACCCTGCCTTCTACACACAGACCACCAAACCCGTCCTTCAAGTTCTACACAATCCACCAAACCCTGCCTTCTACACACAGACCACCAAACCCGTCCTTCAAGTTCTACACAATCCACCAAACCTTGCCTTCTACACACAGACCACCAAACCCTTCCTTCAAGTTCTACACAATCCACCAAACCCTGCCTTCTACACACAGACCACCAAACCCGTCCTTCAAGTTCTACACAATCCACCAAACCTTGCCTTCTACACACAGACCACCAAACCCTGCATTCTACACATAGACCACCAAACCTTCTACACACAGACCACCAAACCATGCATTCTACACACAGATCACAAAACCCTGCCTTCTACACACAGCCCATCAAACCATGCCTTCTACACACAGCCCAACAAACCCTGCCTTCTACACACAGCCCACCAACCCCTGCCTTCTACACACAGACCAACAAACCCTGCCTTCTACACACAGCCCACCAAACCCTGCCTTCTAAGTTCTACACACAGACCAACAAACCCTGCCTTCTACACACAGCCCACCAAACCCTACCTTCTACACACAACCCATCAAACCCTGCCTTCTACACACAGACCACCAAACCCTACGTTCTACACACAGCCCACCAAACCCTGCATTCTACACACAGACCACCAAACCCTGCCTTCTACACACGGACCACCAAACCCTGCCTTCTACACAGCCCACCAAACCCTGCCTTCTACACAGCCCACCAAACCCTGCCTTCTACACACAGACCACCAAACCCTGCCTTCTACACAGACCACCAAACCCTGCCTTCTACACACAGACCACCAAACCCTGCCTTCTACACACAGATCACCAAACCCTGCCTTCTACACACAGACCACCAAACCCTGCCTTCTACACACAGACCACCAAACCCTGCCTTCTACACACAGACCACCAAACCCTGCCATCTACACACGATCCATCAATCCCTGCCATCTACACACAGACCATCAATCCCTGCCATCTACACACAGACCACCAAACCATGCCATCTACACACAATCCATCAATCCCTGCCATCTACACAGACCATCAATCCCTGCCATCTACACACAGACCACCAAACCCTGCCTTCTACACACAGACCACCAAACCCTGTATTCTACACAGACCACCAAACCATGCCTTCTACACACAGACCACCAAACCATGCCTTCTACACACAGACCACCAAACCCTGCCTTCTACACACAGACCACCAAACCCTGCCTTCTACACACGATCCATCAATCCCTGCCTTCTACACACAGACCATCAATCCCTGCCATCTACACACAGACCACCAAACCCTGCCTTCTACACACAGACCACCAAACTCTGCCTTCTCGGGGAGAGTGGGCAACCTTGAGCCCTTTTTTTCAAATTAAATTTTTTTTTTTATATAAATGTTGGTGTGCCAGAAACAATATCTATATTCTAGACTGTTAGTAGGTATCCCAAGTGATTTTAAAATACAGGTCTGAGCTTAATTTAATGGATTTCATCTGTTAGTATGTTTAATTTGAAACAAAATGATACTTCATTTATCAAAATTGCTCTAATATTAAGGAAGATATGGGCGTTTTTAGGTTGTTACTTAATTGGGCCCATCCAAACCTAAAAAGATAGCATTTTTGATGGTCCCCCAAATTAAAACTAGTCACCTTATCTCACTTCTAATGTTTTTTCTGGTGATTTCATGGCCTGTATAAAGAGAATATAGAGATCTAGGGGTATGAGATGGTTACATTTCAAGATATGGATCTTCAAAAATGCTAAAAACTACAATTTCCCATAACTCACCATTTTTCAAATTTAGCTGTGGAGCACTTTTAGAGGTACGCTTGTGGAAAAAATATGCACCCCAGATGGATTATTCTTATTTCTCCCTGACCTATAGGTGAGTGTTGTCACCTCTATTTTTTTTTAGGACCGCATACGATTGGGAAAAGTTGATAGAAATAGGTCCAAAATGCTCCAGAGCTCAATTTGGCAAGTGATAAAATCTGGTAAAAAATGAGAAAGTTTTAAATGCCACAGAAAATCACCCGTACAAGATAATTGCATGAAATTTTCAGGCTTTATTAGGCTCAATATCTTCTTTCTATTTCAATTATATAAAATACACTTTGATATATGTGAATTATTTTAATTTTACAATGATTATGATAAAATCTGGCAAATTGCCCAATTTTGAGCAAGTTTAAAATGACACAGAAAATCACCCGTACAAGATAATTGCATGAAATCTTCAGGCTTTATTATCGTCAATATGCTCTTTCTATTTAGAGTATATATACAATATGCTTTGACATATGTGAATTGTTTTAATTTGATAATGATTGTGATCAAATCTGACCAAAAGAAATGCAAAATTTTGAGCAAG
The DNA here is from genome assembly GCA_030323885.1 of Branchipolynoe longqiensis. Taxonomy (NCBI): domain Eukaryota; kingdom Metazoa; phylum Annelida; class Polychaeta; order Phyllodocida; family Polynoidae; genus Branchipolynoe; species Branchipolynoe longqiensis. Next base: position 75,270,494 of record CM059199.1, on the reverse strand, counting down.
TTTGAAATGGCACAGAAAAACACATGTACAAGATAATTCCATGAAATCTGGAGTTTGTATTATCCTCAATATGCTCCTTCTAGTTACATCATAATCTATATAATAAACTTTGATAGATGTGAATTATTTTAATTTTACAATGATTTTATATATTTCTTCAAAAGTAGCAAAAATCCTTGCACATGGCCAGTCAGGTAATAAGTACTACTACCACATAGGTATCCCAAGTGATTTTTAAAAACAAGTGTGAGCTTGATTTAATGGATTTCACTTGTTAGGATATTGAATTTGAAAGAAAATGACATTTCATTTGTCAAAATTGATCTAATATTAAGGAAGATATGGACGTTTTTAGGTTGTTACTCTATCGGTCCTCCTCAAAGCTAACATTTTTTATAGCTCCCAAAATTAAAACTATGGCAATGAGCAGTGGAATGAGGAAGACCAGTTCTCCTGATCAAACTACTAATGCACCAATTTTTTTTAATATTTTTTTTTAAATTACAAAAAAAATAAAATAAAATACCCCCCAATTTTTAGTCATTAAATCGCCGTGCGCACGAGCGCCATAGGTTAGCATGAGCGCTGGTAATTATGATTGGACAGGGAATTAAATTATCTTTAATTCAATACCAACTTTTAAGGGTTTTAAAATTATATTTTCAGTAGAAAATAGCACTTGAAATGGAAATTTTTGTAACTTCAAATTTCAATCAATTTTTTTGCATTTTCTCTAAAATTAAAACATATACAGTTTTATATGAATGGAAAGCTTGGAATCTCACCTATCTAGGGGTATTAGTACCTTTTTCCTGGGTACTTTGATCAACAAATGGCGTTGTTGCACAAATTGGATGTATACTAGCTAATTCTACTAGGGATACCATGACACATCTCCACCTGGGAATTTACATTGTTTGAGAGTGAAAACTGGGAGTTGGTGGTAGTTTTTATTTAGCTATATCAGGCTTATTTATTTGAATAATAAAATGAATCCAAGACCAGGTTAAAGGTAAGAGAACAAAGGTTGTTTCTGCTGTAATACATTTGTAAAAAATCCTTTGTGGTTTGTTTTGCCAGAGTGTTGAAGTGGAGCATTTTTTGACAAAATTTGGCATATTCAACAAGTAATCAGCCTGTGTTTGGGATACCTACTGTTAGGTAATACTCAGTTTGTATAGATAGATCTATGAAAGATAGTTGCCTCAAAAATAAGTAGATTTGATCTATATTTGATACTTTCAATTGTTTGTTTAAAACAAATTTGCAAGTGGGTCATGGTTCCCCACGCCCCACATATGGGGGGGGGGTACCTTGACCCACCCAATGGGGCACATTGAGACATTATAGAAACATGAAATTTTAGGCCTACTTGATGCAAAATGTAGATGGTTTCCTCGCTTAAAATTGTTCAAAGACTACTGGCAAGTATCCAAGTTTTAGCTAAGAATGCTTTATTCATAGTTTAGCCTCAGGATTTAACGACAATTATAAAGTCCTGAGTCTATGGGGAATTGAAGCATCGATGTTAGCCATTTGGTACCACCTGTGTAAAATGGTTTTGGGAGGCACATCACTACTCGCTTTCGGGATACTGAAGATATGTAATCTACCAGTGGGCGAATAAACCTATTTGTTGCCTTTTAGGACTGCCTATAGAAGTCAACATCAATGTCACAAACTTTTGTTCACATAATAGATCAGCTTTTGAGGGTCGAGTTTTCAGGAGAGTGACCCATGTAGTGTACTCAAAACACCCAATTCCTATCTCTCATTGCGACATATCAAATTTGACAGACCAGTCTCATGCTTCAATAATTGATCACTAATTGATTTAGAACTGAAGTTATTTATTTGCAAAAAGAAGTGTGAAATCTTCCATAGACCTTGTGCAAACGTTGACCTTAGTATTTCATGGAAAACCCGTCAACGTTTGTGGGTCAAGGTATTGTCCTGTACATAGAAGTAACAGTTACGATATAGTCATGAATTTAATTGTTGGTATTTACAGATCTATAGAACTAAGGTGTATATATAGAGTACATGCACAATATAGTCAGAGAGCGTGTATAGATGAGAGGGACAACTCCCACGAAAATCGGTAACACTGGCTACAGTGGCGCCTCTCGCGCTTATTGTTGAACAAGCCTTGAATTTGACGGTACATGAAGTGCAAAACATCAGTTTTATTCAAAATTAATAGGAATCCAGAACCCTAACCGTATAAATTTAATATAATCTTTTTGGTAAACATGTTTTCTATATGTGTTCCAAGCGGTTTGTGTCTAGGTCATGTGGTTTTAGAGATATTTCACTTTTTCTGTATGAAGATTGCTCACCGCCATTGACAATGCATTGAGTTTGCCGTGCAAAACGTCTATTTTATTCAAAATTAATAGAAATACAGAACCCTAACCATATGAATTTAATATAGTCTCATCGTTGAATATGTTTTCTATATGTGTTCCAAACAGTTTGTTTCTATGTGGTGTAGTTTTAGAGATATTTCACTTTTCCCGTATGAAGATTGCACACGACCATTGACAATGCCTTGAGTTTGACGGTACGTGTAAACTGTTCAACAACCACCACTTGGAGCGCCACAGTCGGAAGCTGTTACACTGTCTAGTATGTGAATTGTCCCTCTCATCTATATACACGCTCTCTGATATAGTATTGGCAATGGGGGACCTCCGACTTTTTAGTTCAAATTCCTGCCGTTCGCATCGCCACTGAACCAGTGGGCCTATTCGGCACACTGTCACACACACTGCAAACCCAATGGCTATGAGCAATCTTCATACAGAAGAAGTCAAATATCTCTAAAACCACATGACCTAGACACAAACCACTTGGTATACATATAGAAAACATACAACGAATACATTATATTAAATTTCTAAGGTTAGGGTTCTGTATTTCTATTAATTTTGAATAAAATAAACGTTTTGCACTGGGCGTACCGCCGAACTCAGTGCATTGTCAATGGCCGTGAGCAATCTTCATACAGAAGAAGTCAAATATCTCTAAAACCACAAGACCTAGAGACAAACCCCTGGTATACATATAGAAAACATACAACGATATTAAATTATCTAAGGTTAGGGTTCTGTATTTCTATTAATTTTGAATAAAATAAACGTTTTGCACTGGGCGTACCGCCGAACTCAGTGCATTGTCAATGGCCGTGAGCAATCTTCATACAGAAGAAGTCAAATATCTCTAAAACCACAAGACCTAGAGACAAACCGCTTGGTATACATATAGAAAACATACAACGAATAGATTATATTAAATTTCTAAGGTTAGGGTTCTGTATTTCTATTAATTTTGAATAAAATATACGTATTGCACTACGCGTACCGGCGAACTCAGTGCATTGTCAATGGCCGTTTAGGACCACTGGTACCGATGCGCCATCTAGTGTCAACAAATGAACTACCCCGGATGTCCCCCATTGGAAGACACAACAGTACTGTTCCACCAGAGCAGGCAAAATGGAGATCTACATATTTGTAGGTCATAATTCTTTTTCCTTTTGTTTATTTTATATATAAATGTCTTTAACAATTACTCATATCCCAGGGGTAGATAACGTCCTAGCGGATCTGAGGCCCAGAAAGTTCAAAGATCACTTAGAATGGAATCTAAACGATAAAATATTTGAAGAGGCGTGTGAATGATGGGGATCACCAGAGGTAGACATGTTCGCTTCTACACTGAATGCAAAGGTGCCTAAATATGTCAGCATACCAAGCATGAACTTCATCCCTTCCAAAACAGTACTTGTGTATTACTTTGTCAACCCCCCTAACTTCAGTTTGAAAAAAAAGAGTAAAATTTGTTTACTTTTACACGAGGATATATATGGCATGTTAAAGTTACAGTCCGATGGTCTTGAGTTTCTGCCCACTTAAAAAAAATATTAGGTTGATCATTATAATCTAGTTTATCTTACTTTGAATTAATTTAAATGTATAGTTTTGGGAGATATTTGCAGTGGAAATATTCTAAATTAATGTTGGCATGCACACCAAAATTCTCACACAATTCAGCAGTAATAGGTTCTATTAAATTGACTTAGTATTCCCTCTATGCCTCTATGCAGCAACAGATCCTTAATATTAGTGCACCGGTATCTAGGTTCGATATGTAGGATCAAATTGGCTTAGAAAACTTTATGCTTTGATCGGCTTTAATTGTGTCGATGGTAAAGGTGACAATATTGATTGGCGAACGCTTACCTTGTACGTGTACATATTGCTTGGGGACCTTGAAGCACCCGTCCATGCCATACTGCCGCATGTACCTGTCCTTGTGAATCTCGGAGATATCCGGCACAGGGATGACCAGGGCCTCCGCTGTGCCGTACACCTGCTGTGCTGACAATGCCCGCTGCAGATGGTGCTCCTGTGCAGAACAGAGGCAAACAACATTGACATTAAACATTGATGTAGCGACATGTGTCCAGGGCGTATGCACATTTCTACCAATCAAATATAAGGCGCTTTAAAGGATATCTTTATAGTATCTGATTGCCTGGTTTCTGTCGGTAATACTTTTGTTGTGACTGGCTGGTTTCTGTGCTTAACACTTACGTTGTGACTGGCTGGTTTCTGTGTTTAACGCTTACATTGTGATTGGCTGGTTTCTGTGATTAACACATATATTGACCACAGAAACCACATTGGTTTCCGTCGTTAATGCTTATATTGTGGCTGGCTGGTTTCTGTGATTAACACTTATATTGTGACTGGCTGGTTTCTGTGATTAACACTTATATTGTGACTGGCAGGTTTCTATAGTTAACGCTTACATTGTGACTGGCTGGTTTATGTGATTAACGCTTACATTGTGACTAGCTGGTTTCTGTGATTAACACTTACATTGTGACTGGCTGGTTTCTGTGGTTAACACTTACATTGTGACTGGCTGGTTTCTGTGATTAACACTTACATTGTGACTGGCTGCTTTCTGTGGTTAACACTTACATTGTGACTGGCTGCTTTCTGTGGTTAACACTTACATTGTGACTGGCTGGTTTCTGTGATTAACACTTACATTGTGACTGGCTGGTTTCTGTGATTAACGGTTACATTGTGACTGGCTGGTTTCTGTGATTAACATTTACATTGTGAGTGGCTGGTTTCTGTGATTAACACTTACATTGTGACTGGCTGGTTTCTGTGGTTAACACTTAAAACTGTAACTTAACACTTAAACTGTGATTGATGGGTTTCTGTGATTAACACTTATATTGTGACTGGCTGGTTTCTGTGGTTAACACTTATATTATGACTGGCCGGTTTCTGTGGTTAACACTTACATTGTCGATGACAGATACAGTGAACATGTATATTCTACAAATATAGTGGTGTTATAGTTATTTATAAGCTGTGTGGTGCCATAATGACAGCGACCTTGCTGGGGGCAAACGATAACTACCCATACAGTCTTGAATATTCACACTAGTATGATAGATTTTTCATCGCATTTTATCCTGTTAATAATTTTGGGACAAATTGCAGGGCTTGTTGCAGTTATAGTTATGGGTCAATCTCTAAAACTGGGCACTAAAGTGTGACATGGAAACCAAAAGTGAAAACCTTCCAAGTAATATAAAAAAACAGTCCAAATAATAACCTAATCCAATGTCCTATGAAAGTTTGCATGTTGTGCATACATTACATGTCCGAGTTGAAAAAATTAATTTCACCTTTTGAATTAATCTTATACAAATTGAGCAATACATTAATATCACTTGCGTAACATGAAAATCAGACACATCCAGAACCTCATTTTAACATATACAACATAGTAAAACAAGATTTGATTGATTACTGTTAAGTAGACAAGGTTATGACTTAACAAGAAAAAAGTTGAAAAATAAGTTGAAGAAAGTTTGGCTACATGTATAGTGTACTTCCACCCTTTCACATTAGCACAAAATCACATAAATAAACTTTTAATTTCTTTCTCGGGATAGCTTCAATAAATGTACTATTGCTAAAATACTTAATACACAGAGGATACAATAATTATTTGACTTGCAATCAATAAAAGAAAACAAATTATCAGCATCGTAATGTGGAAACCAAATATATGGCGCCCAGTTTTATAGAATAACCCTTATAGTTATACTCTTCAATTTTACATTTGTTTTTAAAATACACTACAACACAAAGTTATCTTCTAATCAGTGATGAAAGTGGTGTTTGAAGAGAAAAAAAAGCGGAAATTGATTGTGCGATGGGTGATAACACAGACATAATAATGACAGCAGAACACTCTCCAACTAGAGTCTGTAATGATTGGTCATAGGCATAGTGTAAAATCTATGCTTGGAGAGTACTGGATGAAACCTGACTTCCACTTTTTTCTCACGATTCTCTGACAGTGCTAATCACACAGGAGGGTTTGAGTTTTCTCAGAAATTCTCCACTTGCGTCGGGCACCGACTGCAGGGATTCCATGAGCTGGATTTTCATATTTTCATGAAGATTAAGTATTTGCTTTATTTTAGGGGTCTGTTTGGGTTTTAAGCTAAGATTCCATATACGCGGCATGCCATTCACACCGATCAGTCCATTGAGCGATCCACTTTACCACATTCACATCTGGATATATATGGAAGCACGTTTACATGATTTTACCATTTTGTGTCGCATTCGCATACCACACACATATGTCATATGGAATGTTAGCTTTATACCATATCAACATCAACCGTCATATCAGAACCGGATTCTGACCGAACAATTGCTGTCATCTATCCATGGCCAGCTGCCCATGGCATTTTGCGTTAGGTATTTTAGAGATTATCAAAAATCGGGGAAATCCGCGAAATCACAGAGATCTTTCATCCCTGTCTAACGCAACTTTCAGCTAACCAACCAGATATGTGAAAGATGGCCTTTTCAAGATATAACATTTAAAAAAACTAAAAGATGACATATACTGATAACTATGTGAACTCTTCATGTCTTAATTCACCATCCTTTTAGGCTGTTGTAACAAAGCAATGGGGGGAAACTATTTCAGAGAACTGACAAGTCATAAACAAATGATGACATATGAAACCATCATGACAATGTACATTAAAGATATATAACTGTGAGAAATATAAAAATAAACCTACAACATATCAATTTTCAACAGGTGACTCCTAAAAAAAAATTAGTCATAAACATAACAGGATGGCCGAAGAAGTTATGCCAGAGGTGCTTCGCATGTGGCAAGTTGAATCAAAGTACCAATGACTTCAAAAGTGATACTTGCCGCTACCTACCCAGGTGTTCAGCATTACTTGTTACTTTGTTTTACATACTAGCAACACCTAAGGACATATCAGGACTATTATAGCGCACTCATGGCGTCTTTATAATGCTGCCTTATTTGGAAACCAGGCTGCCGGCACGATGACTCGATATCCCAGTCACATTATCCTGATACAGCGCTAACCAGTCCATGTCCTATACTAGTGATGTTGCGCATCACGGTAGGTACCGAACAGTATAAAATTCATGAGTCATTGGCTTGATCTCCAGACATTCCGGGTGGGAAGCCTGTGCTCTATCGAATCGGCCACCGCGCCCAGTCTGAGCATCACAAGGACAGGGCAAAGAGCAGTCGAAAATGGAAAACCAATGCTTTGAAATTTGTCACACTCAAAGAATGAAAGAAATATATACATTAAAAGTCACAGACACCCAAACAAATGTGGATGCCTATACTTTTACATACGGTAAGCCACTCTAACCGACCAATTCCACAGATCACCCACTCCCTTATATCGATCGCTTTATTTGGGCCCCAAATGATTGCCCATACAATAAATACCACTGTAACAATAAAAAGAATCCCTAAACCGACCACCTCCCAAAATGGACCATTTAAAGTCGGTCCCATGGTCGGTCGATTTAGAGAGGTTTTACTATACATATCTGTCCAACCTTGAACCACAACTTCCACCTCCATAGACCAGGAACTCCAGTCTCATTATGCAGGGGAGGCAGCAATGGAAACTACCAGCACCAAGTATCAATTTTAATTATTTCAAATTTAAAGTCGCATAACTTGCCCGTCACATGCATGCCACAATGTACAACCAAAGTTTGTTTGTTGTTTTACGTCCTAGCAACATCCAAGGTCATTTCAGGATGGGTACCGACTTGTGACAGTGCGCACTCATGGCGACTTTATAGTGCTTCCCCATTATGAGACCAGGCCACCAGCACCATGACTTGATATCCCATTCAGTCACATTATCCTGACACTGAGCCAACCAGTCCATGCCCTATCCTAATAATGCTGAGCGCCTGGCTACAACTTATCAATTTTCAACAGGTAACTCCTAAGAAAAATTAGTCATAAACATAACAGGATGGCCGAATAAGTTAAGTATTGGGTGCTTCGCATATATATGGCAAGTTCAGTCAAAGTACCAACGACTTAAAAAGTGATACTTGCCGCTACATATCCAGGTGTTCGACAAGAATCAATTTTTAAGTCATGGTGACTCAACCAGGGTTCGAACCACGACCCGATAGGTTTGGATCCCCCTGATCTCACAAAGCAGGAGACGGACACTCAACTCATTCAGCCATCCCATCTGGTGTGCACAAGCAAGGAGACACAATTGACGCTATTCACACTGAGGCGATGTTGAAACCATACCGAGGCCACGTACGCATCTGCGAGGCGCCACTGTATGAAAAGTAATGTGAATACTTTTTCGTCGACCAATACCTCTCAAAATCACTCAAATTTGAGGGTATTCATTTTTTGAACTACCTGTTTTTTTTAAAATCTATTGGCCAATTTTCACGAAGATTGGCTGACCCTTGCATGGTGATTTTCCCACTCTTTAACTACAATGTGACTGTCAACTTCAAGTCTGCCTAGTTATGGTGGTATCATGTATCATGTACCATGCAGTCACTGTCAGTGTAGTTATCTGTGTAACACAGTTAAACAACTAGTCTTAAAAATTACAAATGAATAAAAGCTTTAAAAGGGTTAAAATATATTTTAAAGATATATATATATATATATATATATTAAGAAAGTTATGCAATTCTGAATTTAAGAAAAGATTGGCAACCAGGGTGAGCGACTTAGTTGACATCGCCTACTGAAATGCATCTGATCATCACTCAATCTTAATGAAAATTGACCAATAGATAGAAAAAATGTATGCAAAAATGAATATGATAGTTTAAAATGTGAATATCTTCAAATTTTACTCCTTTAATTTCTGCTGTAGTTCATACACATCAGTGTCTTACTGCCATTTCCAATACCCGAGGCGTACTCAACCTCGTTCTGATGCCTAATTAGGTCACGCGTGAATACTGATAGCTACTCAAACTAAGTAACCAGACGACTAGGTGGGGTGGGGTGAAAGAGTTATGTGGGAAACTAGACAGCTCTCGAAGATATTCCATATTGCCTCTGATTTCTATTCAGGGATGAAAGTGCTCTCCGGGGAAAATAACGGAAATGCTGATATTCTCCCATAGGCTTAGCATTGTCAGGGAATCGCTTAAAATTCCCGGAAGTTGGGTTTCATAGATATAATATTGGTATACGCTGATAGTGCTCCGTTTGAAGCATGCATCAGTAGTGTACGCTGATAGTGCTGCAGCACTTGGAGCATTCATTAATATTAGTAGTGTATGCTGATAGTGCTGCAGTCTCAGCACGACATATGTGTGTGCCTGTGTGCGGGGTGGGTGTGGGTAGGTGGATGGCTGTGAGTGGGTGGGTGTGGGTAATTGATGGTGCTGCGGGATCATAAAAATCCCGGAAATCCGCGGAATCGCGGAGATCTTTCATCCATGTCTATTAGAGAATCAAATCGCCATTTTTTCTTAAATAAAAAAATATTAAAACTCATTCATTGTCCAATGAAAGCAAAATATTTTCCAAAACCAAAATCTAGAATTTATTCTACATATCAAACTGGTTGAATGATTGAATATCGAATTATTGTTGCTGCATAGAAGGGCATATTAAATCAATTTACTAGAACCTGTTAATGCTATGATGTCAGAATTTCTATGTGCATGGACAAAAAATCATTTTGCCTATTTTCAAACCATATATGTTCATTGGAAAGGGACCGGACGTGGTGGCCGAATCGGTAAAGCGCTAACCTCCCGTGCGGGAGATTGGGAGTTCAATTTCCAGTCGAGCCAAACCAATGACTTACAAAAATTGATATTCACCTCCTAGCTTGGCACTCTGCATCAATAGGATAGGGCAACGACTGGTTAGCTCAGTGTCAGGATAATGTGACTGAGTGGAATACCGGATCATGGTGCCGGCAGAATGATTTCCCAGTGGGGCAGCACTATAAAGCCACCATCAGTGCACAGTCACCAAGTCAATACCCGTCCTGATATGACCTTAGATGTTGCCAGGACGTAAGAACTCCAACATCCAACCATTGGAAAATATGCTAACTCAGTAACTGAACCGTATATGGACCCTTCTCTGAAACAGGGTACCACATATTTGGTATTCACATTACGATGGTGATAATTAATTCTTCCTTTTTCTTTTTGGTAGCAAGTCAAATAGTTATTGTTGCCTCTATGTGTTATAAGTATGTTATCAATACTACATCATGTACATGTATTTAATCTATCATAGAAAATGTATCAAAATTATGCTTGTATGATTTCATGCTAAAGTGAAAATCTAAACATTACCACCGTGACCATATAGTAACCCAAACTTTTTAAAAAAACACACTTTTTTCTTGTAAGACATATAATCTTGTTTGCTTAATGGTAATCGATCAAACCCTGTTTGAATTTGTTGTGTTCAAATGATGTGTGTTTAATTTCCATGCTACACGAGTAATATAAATGTATTGCTCAATTTGTATTACTTGGAATGTCTTCTACTTATTATATTTTGTCCTATACTAGTAATAGGTACTCCAAACTGATTTTTTTAAATGTATGTTTGCATTTGACTTTTGTGATAAGCAGATATAGTGCCAATGATTTTCCGTTTCAAAATAAGGCAAATTCCGTTTCACCAAATAGCAAATTCCGTTTCAGAAAAAAAAAAAAAAATCCATTCCACGCTGTTTAATTTTATGCTTGATTATGTTACTTATGTATTGCTATCACGTCAGAATTAATTGAATCTTCTCTAATTGCAGGTAAAGAGCTTTCTGATGACAGAATAAGAGCCACTGAGATGGTGATGGGGACTTTAGCATTCAACTTGACACTGCACTTTTATTATAATGATACCAATTGAAATAATAATGTAATACATCACAACATGATCGTCACACAAAAGAATCACAAATAAAATTAAAATAAATACTGATGTTAGATTGGAGATCATGACTATCTGAAATCCATAAAACAGAACATGAAATTGAATATAACATATACAAGTTAATAAGATATAAGTAAAGTCAATAAATATGCATATAAATCACAAAATAAGGGAATTCCGCTCCAACTTATGAATTCCGTTTCAAACTTGACAATCCGCGATTTCCGTCAGTTTTCCGCGATCGCGGAAAATCATTGGCACTACAGATAGACCTTTATACACTGATTTCAGCTGTATAACATTTATTTTGATGTGATAATTGGTTAAAAAAGTTTTGAGCATTTTAAAATATAATTTTGAGGGGTTTTCTGTCCAAAAACGAAATCGACCAAATTAGCAAATTCACAAAGCCATAGAACATGTGCAGATACTTGGAAACCAAAACTAAGGACATAATCAAGTTTCATATATATCATATATATTGCATTGGGGTGTGGGGGGGAGGGGGACAAAAAATAAAATAACAGGGATATATAATAAAACAGCTCAAATATCAAATTGGCCCTGTTGTAAAGCTAACAGTACCTACTTACCGCCTAACAATAAAAGTAACATTTTCACGGAAATTTCAAAATGCCATATATCAGCTTCTAATTAAGATACAGAGATAAAGTTGGTGTCACTAGAACCAACAGAACTGTATCTATAACTTCCATGTACTTAAAAACAATTTTAAAAGACAATTGAACACTACAATTGTGTTCCAACTACCATTTATGACACATTAAATTCGGTTGTATGCCTCCACAATGTACACGCATTCACTGCTCGGTATGGTTTCATTATTATGTAGTACTAGTAGGTACTCCAAACTGAAGTTTTCTTTTTATGAAGTTAATTTGCAAATGGTACAGTTGGAAAGCTCTTATCAATCTGATTACAAATATATATAATAATGGAAAATTGGTCTATTAGTCCATGAGTTATGAATTTTTAAATATTTAATTTTTGCCCGTAATGTCACGATTCTGCAAATGCTTAAATGCTGATGTTTGAAGCTGCCTACTGAAGGCAAATTACATTTTAATCACATCATTATTCTTTTAACCTATTATTTCTAGTACAAGTTCTAATCTCAATTTTTTCCAGACCTTGAAAATAAATATTTGTTGAGCAATTTAACATCAAACAAGGCAAATCGTGTGATTTTCACAAACTGTCCATGATCAAATCTTTAGACAATTAATATCTCTGGTTCTATTTAAGATGCTGACTTGATGTTTGTATCAAAATGATCAGAATGAAAATGTCTTGAATGAGCACGTTCGCTCATTCGGGGTCATTGCTGGACACAGCGGGCTCAAAGGCCGAAGCCCCCCCCCCCCACCGCTACCATGGTAGTGGGGGGGGGGGGGGGAGGGTCACATGCAACCCTCTACTGTTATCTCATTAACTATTGCTATTGTACTTTAGGGTAATTGATTACTCGTTTGTTAAATCGTTCACATGACTCATATGCCCTCATCACATTCCATTTCCCCAATATATCGGGGCCTTCGCTCATTCGCTTCTTGCCCGATGATTGTACATGCCGCTGGGCGGGCAGCGCCCAAATAAACGCCTTGATTAACCCACTCATGCCCCTTAGTCAGCTGTGTCCGTGAGCAATGATCTATAATGTGATTACATTCTCTTTAAGCTATATCCACATTTTAACAATCTTAAAAATGTGATTGCTCTAAATAGCATACCCATTCTAACGTTAAGTCCAAACTGCTGAGAGTGAGTGCTAAATGTTGGTTAACAATCTCCACAGATTTGTAGAGAATTATAATTTTTTTATGTAATATTATATTTTTCGCCAACAATATTTTGTGTAATCATGTTTTACAATCGTTCCGAAGTTTTCAAACATCAATTTTTCAAATTTTCCCTACCTGAAGTCAGCCGTAATGGATATGAAACTAAAGCTGGTGATCTCTACTTTAGTGTGAAAGTAGTTATTTTTTAGCTCTGATGCACTCACTCACAGCAGACGTTTAAAGAGGGGTAGTGGGCTGAGAGCAAGTCTTCCCAATGGCCAGTCAGCATCAGCATCAGCATCCAGTCCTACGTTTGGAGTACCTAGTACCTAGTACCTAGGAATCAGTTACAGCAACATCATCCACTTTGAAGCATTTGAAATAGTCTTTTCAACTCGCCGGTTGCCAAATCGGTCTCACTTCTTCAGATTCTTGATTTGCATGCTGTGAATGAATTTACCATTTAAAAAAAATGCTTTTTGTCTTTGTCACCGTGAAATCTTGTCCTCAATTATTCCTTTTGAATTTTGCATCACTTCTATCACATGTATCTCAACAGGTTTGGTCTCAAAATGAGGCTCAAAGTGTCTTCTGTTCTGCCATTGTTAGATATTTCTAGTAACTTGTTAACACGCCAATCACTGCCACACAAAAGACATGGGGATTCGATTCAATGCCAACTACTGCCAGATTTCATGCAGCCTAGCTGAGTCACTGAATGCAGCCTGTTTCAGGGATGAAAGTGGTCTTCGGGAAAAAAAGCGGAAATGCTGATATTCTCCCATAGGCTCAGCATTGTCAGGGAATCGGTGAAAATTCCCGGAAGTCGGGTTTCATACATATTGGTATATGCTGATAGTGCTGCGCCGTTTGAAGCATGTATTAGTAGTATACGCTGCTAGTGCTACGGCATTTGCATCACATATCGGTATACGCTGATAGTGATGTGGCGTTAGAAGCATGTATTAGTAGTATACGCTGATAGTTCTGTGCTACGGCGTTTGCACCACATATTATTATACGCTGATGGTGCTGCAGCGTGAAACCATGTATTGGTTGGTTGGTTGTTGGAGTTTTACGTCCTGGCAACATCTAAGGTCATATCAGGATGGGCGCAACTTATTAGTATACACTTATAATTATAGCTACAGGAAAAATCCCGGGAATCGCGGAGATCTTTCATCCCTGCTGTTTGGAGTAGCTACTAGTAATGCCGAGTGCCAAGCTCGGTAGTGACAAGCATAAAGTTTGGAAGTCACTGGTTCGATTCAACGGGGATTTCAAACCATTGATATTGTGCATGGGAAGCCAATGCTCTTACCGATTCGGCCACCGCATTTGGTTCATCGGATAGAGAATATATTGATCTATTATGTTGTGTAATCAAAATCAAATACATACAGAAAGCAGGGCCCGTAGACATGTGAAGATATGGATCTCAAGACTATTCAAGGCTTTTAAAGGTTTTTTTAAATACAAATTCAAGACTATTTTAATTTGGATTTCAGGAAATAACAAAAATGGTGAATGACGATTTCAGACTAATTTAGATCAGTGAGGACAGATTAATGCGATTGAAGGCTTTTCAAGACCAATTACCAAAAATAGGTTAAATTCAAGGCTTTTCAATGCATTGAAATGGTGCAAATGAAGTTCAAGACTTTTCAAAACATTCCAGGCCCCATACAGACTCTGAGAAACGTACAAGTGTGTCAATATTGATGATAAACCGCTCTGAAAACACCATTCCTAAAAAAAGAAAAATCAAAGCGACAAAGTGGCTCACTGCCAACTGATTTAAACCATTACAGTGTTTGAACCGTATCTATTTACCTTTTGGCGGACATTAACTAAGTAACCATAGCATAACTTACAGCTCCTACAGCTGGTAGCATCTGCATATATCAGGGATGAAACACCA
The DNA here is from genome assembly GCA_030323885.1 of Branchipolynoe longqiensis. Lineage (NCBI taxonomy): Eukaryota > Metazoa > Annelida > Polychaeta > Phyllodocida > Polynoidae > Branchipolynoe > Branchipolynoe longqiensis. Next base: position 75,255,470 of record CM059199.1, on the reverse strand, counting down.
CCTAGGCTCCCTGATACCACCACACTACCCACACACACCTGACTATGTGGCTCCTTGCCTGAGCGGTCATTGCAGATTACTACACTTGTGCCCCAGGAATTATGAGTGTTTTAATGCTTACAATTACATACATACAGGCAATGAACTTGTATACATACACAGGGCAGGTTCAACAACCATACAGCGCATAGCGTGTAGAAGATCATCTTCATGGCAACCTGTGTCGTGGGGGTGATGAAAATGGGAAATATTGCGCCTAGAGCGGGACTCGAACCCACATCTCTTTGCATTCCGGGCCAGTGTGCTAACCATTACACCACCTAGGCTCCCTGATATCGCCATAATACCCATGCCTACCTGTCTATATATGGCTCCTTGCATGAGGTCAGTGCAGACTACTACACATGTATTAGTAGTATATGCTGATAGTGCTGTGGCGTCTGCGCCACATATTAGTGTACGCTCATGGTGCTACGGGATTGAAAAGTCCGGGAAATCGTGGAGATCTTTCATCCCTGATATCATCATCATGCTGTCGGTCGTGATGTGACAAAGACTGCTTTCATTACTTGACTGCCGCTCTCCATTTAGCTCTCTGCTGTGCGAGTTGCGTCCATGAGTCGGTCTTAATGTCTCTCAGCTTCAGGTTTTCTCCTGATATATAGCTTGAGAATGAGACAACAGCTGTGCACCGTTATTTCAATCTGCAGTCTGATGATTTTGAGGTTCTACCATATATATAAATATAGGTTTCTCATTACAATCTAACTAGCTTTAGTTTGAGGAATAGTTTATTTCTATATCGGTAGTATCCCCCCCTCCATCCCCTTGTTATAAATGGCTAGTTTCAAAGATGTTTGAAGTGAAAACATGTTAAAATAACATGCAAGTCAAAATTGGGGCACCCCATGCCTCAGCAGTAACAGGTTCTATTAACTTGACTTCGTATTCCCTTCTAAGTTCTATACAGCAACAAGTGCTTAATAAGTGCGCCAGTAAATAAGTTGGACATATAGAATAAAATCAAGCTCAGTGCTTAGGTTAAACAAACTTGTACACTTTGGCTAAGTGCACTATCAGGGATGAAATTGGTCTACATAAAAAAATGTGGAAATCAAGTCGACATCATTACACTGACGGCAAATTTACACGAAAACACAGATAACTATTTTGACCCCCCCCCCCAAGAAGGTAAAATCAGTAACCAGGGTAGGACAATAACTCCCCCCCCCCCACTTGCCCAATCGGGTAGGTGATTGATTTTTCTACTTGCCTGAGTGGCAAAACTACTTGCCCAAACACAATTTAACCAATTGAAACTGATCGATAGGTCAGTCACCATAGCAACAGTCCACTCCAGTGTTTATAAACAGCCACCACATGGCCCTAAACCACATGGTGGCATTTAGTAAGCATCATGATTAATGGGCAGTGGAGAGGGTCATAACCAATATTGGAATTTAGACGCAACATCATAATAGGATACATGCCCTATACCAAACTTAGCGACAAACAATTTACAATAGACCAAATACTCGATATTAAAAAAAAGGGTAGCAATGATTTTGCAGAACCTCCATTTCTAGTGTCAATGGGCATAGTTTTACATGGTATTTTTATTTCACATTTACAGTTTAAAAATAACTACTAAGACAACAAAGTAAAAGCCTTAGGAAATAAATATGCTGGTTAATTTCAAATATATTTCTTTATCAGCTTTTAGTTCTGTCATTTTCTGGGCTTTTAGTTGTGCGCTATTTGTGTCAATTAGCTGCGGTTTTCCTAGCATAGCCACCACTGAGTGATGGCCGTGTTAAACAAACACTGTTTGGTGCGTGACGTTTGTTTGTTGTTGTATGTCTTAGCAACATCTAAGGTCATATCAGGACGGGTACTGACTTCTGACAGTGCACACTCATGGCGACTTTATAGTGCTGCCCCACTGGGAGACCAGGCTGCCAGCACATGACCTGATATCCCACTCAGTCACATTATCCTGACACTGAACCAACCAGTCCATGCCCTATTCTAATAATGCTGAGCGCCTGGCTAGGACGTGACAAGTATCAATGTTTAAGTCATTGGTTTGACTCAACCAGGGTTCGAACCCACGGGTTCGGATCTGGGCGGGCGATTTCGCAGAACTTTATATACTGACAAAGTGAAGCAATTGAACCTAGATGGCCACCGTTCATAGAAATCCACACTGTCTGATAATTCTCACACTCTAGCTTGATTTGTAGACAACTACCCTCATTTGGACACACACCCTCCCACCAGCACCACCAATCCATAAGTATTGGATTGCAAAGATTTTCAAGACCAAAACTCCAAAAGAATTATTTAGATTTTATCCTACATCTCCAACTTACGCTAGACATATTTATTAAGTATGGATTGCTTGATTAGAAGGGATACTACGTCAACTTAATAGAACCTGTACCTATTGAACTGTGTCTAGGAAAACATGCTAAATGAATTTTTATTTCCATGTCGAAATGCACATCCAAATTAATTTAGCATGTTTTCACTTCAAACATATCCAAAATTAAAACCCTAGAAGAAACTCCAATAAATTCAAAACTACAATAAAGCAGATTATAATGAACAACCTAATATATTGATCTAAAGGCCCTGTCACATTACGGCGTATGGCGGGAGCGTATTGAAAACCTACGTAGGTCCTGCGCGTGCCGGCCTATGATGACATTTGGTGACCTTTCGGGTGGTTTTGAGCGTATGTGGAACCTACGAGGACAGTATGGGCCATACGCCCTCATAGGTCGTTTTTTTTTTAGCATGCACAAAAAAATTTGGACGGACGGATTTATGAAAGCGTATGGCGGCGTATGCCTCATACGCTTCACATACGCCGGCATCTGGCAGCGTATGAGTAGCGTATGAGTAGCGTATGCGTAGCGTATACGGCGTATGCCGACGTATATGACGTAACGCGCTTACGCCGCCATACGCTCCCGCAAAAAACCCTAATGTGACAGCCCCTTTATAATGACTACCTCAAAACCACGAATCTGATTTGAACCAAGACCATAACTGTCCACATCTGTAGAAATATCCAGATGATTCATCACTGATAACCGCATGCTCTTGGTATATATACATTTTTTTCACTTTGAAAATTAGGTCAAGTGGTAAATAAATATGGTAGCTGATGGATTGGGTAGGGTGTGGCCTATGTACACGTGTGTGTATGTATATGGGTCACTCTCCTGAAAACTGGTCAGCATATGGGATGGGATGGGATGGGATTTCAAAACATCAATTAAAAAAAAGTTCTACTTATTTTTTTCCTCATACATTTCATATTCATGTTCAGATTTGATGTAAGAAATAAGGGAAATAAAAGTATTGAATGAGCGTGAGCACTCATTCGGGTTCATTGGTGGACATAGCGGGCACGAGGCTGACACCCCCCCCACCTCGAAACTTTGGGGTGTGGGTGGCCTGGGCGGGGAGGGAGGGCCCCCCCTCGCCTCCAGCCACTCACGCCGCGACACTCCCACTTCACCCCTCAGCCAATCAAAACACATCACCTCCTGGCTGCCTCCACGCCACTTCCGAACTGGTCAGTCCGCCTCAACCTGCCGAACTGACCACCTCCTAGCTCCAATTTTACCCACCCACCCACACCTGCCCTTGATTGGCCACAGGTCAGTCAACAAAACAATCAACAACAAATCAATTAATTTCTAAAAAAAATATCAATTACCTTTCAATTTTAAAAACACAACTGAAACCCGAGCAGTTGACTATTTTCATATAACTCATGAATAACTAACATCCTCTACACTTAATGTTAATTGTCTCATTAATGTATACTTGTAATGTATATATATATAGATATGTTACTTCTCTCTTTCGCTCACTCAATGTTACCTTGCTCATCTGTCTCACCCTCCCTCAAAACATTCTCATTCCCTCCCCCCATCCTTCTTAATAGCAGGACCTTCGCTCGAGTGCTCCTCGCCTGCCAGCCTCACTCATGATTGTATAATGCATCGGGTGGGCCGCGCTCGAATAAAAGTCTTGTTTTACCCAACTGAGCCTCTGCACCAGCTGTGTCTGTGAGCAATGTAAACCATGTGCAACTTTGGTCTTTTTAGTTATGAAGTGTTTTTGTACCCAAAAAAACTATTTTAGTCAGCCATTTGTAACATGACATATGGGACATGGTTGGATCCTTATTAACATCTTGTATTGCATTGATATATCAAACAAAACAGTTTCCAAATCAAAAGGAAGTATTTATTAACATGTATGCACGCTTAATTTAAAAAAAGTTTGATTGAATGTCTTCAGAAATAACATTACAAATTTCCATCACAGATGTAACCAGTGGTGTCTGGATGCCACACAAATAGTGCACACTAATTATTCAGTGAATAAAGCATGGCTGGGAATTACTTCTTTAACAAAATTATTTAGTCCTACTTAGATTGTTATTAAGCAGACTGTGTGGTGTCCTGAACATGTGTTACATCAGAGCAACACATGTTATACTGCCATATGACATAGCTTAATCAGGGACTACACCCTTATATTTTATCTCAGCAATTAATTTTGTACATAGATGTCAAGAGATTCCCAGCTTTCATTTGCAACAACAAAATATTAAAACTTCTAATATTAGATTTTAACTATTGATGTGACATTTCTGGCCAGTTTTCAGGAGAGTGACCCATATATATATATGTGAGCCTGTCCATCGTAAGAATTGACACAAAACAGCACAGAAACGGTTACAATGAAAACACAAGGACATTTGCTTCAAATCAATATGTATTCTATTGGGATTATGAAACACCATGTAAAAAGCAAATCAGTTTATCCTGAGCAAATGCATAAGCAGATAGTATGTTGATCATTACAATGGACAAACTTTTGTCCCATATTGCTTAGCACCTTTTGAGACAGCCTCATGTGTATGTGTCCGTGCCAGATTTTAATTAATAACATATCATCATCATCATCATCATCATGCTGTCGGTCGCGATGCGACAAAGACTGCTTTCATTACTTGACTGCCGCTCTCCATTTAGCTCTCTGCTATGAGAGTTGCGTCCATGAGTCGGTCTTAATGTCTCTCAGCTTCAGACATTTCATGAAAGCTGCCTGCAAAAGTGTTGAAGTGCTGCTGGCTTTTGCAAGTTACCAGCGGCACTCTCTCGGGGAGCAAATAGAGGTTTCACACCGGCAAGAACATGTCAAGACAGGCGCAAAACTATTTGTCCCTGCAGTGGCTGGTCGGGAGATGTTGGGAGTTCCATACATCAACCGCCCTTAATGCTGCCACAGTGACATGCTTTTCTGTTTAGGGTTTGCTCCCTTAGCCTTCGGTTCTGTCAAGAACCTGTACCACAAGGCAGTGGTTTACAACTCTGCAAGGCAGGGGCGTCAAACTCCCTGAGGTATTGCTATACCTGCATACCACTAATAACATAACACCACAAATAAAAGAAAGAAGTTGGACTTCTTCACAATCCAAAGTGTACAGAGCTATGACTATGTCTAACTCTAAGCAGTGCCAGTGGTAGATAATTTCATGGTGATGCCTTAAGTGTGTTCCTTTTTATTACAGAGATAGAACTACTACCAACTAGGCTGCAGACATGCTCTGAATGAGTCATTGAGTGCAACTGCAAAACAACTTAAATAATTCTTATTGTTAAGTTATGCACAATTAAATAGCTAGTTGCTCCATGAATACAACTAGGTACCCCAAACCCAGGCTGATTACTTGTTGAATATGCCAAATTCTGTCAAAAAATGCCTCTCCATTCAACCCCTTTGGCACAAACAAACCACAAATGATTTTTACAAATTATTACAGCCAGAAACAACTTTGTTCTCTTACTTTATCCTGGTCTTGGATTCATTTTATTATGCAAATAATTAAGCCGTGATATAGCTAATAAAACTACCACCAAACTCCCATTTTTCACTCTCAAACCATGTAAAAGTCCCAGGTAGTGATGTGTGTCATGGTATCCCTAGTAGAATTAGCTAGTGTACAATCCAATTTGTGCAACAACGCCATTTGTTGATCAAAGTACACAGGAAAAAGGTACTAAATACCCCTGGATAGGTGAGATTCTTGAGCTTTCCATTCTATAAAACTGTATATCGTTTAAATTTTAGAGAAGATGCAAAAAAAATGATTGAAATTTGAAGTAAAAAATTCTGATGTTACCAAAATCTTCCACTTTAAGTGCTATTTTTCTACTGAAAATATTAATTTAAAAATCCATTAAAAGTTTGGTATTGAATTAAAGAGAATTTTAATTTCTATCCCAATATAATTATCAGCGCTCATGCGAACCATAGCGCTCATGCGCACGGCGATTTTAATGACTAAAAATGGTTTTTGTTTGTTTTTTTAACTTTAAAAAAAAAAATAGTTTTAATATTGTTTTTGGGTACATTTGTAGTTTAAGCAGGAGAACTGGTCTTCCTATTTCCACTGCTCAATTCCCTAGTTTTAATTTTGGGAGCTATAATTTTTTTTGTAGCTTTTTACCTTTGAGCAGGACGATAGAGTAACAACCTAAAATGACGTCCTATCTTCCTTATATTGGGATCAATTTTGACAAATGAAATGTCATTTTCTTTCAAATTCAATATCTAACAAGTGAAATCCCTATTAAATCAGATGTTAGATGAGTCAAACCTGTTTTTTTTAAATCACTTGGGATACCTATGGGGTAAGTAGTACTTATTACAGGGGATTACCCAACTGCATACAGATAACCTGTTGAAAATGGCTGAATTTGGGAAAAAAATGGTTCACTTCAACTCCTGTAAAAAAAAATCTAGAAGAGGTTTTAACAATTCATGACAGCGAAATAAAAGATGTTCTCAATGTTTTGTCTGGTGTAAGGATTGAAGGAAAGACATTTTGGGATCAAACTCAGCAATTCTCCATGCTGAATTGGGCTACTGCACTAAGGTACTTGGCCAACAAGGATCCAAGATTAGTTGTTGGTTCAAAACTATAGAACGAATTGAAAGATGATTTACATGTGTTTTTTGTTGTGCAGTCTGGTCTGCCTCGTGCCCCACCCACTCTCTAGTAGAACTTATCCTAATCAAGTTCCACCTTCACCCAAATAAAAGAAAAAGGCTAAACAGTGAACAGTGATCTGGTGAATCAAATAGTGTCAGTGAAATAAGTGAGGAATAAATTCTAGATGATGTCCTGCTCGAACGACATGGAATGGGTGGTTATTCTGATGCAGAGAGCAAACACTGAAGTTGATATAAATTTCAAATTTTCAAACCAAAGTGTGTGGGTTGCTGTGGCTTATGATGAAGAATTCTTCATAGGTCAGGTGATTGAAGTGTCAGAGGCATTGGTGCGGAACCCACAGGAGATATAAAATTATTTTGCAAAATTCGTCAAATACAAAAACCTAAATAGTGTTAGTAACACACTTAAAAGGGGGCACTAATCAACTAAAGTGATAAAGAAGAAGGATACATGAAAGTTTCATGCAATTCTGTTGAAGGTTTTTTTTCCTGCGATTTTTCAAACTCAACATTTTTCATGATATTGGTAAAATGTGCATTCTTTCTCCTCACTTATAAAATATTTAACTGTTTTGTAATGTATGTTGTTATGGATGTATTGAAGTATCTGATAAAGATGAATAGCACCTGAAAATTTCATCCAAATTCCATTGTACAAGTTTTTTGTTCTGTAATTTTTCAAACTTTTCCAAAAAGCCAGATTTTTCACCAAATTTTATCACCTGCCAAAACTGGCTCTCGGGTGTTTTCAGCCTATTTATTTTAATTGTTCCCCATGGTTTGGGGCCTTGAAAAAAAATAGAGTTCCTAGCACTACCCCATAGGCCCGGGATAATTAAAAAAGAATCAATTTGGGTGGCAATTTTTACCACCAGCGCACTCGAAAAAGTGCTCTGGGGCCTAATTTCACAAATGGTGAATTCAAGGAAAATGCTATTTTTACCAAGTTTGACAGTCTATATTTTAAAAACTAGCCACCCCATGCCCCGGTAACTGTATATACACTGTGTACAGACCAGGGACTCTTAGCCTCTGCCTTGTGAAGCAAGCTGGGTGATCCCTTTAAATTTTGGAGATCATCAAAAATGCTATCTTTTAGACTTTGCAGCATGACCGATTTCAAGTAGGGTTAGTAAAATTTAAAAAGGCTGTGTTTGCCTTAATACTTGACCGATTTTGACAAATGAAGTATCATTGTGTTTCGAATTGCATATACTAACAGATGGAATCATTTATATCAAACACATACAAAATTTCACTTGGGATACCTAATACAACTGAATATCATCTTGAATTCCTGAGGGATTATACTCATTCTATTAGACTAATTATACCGACACACCCAGGGGTGAGGCTTAAGGACTAACACATGTATGCACATAAACAATACCATCTGTGGGAATATATGCTGAAAATACCTTTGTTATTTTTTAATAATTTTGATTGTTTAAATAAAAAATAAAAATTCCGATTTTGAATACTGAAGAATTTACGGCAGAAAGTAAGGCACCATTAAACTGAATGTTAAAGTCATAAACTGATTCATCAGAACTTATTTAACATAAAATGGGTCACTCTGGTCAACTGATTTCACCCATACATTTCAAGCAGCCTTGCATTAAGAATATATCAATATTTTTCATCAAATTTTATTCACAAAAGTTGGATCTGTTGGCCTACCCTAATTACTTTACCATTGTCATAAAACCTATTAATCTTAGAATCGTCATAACTAGGTACCCTCCTACAATTTTCAAATGTGTCCAAACATTCAAATCACAATTTCACTGGAAGCTCCAATGGATCAAAAGCATTATGCTTTTTGATTTTTTTTTAAACATTCCAAAATTTGAGCAGGATAGATGCGTTTGAAAGTTGCTGAATTTCAGATCTTTTGTATTAATTAGCTAATGCATTAGAGAACTGCCTTATTAAGGAGTGGTAAATAGGTCTGCTAAATAGCAAGAGTGTCATAATGTAGGGAAAGTTACCTTAAACTTCAGAAAGCTGGGTATCTGTCAATTCCTGTTGGATCTTAATTAGACAAAAACTAGAATATGTCAAAATTAGTGTGCTTCAAAATGTTACCCTTCGTATCCTATTTGTTTAACAGAGCTAATATTTGAAATCAGCATTTCTATGCTCGACGAAAAACGGAATGCTGAAAAGTGACAGCGCGACTTTAGTGGATTTCCAAGTCCCTACAATAAAGGGAGCCATGTTATACTTATTGTGTCAACATTTCCAGGAAGGAAAAATGCTAAGGATTCACATTCTGGAGGTTAAAATTGCATTCATTAACTCCTTTCCATCGAATTTCACCTCGGAAGACTTAAAGAGCATATTAAAATGCCTTTCAAACATCACACAAATATGAAAATAGTATCTATCGGTGCTCTATCATGCATCGAGTGAAGTGCATTTTTTTTGCAATACACTCTACCACTGTGGCACTGATGATGTCACAAAAAGTTGTACCGGTCCGATTGGTTTGGCAATAGTGGCGCTGCAGGCGGAACCTATCATAACTTTGGTTCTTGAGATAATTTAAACTGTTCTGAGTTCTGGTTTAGTCTAGCTACCTAACTACCTTAATTATAACTATAAGGCATTATGATTTATTTCTATTTTTAATGTATCGCACCTACTTGAGTCTATGACTAGGTATCCCAAGTGAAATTTTGTATGAGTTCGGAGTTTGATATAAATGATTCCATCTGTTAGTATATGCAATTCGAAATACAATGATACTTCATTTGTCAAAATCGGTCAAGTATTAAGGCAAATACAGCCTTTTTAAATTTTACTAACCCTACTTGAAATCGGACACGCTGCAAAGTCTAAAAGATAGCATTTTTGATGGTCTCCAAAATTTAAAGGGATCACCCAGCTTGCTTCACAAGGCAGAGGCTAAGAGTCCCTGGTCTGTACACAGTGTATATACAGTTACAGGGGCATGGGGTGGCTAGTTTAAAAAATATAGACCTTCAAACTTGGTAAAAATAGCATTTTCCTTGAATTCACCATTTGTGAAATTAGGCCCCAGAGCACTTTTTCGAGTGCGCTGGTGGTAAAAATTGTCACCCAAATTGATTCTTTTTTAATTATCCCGGGCCTATGGGGTAGTGCTAGTAACTCTATTTTTTTTCAAGGCCCAAAACCATGGGGAACAATTAAAATAAATAGGCTGAAAACACCCGCGAGCCAGTTTTGGCAGGTGATAAAATTTGGTGAAAAATCTGGCTTTTTGGAAAAGTTTGAAAAATCACAGAACAAAAACTGTACAATGGAATTGGATGAAATTTTCAGGTGCTATTCATCTTTATCAGATACTTCAATACATCCATAACAACATACATTACAAAACAGTTAAATATTTTATAGGTGAGGAGAAAGAATGCACATTTTACCAAAATCATGAAAAATGTTGAGTTTGAAAAAAATTATAGCTCCCAAAATTAAAACTAAGGAAATGAGCAGTGGAAATGAGGAAGACCAGTTCTCCTGCTTAAACTAATAATGTATCCAAAAACAAATTTTAAAACAAACTTAAAAAAAAAAAGTTAAAAAAAACACCATTTTTAGTCATTAAATCGCCGTGCGCATGAGCGCCATAGGTTGGCATGAGCGCTGATAATTATGATTGGACAGGAAATTAAATTCTCTTTAATTCAATACCAACTTTTAATGGTTTTTAAATTATATTTTCAGTAGAAACTAGCACTTAAAATGGAAATTTTTGTAACTTCAAATTTCAATCATTTTTTTTGCATTTTCTCTAAAATTAAAACATATAGAGTTTTATATGAATGGAAAGCTCGGAATCTCACCTATCTAGGGGTATTAGTACCTTTTTCCTGGGTACTTTGATCAACAAATGGCGTTGTTGCACAAATTGGATGTGCACTAGCTAATTCTACTAGGGATACCATGACACATCTCCACCTGGGAATTTACATGGTTTGAGAGTGAAAAATGGGAGTTGGTGGTAGTTTATATTTAGCTATATCAGGCTTATTTATTTGAATAATAAAATGAATCCAAGACCAGGTTAAAGGTAAGAGAAGAAAGGTTGTTTCTGCTGTAATACATTTGTAAAAGTCCTTTGTGGTTTGTTTTGGCAAGGTGTTGAAGTGGAGCATTTTTTGATAGAATTTGGCATATTCAACAAGTAATCAGCCTGGGTTTGGGGTACCTACTATGACTATCATATATATGGTAGAGCGTGTGTTCGAGTCCCGGTCGAGTCAAACCAATGACTTTAAAATTGATACTTGTCGCTTCCTAGCCAGGCGCTCGGCAATATTTGGATAGGGCAAGGACTGGTGTGCTCAGTGTCAGGATAATGTGACTGAGTGGGATACCAAGTCATGGTGCCGGCGGCCTGGTTTCCCAGTGGGACAGCACTATAAAGTCGCCATGAGTGCGCACTGTCACAAGTCGGTACCCGTCCTGATATGACCTTAGATGTTGCTAGGACGTAAAACAACAACAAACAAACAAACAATCATATATATGACTATGTATTACTAACAGGTAGACATCCTACATTTATTACATAGTCAGTGTTGAGGTAGTGTAAAACATTATTGAAATCAGTGTATTGTAGCAATATATAGGCACTTGGAAATCTACCGCACTTGCCGGTCTCGCTAAACTAGCGCTGTGATGTCATCACTTTTCAGCGCATTCAGATATTAGCTCTGCTCGAAGTAAGGTTTGGCGGTACCATTTGGAAGCACACTAATTTTGATAGATTCGAGTTTTTGTCGGATCAAAATCCAACAGGAATTGACAGATACCCAGCTTTCTGAAGGTAACTTTCCCTTCATAATGACACTCTTGCTATTTAGGATACCTTTTTTTTCTCTAGGTAGACTAGTTATTTAATGTCTTAGCTATAAATATCTTAAGTTTCATAGCGATCTGAATTTCCACACTGGTGTTTTCACGTTATGTAAGTTTGTTAATTGCGCTGAAGTCACGCCGTTTTTTTGTTGTACGCGAAAATGCCGAGTCAAGTCTGGGTAGGCATTTATCACCTCCTCCTGTCTGACTTTAGTATCGGTGATCTAATCGTCAGTTAATGTTATTAGTTATATTCCTGGGGCCGTATTCATGACCTCGGGGTAGGGCTCTAACCGTAGGATAGGGTATCCCCCCCGGCTAACGGTGGAAAATCCGTATTCATGAGCTTAGGGTAGCGCTACCCTGGGGCCCTAACCGGGGGGTACCCTACCCCACTTTCGAATCAGGGGTAAACCACTACCCCAAGGGGATAGTGAGTGTGTGTGGCTCTGAATCTATTCAATGCGATCATATTTGATAGATTTAAATACGCAATAAGTGAAATTTGTTCAATTTAACCCTAAATCCGAAGCGAAATTAACGCTGACACCGTAACGGCGGCGATATTAATATTTTCGAATCGACGAATGTAAAGTACACAAATGGCCGCCGCTGCAGCGACGTCGATATCCATACTGTCGACGTCAAGTAAAAATGGCCGCCGCTGAATCGGCGGCAATTTCTTACATCCAAATCTATTAAATGCGGTCATATTTAACAGAATTACATACGCAATAAGTGAAATTTGTTCAATTCAACCCTAAATCCGAAGTGAAATTAACGCTGATGCCGTAACGGCGGCGATATTAATATTTTCGAATCGACTAATGTAAACAAAGCGAAGGGGTAGCTATCCCGACCGGCTAGAACATTGGTGAATGCAGATTGACCTAATTAATCTCCGCCGTTAACCGGCGGGATACCTACCCAACGGGTAAGCCTAACCTCAGACTAACCGTACCCCGCGCTCATGAATACGGGCCCAGAAGTTATTACCTTTAACTTGATATGTTTCTTGGTAGGATTGTGTTGACATATTTAAGCCAATGACACATTTTTGTAAAAAAATGTCATGTCTGTCACAATTTTCCAAAGCTTTGTAATACAAATACTACTTACAAAATGGTCTGAATTTGCCACTTTTAAAGCATCATATCTCAGGTTCTAATAATGCTATTATAACAAATATTATTTGTTATAATAGCATTATTAAAACATTTGCTACACAAAAATACCTATTTGAAATAAGGTGTTTTGTGCAGCATTTAGAAGCCTCTTGCTCAGCTGATAAAAACAGGAATTTGATGCATTCAGGGTGCTTGAACATTGCCCCCCCCCCCCCAAAAAGACCAAGTACCTACAATATATAATAGAGATACTTTTTTTTGTAAAAAAAACGATTTCAAAATTCCATGGAGACATTCAGTGGTGATGTTTACATTGCAATGTTGTTGTTTACTTCATAGATTTCATACACATTTTGAGAGCTTAGAAATATGAAAAGAAACAAGAATTAGCCTCATAGCTATAATATTAAAGAAATTAGACTATTTGTATTCTTACTTTTGTAGCAAATATAATTGAAATTCAGTAATTTGTTAATTCAGTAGACAATCTCCTCCATGATGCTTCTGAGATTAAATATGCCTATATCTAGATGGCCCCTTAACTAGTTAATTCACTATATTTAAAAATGATATTGTTTTCTATTATGTGGCATAAGGTCTAGTATTATGTGGCATATGGTCTTATGTTAGGGGGGTGGGGGGCTAATCTGGACAAAAATGGGGTTACATAATATCTGGATGGCCCTTTATTTAGTTAATTAGCTATATTTAAAAGTTGTATTATCCGTTAAGAGGCGATTAAAATAGTTGCTAGTTTTACTTAATGGAACAGTTATTACTCAAAACTGAATGTAGGTCACTCCCAATTAGCATTACGTGATAATATCACGTAATGCTAATCTACTTAATGGGAGATCCATTACTCCAAATAATGAATGTAGGTCATCCCCAATTAGCCTGTGGTTTCACCAAGTTCCCCCATTGACAAGTGTCCAGGAATTAAGACAAAAGAGTGAAATGAAAATCATCACAACTATTTTATTAACAAACTAAAGAGCTAAAAAAAAAAAGGGTATTCTAATCAGAATTTGAAGGGCTTCAATTCTATACTATGTATCATTGTATCATGTATGGTGTTCTAGACCCCATTTTTAAATGTTCGTGTGCGGTCCCTACTTGCTGATAAAAACAGGAATTTGATGCTCGGTGCTTGAACATTTTTCCCCCAAGACCAAGTACCTACAATATATAATATACATTTTTTACTAACAATGTTATGAGCGAAATTATCAATAAGGAGACACGGTAAACTAAATGAAAACAGGAACAGCGCAGTAGCAGAAAGGGGGAGGGGGGGGGGGGGGACTCACTGTATGACGTCACTTTCCCACGCAGGCTCCCAGTCCCAGTGTAGTACACGGGGATACCCTGACCCACTACCGTAAGAAACATGTGACGTCATACTAAACAGTGTTAACTGGCCATATATTCACTGCATGTGGCAAGAATCGGCCACCTTAAGCCCCCATATGCATCTGTTCGGCAATACATCGACCCAAGCTGCCTGATCTTTGGTAATTCAAAGCCGGCAAGATTGTGTCATTGTTTGACAGCGCTTTGAACACGCGGACAAGCCGCGTCCAAACAAAGATGGCGGCCTCCATGCTTTAAAATCACGTGACCAACAGCCGCTGTCACTTCCGTGCATTTAGCCAAAATAGAAGGTAGTAACAAGGAAAAAACACACAACTCGACATAAGACGGTGTGAAAAATCACATGGTAGCTTCGAAAACGACGCGAAACGTTGGGAAACTAAAGATTTTGCGTTTTGACATTGCGCGCGAAATCCATCATGGCGGCCGCTTCAAATTCCCGAAAACCTCCTATACTAACCGATTCTTCCTCTTTCTCCATCCCAGTTGGCATTTGTGGCACAGCACGGTTAATGGCCGCAAAATCAGGCAAATCCGGAATCTCATCGGACTTGTAGACGGGCATGGGCTTGGAGACGTCCAACGCCCTTGCCCTGAAAGATAGCTTGCTCATCGTGACGACCGTGAATATGCAAATGAGCACGACCAAAATGATTCCCGTCCGAAGAACGGGCTCAAACGTCCTCTTAGATATCCAAAAGGCGTACTAAATACGACCTAAGAATGTTCTCTTGCTAGATACATCGTCTTGGGTGTAAATAATTAGGTCCTCCTGGCACAAATTGGGTACAATGTGCAGCGATGTGCGAGCTTTTTTGTCCATCCATCATGGCGGACAACGAAAAACCTCTTCCACATTCCCAAAATGCTGTTCGCGCAGAATCTGCGCGCGCAACGCGTCCCGTGGCGGAGCGCCGGTGTTGACAAGTTGAGTGTGTGTTTTGGGCAATTTAAGGCCAAATACTTTCACTGTTATTGGCGTATTCCAGCAATGTCATCTACATGTCTGGATGTATCCAGATAGAAAGCGTCCTTAATGTCTATTATGTATCAGTAGATCAATCTTTTCATTGTTTGTTCATGTAATTTCCGCGGTCAAATTCCCACTATTTCAAGCTGTCGCGAACGCATAAACCATAAGTCACAACGGGGTTACACTCAGTCAGTTAATGTGTTTTAAAGATGATGCAGAACCTCCCGTCTTAGTTGTCAGTAGTCCACGATCGGACGCCCATGTGTCTTTAAATAATCGTAATCATATATAATGTTGATGATAAAGTGCACTCGAGCTAACATATTTGCATACAATTAAGTAATATATAACAATAGTAAATTAGTTTATTTGTAACGCCCCCTCCCACATCAGCCCATCTTCACATTGAGTAATAAGCACACTGCATACACCAAATAGAGAGCACTATCCCAATAGTTAGCTATAGAGAAACTAGATCGTCAGGTTTATGATCCCCATTTAAAGGGCGACTTTCAAAATGTGTATGCCTATGGTCTAACGGTATATCCACGGTGCTGAATCAATGGGAATATATTTACATTATTTCTAGTCCAGTCGTCACATTTATAGTCAGTTTGTGCGTCACTCGGATATCTAAGCAGTCAAAATGTGTGAAACGACCGTCTGATGAAAACTAGAATGAAATAATGCTTGCCATGTGGAATAATCCTTCCAGAGGTCAGTTCACCGACCCCGATATTCTGGGTGAAATTTAATTATAAAGAAACTCCCATTACTAAGGAACAACAGAAGCATTCCTGATAATAGTGACTGCTAAAACACCCACCAAAACAAAACTAATTATATGCATCTATCCTTCTGTCTTATTAATTAGTTTTAAAAACCTTTGATCTTGATTTACGTTTTGGATAAGCTTAACTACCCAATATGAGTTGTTAAACATTTTAGCTGGCGAGACAGTCTCTTACAATTGTAAGTCTCGTACAATAGCTTTCACATGCACAACTTAACAAACTCTCACTAAGGTGTGCGGGAGATGGTTTTTAAGAGACAATATTAAAATCTTGTGATATTAAAGACAATGTTGACACCGATGCATCTCGTAATAAGGTTTTTTAGAGCACGACCGGCCGTGGGTCAAACAAGACAAATTAGATGTGTGTATATCTGTGGGAGCTGACTTCAAGTTTGGACGTGAATTCATAGATGGTGTGAACTGCATGTACAACCGTCGGGTCCAGTCGCCACGGGGTTCTATCAGGTCATTAAGGGCAATGTCGTTGCTCAAGAATTACCCATGTGTTTTTCAGTTTCGAAGCCTAATGCTAGGTACACACCTACCGTTTACGACTCGCGCACTAAAAATTTGCGCCCGACGCGACCCGATGGCGACCCGATGGCGATTAAAACCGAAGATAAGGGATGCGCACATATACCGACTGGCGCGCGCACATATACCGTCCGATTCGCGACTGCAAGCCACGCACCTGGTGGGTTTTGCGCGAACTATGTCACCATCAGCGCCATCTAGCACTTTCCTTGCGCCGTTTCACGACTGCGGTGCACGCACCAGGTGGGTTTTGCGGGAACTACGTCGCCATCAGCACCATCTAGCAGTTTCCTTGCGCCTGCCGCGGGTCGGGTTTTACGCGAACCTGAGCGCCATCTGGCATTATTCTGTGGCAGGAGTTGAGTTTCTCTATGGAAGCCCCCTCCCCTGCCAGTTGGGTAGTGTGGGGGCTTCTCTCCCTCACCTAGCAGCAGGGGCGTGGTGGGTGATCCCTGCAAGGAGCAATGAAGCCGGGTCGGGTTTTGCGCGAACCTGAGTCTCTCTATGGAAGCCCCCTCCCCTGCCAGTTGGGTAGTGTGGGGGCTTCTCTCCCTCACCTGGCAGCAGGGGCATGGGGGGCGATCCCTGCAACGAGCAATGAAGCCGGGTCGGGTCTCTCTACGGAATTTCCTTGCACAGTCCGTACATATATCGTCAGTGTTCTCGACTTCGATCCAAGCATCCGCTGTGTTTTGCGCGAACTACATTTACATTAGAGATGGCGCCCCATTCAACCTCGCAAAGGCGAAAAGCTGCTGTCGCGGTCGCAATACTCGCAATACGTCGTGTTCGACGTCGGAAGATAGGTCGGCAAGTATGGATTCGTCCACACATCGCTCAACGTGACCAGCTTGGTGCCTACAATTCACTGGTGGCTGGGTTACGTGCGAATGAACCACAGGCGTTTACCAACTACACCAGGATGCCGTCGGATCAGTTCGACCATTTGCTAAGCCTGGTAGCCGGTCGGATAGCATGTGAAAACACAAGGTTTCGAGCTGCGATCGCGCCTGCGGAAAGGCTAGCCATCACCCTACGATTCCTGGCGACAGGTAAGAATTTACTTCACATAACTTTATCAGACTATATTTTACTCTCATTCGCAATTTCCTTGCGCCTGTAGCCTCTCAGTCACGATTTACTTGACCTAAATTTATTAGACTATATTTGACTGTATTTAACCCTGCCGCCAGATTTTCAATTGTTTCCTTGCGAATTTCCTGGTGCCTGCCGCAACTTATTAATTAAATATAATTTTTCTAGGTGAGTCGTTCAAGAGCATCAGTTACCAGTTCCGAGTGGGGGCGACCACCATCGGCCAGATCGTCCCCGACACATGCGACGCCATCTACGAAGCACTGAAGGATGAATACTTCAAGGTAAGAAAGACACAAGGCATTTTTTTTGACAAGTTTCTTTTATTGTATCGTTCACATAACTGAAGTAAACTAAAACAACATATAAAGAGGCAAATTAAACCCGGCTAAATCAAACCCGGCTAAATCAAACCCGACTACATTAAAATGAAAATTGAAAAGTAAAGGTACATTAATTAGGAGTGTAATCATGAGAACCCAACATATTTAAGTACGAGAATGCTTGGGTTCCTGAGGTTCCTGCCGAGGAACTGGGCAGTGGTGTGTTTTGGTTTGCGAGCTCTAGCGTCTTCATAGTGCCCCTAAAGCAGGCCTGTTCTATTTCGTTTTGGACGACAGCCTTGACGCGAGGGTCGGTGATATTGCGAAGTTTTGTGGCGATGTACTTCGCAAAAATTGCTTCCGCATCATCCGGTATTTCCTGGGTCTCCTCAAGGTTTTTGAGAACCCGTTCCATCAACTCGTTATCTCTTGTGTCCCCATCCGCGCGCTTTCTTTTGTGGCTGGACCTTGGGGTGCTACACCGCACCGACTCATCCGCGTCGTCGAACGACGACACACTTTGTGCGTCCACGTTGTCGCCCATCTCCCCGTCGACGGCCTGCGTGCGTGAAGAGAGAAACAATACATTCATTACCAACAAAGCTCACAATTTTATTGTCGTTGTATATTTGTTTCTGCAGGCTCCGTCCACCCCTGATGAGTGGAGGAAGGTCTCAGATTTGTTCCAGACCCGGTGGAACTTCCCAAACTGCCTGGGCGCCCTGGATGGAAAACATATCCACATCAAGCCACCAGCGCATTCGGGCTCCACGTTCTACAATTACAAGAACACCTTCAGCATCGTCCTCATGGCACTAGTGGACGCCGATTATCGCTTCCTCTACGTCAGAGAGACTACTTGGTTGAGTATGTGAATTCTGCGACCGGCTCTGTGCCCTGGCAGTCGAACATGATATAGCTAATGTTATGTTAACTTTACGCCGTTATTGTTAGATTTGCTTACCTCATCAGCTGGGGCACTGAAGCTGGGCGCTGGAAGTGCGTGGTTGGAGATACCTTGTCTCTTCTGGACATGGGGCGCGAGGAAAGCAAGCGAGGCCTTGATCCACCTCTGCCTTGACGTCACTCGCTGCGCCTCCGACCCAGACGCCGCTTGTTTGCGAAGGCGTGTGTACTGTGTCCTGAGGTTCGTCATCCTCTTCAGGATGGACGTCCCTGTAACAAAAAACATCGTTTTAACCAATTAAAAACGCAATGAAACCTACTTCCATAGTGCTTCCATTTGTCATATTTGTTACATATGTTGAATTAATTAAAATCTCGTATATGAACCACACAGTCACAGTCACTTTCGCGAATAACTTTCGTGAATCGCGAGTCTATACTATCGGCTAAATGCGCCTACCTGGCCTTACTACCAGTTAAAATTGCTATCAAACCTACATCCATAGTGCTTCAGTTTGTCACATTTGTTACATATGCTGAATTTATTAAAATCGCTATAAAACCTACGTCCATAGTGCTTAAATATGTTACATGTGTTACATTTGTCAAATTAGTTAAAATCTCGTATATGAATTAACACAGTCACTTTCGCGAATAACTTTCGCGAATGCGCCAACCTGGCTTCGCGATTCGCTCCAAAGTTCAAAAACGACATTGTTGACAAACTAAAAAGTCAATACTATCGGCAAAATACGCCTACCTGACTGTCCGATCTCTGCTGTCATCTCCGCCAACGCAGCAGCCTTCTTTATCCGATTGGAATAATCGGAGGAGGACACGTCGAAGAGACAGGGCCGCGTTTCCCACATTTCCACCATCTCAATCTCCGTCTCGCTCGTCCAGTCCGCCATTTTTATCAGTTGTGTATGGACAAGGTCACATGAGCGTTTTCCGGCCCGGCGATTGGTTGTTCATTAAAACTCAAAAGCAACCGGTCGGCGGCTAGCACGCATATACCGTTTAAGATACGACTGACCGCACGCACCTCCCGATTTGCAATCGTCCCGATTCGTTTTTCGAATTGCTTGCGATTTCAGTTTTAAGCCCTAAAACTGAGTTGTAATCGCAAATCGCAGACCTCTGGTGTGCTCGGGGTCCGCACCCACCTAACGACTAACGAGATCCTATGCGCGAATCGCGTCGTAAACGGTAGGTGTGTACCTAGCATTATGTTACACCTCATATTGACTCTTTGTGTATGACAAATCCTACTTTGAAAATGAAAGTTCTAGAGAAGTTTCAGACAAATCTGTTACCCCTTTTAGGACCCCCGGAGTTTTGTCTAGTGGAATTATAAGTGATATTGGAAATGAATGTCATATGCCATCTAGAGTGTATAGTAAAAAATGTTGTTGTGAAGAAATTCTGTTAGGTGGCGTATGTGACACAAAAAGGTGTAGAGGAAACAATAAAAATTGTATAGTTAATTCTGTAAAAATGTTGATGAATTGTAATAAGTACTCATGGTACAATAATAAATGACGGAATAATACATTTAAATACATTTAAAATCCGACATGATGGTGGTAAGGCTAGAACTTTATTTGTGGGTAATTTGAAACAGACATCACTTGCTGATGGAGGATTGGTGACTGGAGGCCATTGCGATGGTTGCCATGGTGACGTGTCAACACAATTTCAAAACAATTCCACGCTGACCTGTCAGCCGATAAACAAAAACTTGCATTTGTTTCGAACAAAGTTCCACAGACTGAACAATAAGTCTGCATAGACTTCGAGCAACTTTCATAGAATTGGTCCAGCCACTGATTCAGTGAATTGTCCATTACCTGGCCGCACTCGAAATAGTGATATTCAGCACTCGAAGGCAGTTGCATCCTGCTCGACAAATTTGCTGAATTTTAATTATACATATAATAATCATTACTGTAAAGTGTAATACATCTGACACCATGTAATATGTTGATGTCGATTCAGTTTGAAGCTGTTTTTTAAAATTTAGAACGTACTCATACTCGTGAGGTAGCATTAAGCTGGGGGCGTTCGTATAACAACATACATTACAATTACTGCATAAAAATACATAAATCAATTTGAAGAATGTCAAATACATATATTCAATACCTTCTCAAATGCATAACTACTATGTTAAAAAACAAAACATGTATATGAAAGTATGTCTAGAGCACCATTTTTTGGGTGGTGATTATATGTATTCCTCTGCAATAAGAACTAAATGTTCTGAATTATGTCGTTTTCGGGGAATGATCAAAATTCCGTATGGAGCCTGAAACCCGGAATAATTAAGTGACAACCTGAATGTATGTCAGGTTTCTATTTTAGGATTGTCCAAATTTAGACTGCCACAACACGATTGCAATGTGGGTAAATCCAGACAATCTGAAGACTACTATCAATATTGTTGGTTGTTGGAGTTTTACGTCCTGGCAACATCTATGGTCATATCAGGACGGCTAGCGACTTGTGACAGTGCCCACTCGTGGCAACTTTATAGTGCTGTCCCACTGGGAGACCAGGCTGCCAGCACCCACTCACTCACATTATCCTGACACTGAGCCAACCAGTCCATGCCTTATCCTAATAATGCAGAGCACCTGGCTAGGAAGCGACAAGTATACATTTTGAAGTCATTGGTTTGACTCGACCAGGGTTCGAACCCATGGGTTCGAATCCCACGATCTACCAATCGGGAGAGGGACGCTCAACTCATTCGGCCATCCCGTCTGGTCTACTACTGTGAGCGACGCCCCCTATGTCAGTACTGAGAACTACATGCCTCAAATGTAACACAGTGCAGGTTGTCAAAATGCACGTGTTGATCAGTCTTTGGTCCATAAAGCCCGTCGTACCGAGCAACTTTGGAATACTTTATTGCACAAGCGTTATCTTGATGCAGAGGTAATTTCTGCTCAGCCGAATTGCACTAGTGCCGTACGAAGTAAACAGAAAGTAGGTCCATAACAACTACGAAAATAGCTCCGTAAATGTGAAATAATAAATGAGAGACAATTGTACATTCGGGGAGGCATTAGAATAGTCTTCTTGGGTAGGCGAACAAAGTGATTTCAAATGGGCCTCAGCCTTTGGCTTCGTCCCATTTGAAATCACTCCACCCACTATTATTATTCCACATGTTATGCGCATGTCAAATTTTGTTGTTTGCTACAACATGCTATCCTTCAATTATAGCCAAACACAGCTTGCTTATGACCTGACGGGATGCTTGAGTGGGTAGAGCTCCCGCCTCCCCTGTGGAAGGTTGGTCGTAATGCGAAGCATTACGCTTGATGCGAGGAGAGGAAGAGACCCTCCCCCGCCCCGGGCTGTCGCGCTGCGCTCACACCTCACCAGACGCCGCCGCGCGCCGCTTCCTCCCCCGCCCCCGTCTCGCGCAGCATTCGCGCCTCACCCGACGCCCGCTGATCACCCCTACTCGCCCTCCCCCGGCCGGCAGCATTCACACCTCACCTGCTGTCGCCCGTCCCCCCCTTCCCTTATAAGGCCGCCCGCCGGCCTCCCTCAGCCACTCGCCTTCCCTCCTGCCGCCTTCCACCGCTGACCTCCTTCTCCTCTGGCTCTTCACCACCGCTGCTCCTCCTCGGACCGCTGCCCCGCCTCAGGCTCCTGCACCATGCCCGGACACGGAAAGGGAAGAGGCCGCAAGAGCTCCAGGGTCACCGCCCGGGCCACGCCGGGGCCCGCCTCGGGCTCGCCCGGCGACGCCTCAACATCCCCGGCCCCGGCTTCCCCCTCGGCCACCTCGGGCGCCGACACAGCCATCATACTCCAGGCTCTGCAGCGCCTCACTATACGCATGGACGCCTTCGAGTCGGCGGGAGCCCGAGGAGCGCCGGAGCAGCTGCAGGCAGGGTACACCACGCCGCCCGCCCCAGCTCCTCGGGCGCAGACCGCCGCCGGTGCCCGGCCCCCGCCCCCACCTCAAGCGACTTTGCCCGGGGCAGCCCACCGCCACTACCAGCAGTACGACCGCCTCGCCGCCCGAGGCGGGCCCGCGCCCCCCCCCGGCCTACCTCCAGGACGTCGCCGAGGACTACACCCCAGCATCCGCGGCCGACGCCGTCCGAGACATCCTCGCTTCCGCCGAGGCGCAGCGCGCCGGCAGGCGCCAAGGCATCCCCTCGGGATACATTTTCCCCTCGGATCTCGTCGAGAGGGGCCCTGAGCGGAAGCCGGTGAAGAGAGGGGAGGCCACCAGGGATGAATATAACCTCGCCCTCCTCACCCTCGCCAGCCATCCAGCCTTCCCCGAGCACTCCCTCCAGGGCCTACGCCACCACCACCTCACCGTGATGAGGGACATCCTGGTGCATCCGTGGCCTACTGTCCGCCGCTACTCCGAGGCCATCTTCACCTGGATAGCGGACGGGAGGCTCCCCCACGGATGGCATGACCCGGTGGCCCTCAACACGCTGAGGATGGACTCCATCACCACGCCCACCCCTCCGGCAACACCAGCTTCCCGAGGCGAGGATTCGCCCCGAGGCGAATGGGCCCGAGGCACACACCTGCCCCGGCCCCAAGTCGACACCCGCACCGCCTATGATAGGCACACTCACGGGGCCCCCTGCCCCGCCTGGAACCGCGATCCCGCCTCGTGCGATCGGGCCCACGTCGGGGAGGCCCATGGCGAGGTGGGAGACAGGCACCGGCACATCTGTGCCTACTGCGCCAACGTGCGGCGCATATTAACTAGGCACAGCGAGGCCGAATGCCTCACCAAGCAAGCCCGTGAGCGCCAGACCCCGACCGCCTCGGCGGATTTTTGATCCGCCACCCCCCCCCCCTCCCCGGCCAGCCCGGGGGGCCCCTCCCGACGCCTCACCCTCACCACTGCCGACAGCCCCGCGACTTCCACCAACAACCTCCCAGCGTCCACCGACCGCGGCGCCGCCCAGTCAGAGCCGGGGTTCATCACCTCGGACCTCACACCTCAGACCACAGCCCAGCCCAGCCTCACGAGGAACCCTCTGCCCAGACCACAACCGCCGACTATCACGACCACCGACAACCCCTCAGCGACCACCAATCGAAACGCCGCCCAGACGAAGCCGGGGATCACCACCTCGCACCTCACACCTCGGACGACACGGCCCAGCCTCACGAAGGACCCTCCCCAGACAGCCCAGCCACCGGCCCTCACGACACCGCCTTCATGAACCCACCCAACCCGACCCCGACTCCCACCCCACCCAGCCCTGAGGAGTTCGCTGCCCCCCTGCTCGACCCTCGCCGGACCTCCTCCCCCAGGCCTCAGGAGTGGGCCTCCCCTTTTTTGGCCGCCCGCTCCCCCTCCACGTAGGCCCCGGACCCTCCCCTCACCCTGACCTCCTCTCCGGGCCCCGCCTCGGGCGCCCCGTGCCCCCGCCTCGGGCGCGCCTCGAGCCCTCTCCTACTTTTTGGCGGAGGGCTCCTCGGCCCCCCCCCTCTCCAGAACTCTGACATTGCTCCCTATGAGCCCCTGATGTATTAACCTTCTTTCTGCTCCTCATGAGCCCGTTCACTGCATTGCTCCTCATGAGCCTGTCTATTGCTCCTCATGAGCCCTCTCATTGCCTTCTCATCCTGCTTATCTTCTGTTCCCCTGTATGCTCTGTTGCTCTGTTGTTGAGGCGCTAATAAATGCCTTTCCTTCCACCTCCGCCTTCCTGTCTTCCTTTTCGCGCATCGGTCGTAATGCGAAGCATTACCATTGATGCGAGGAGAGGAAGAGACCCTCCCCCACCCCGGGCTGTCGCGCTGCGCTCACACCTCACCAGACGCCGCCGCGCGCCGCTTCCTCCCCCGCCCCCGTGTCGCGCAGCATTCGCGCCTCACCCGACGCCCGCTGCTCACCCTTACTCGCCCTCCCCCGGGCCGGCAGCATTCACACCTCACCTGCTGTCGCCCGTCCCCCCCTTCCCTTATAAGGCCGCCCGCCGGCCTCCCTCAGCCACTCGCCCTCCTGCCGCCTTCCACCGCTGACCTCCTTCTCCTCCACCCACCCACCCAACTCTCCTCTCCTTACTCTCCTCTCTCAGTGGCGGAGGGCTCCTCGGCCCCCCCCCCCTCACCAGAACTCTGACATTGCTCCCTATGAGCCCCTAATGTATTATCCTTCTTCTGCTCCTCATGAGCCCGTTCACTGCATTGCTCCTTATGAGCTGTCTATTGCTCCTCATGAGCCCTCTCATCCTGCTTATCTTCTGTTCCCCTGTATGCTCTGTTGTTGAGGCGCTAATAAACAGCTTTCCTTCCATCCCCGCCTTCCTGTCTTCCTTTTCGC
>CM059199.1:75071308-75229622 GCA_030323885.1 Branchipolynoe longqiensis | reverse complement strand
TATGTTGGTGCGGCAACATATGTAATTCTTGACACTCGGACAAAGCGCACGAAGGTATAGATACGAGGAAACTGGTCACGTGACGTGAGGCCTGCCCGGCGGTCACTTTTCACCCAGCCGTTGGTCGGGTAGCATTGATTTCATTGCTTTGTTCTCTATTTTTAGACAAGTTCCCTGCTGTTGGTATGCCGCCCCGTAAACGCCTAGGGAGGCCGCCGCTCAAGCCTGGAATGCGAAGGGCGTCGTTACGCCGAGCCGCGCATACATTGTTGGCCCAGGCGAGGTTGACGCGGCCGGTTGTGTCGCCTTCACCTAACACGAGTGACATTTCAACAGGAGCGGAGGCTACTAGGAGCGACCTTGCGTCGGTGCTAATTCTGCAGAAGGAGGTGCTGAAAGTTACTCAGGACTTGGCCCTAAGGGTAAACTTACTCGAAAATTCTGCAATGCCGGCGTCGGTGCCACGTGTGTCACCGGCGGCCTCTGTTAATCCGAATGTTTCTGTTTCTTCACCTATCAGTGTTTTGCAACAGCCGCGGGTGTCAGTCGGTGAACGCCAACCGGTGTTCGGTCACCACGAGCTACATGAAGGGCAGGTTGGAGCTGACTCGCGGAGGGCGTCACGGTACTATATGGCCGAGGTTCTGCAGCCGGTGGGTTCAACTGTCTCGGCGACACGCCCCCCCTCAGTCTGCTGAGGTAAGGGCCCATCAGGCGGCGGCGGCGATAGGGGACCTGCTGTTGGACCCGGGCACGGCTTTGAGGAAGCCCAAAGGTATTAAGTTCTTGCCACATTTGCTCATAACGAGAGGAGAGTCTTTCAAAGTAATTAGTCAGGGAGAGGCCTCATGGCCTGAGTACTTTGAGGCTCTCAGGTCTATGGCCTCGCTGCCTGGTTTGCCACCCGCGTGGCCTAAGCATTTACTGAAGCATGAGCAGGAGCTGGCTCATATGGCCACGTTGTGGGACTGGCCAGTGTGCAGGCACTGGTCTGAAAAAGTGTTCAAACTCATTAATGACGGGCGGTTGTTAGAAGGTTGGGAGGACTATAATGCGATAAAGGAGCTTCAGAGGGAGGTGTGTACGGCAGCAGGGAGGTCCGCCCCTAGTCAGCATGTTCATCAGGTTCAGGGCTCGTTTTTGCAGAATAACGTGCAGTTTGGTGCGGCTGCGCAGGTGTCGTCGTATAATTCTACAGCTGGTCCTATTAATGTGAGGGCGGACTACAATAAGGAGACGGATGGGAGGCCCTGTATCAACTGGAATTGGGGACGAGACTGCGGGTTTGCTGGGACGCATGGGGCCTCTCCGACAAAGATGCTACATATTTGTGCCTATTGCGCGTATCGTTTAAAGAGAACTCACCAGCACAGGGAGCAGGACTGTATTAAGCGGAGGATGTTCTATGATAGAAAGGCACCCGAGAAGCCGGCTGCGGCTAATGCTGGAGTGAGTGTTTGTCCATTGTTGTTACATGATATGTGTGTAGGAGGGCTCTCCTCTGACTGGCGGGTTGGTAGCAGTTTGAATTATAATAGTGTCCCTGTCATGCTTAGCACGGAGGTAGTCTCGGGTGTCAATAATTCAGTAAGTAGTGTTACAAAGAGTAATGTTGATGTGGGCCCCGTTGTACAACCAAAAGTATCAGTCAGTGGCGGTGGGTCGCAGTGTGTGAAGGTTTGTGCTGGTGTTTGTGCGGTGCCTGGTAGTGGTGATACGTTTCCGACAGCTAACCAGTCGGGAGCTTGTTTATCTGTTGTTTCAGGTCGTGACTCCGCCCTGGAGGCCGGTACCTCTCTGCCCTCCTCCGTGTGCGATACTGCTTCCGGTGCTGTGGGTCTGTCTCCACGTGGTCCTGTTGACGCTGAAGTTGGAGTGGGATGCAGCGCGGGTGTCGGTATGGTGCCGGTGCTCGATCATGTCGTGACAGTCCCTGTCAGTCCTGTTGCCCCGGTGGTTGTTGATGGCGATGGCGGAGCTGACGATTCGCGTGAATGGGTGTATGACAAGTCGTGTGCGTCAGGAGATGAGGTCTGTTCAGTTCCGTTTGAGATAAAGTATGACTGTTTTAATACTAGCTCAGAGTTGATCAATGAGGTGACAGGTATGACACAGCATAGAAGGCGAGCCCCGCCGTCACCGGGGGAGTTTAGTGTAGTGTTTAATGAGTTTTGGCCATGGGCAGAGTTGGGTGCATTCGGGTCTGACACAACGTTCTTTAACTTGTATAACCTGGTGAGGTCTACCGCGTTGCCAAACTATTTGGCTGCCAGGGTTCCCCTCCCTTCGGGTTTGTTGATTCCGGCCTGGAGGCGTGAGTTAGTCGATTACCCTGATGTGCAGTTAGTGAACTTCCTTGATTTCGGTTGGCCGATTGATTATACTAAGAATATGATTCCTACGTCTACTTTAAAAAATCATGCCTCTAATCGGATACGGATATGAGTATTTTGGCGTTCATTGCGAAAGAACGTGACTGTGAGGCCTTGATTGGTCCGTTTGAGAATCCAGCATTTGAGCCGTGGTGCCAGGTGAGTCCCTTGATGACTCGGCCGAAAAAGGATTCGGAAGCCAGAAGGGTCATCTTGGACTTGAGCTTTCCCCTAGGGAAGAGTGTGAATGCGGGGATTCAGAAGGGATTTTATCAGGGCCAGCCATTCTCGTTTGCACTTCCTTCGGTGTCGACGTTAACGGATAGGATGATAAAATTGGGTGCCGGGGCCTGGTTATGGTCAGCTGATCTTTCGAGGGCGTATAGGCAGCTTAGGGTGTGTCCGCTCTCGGTTCCGCTATTAGGGATGAAGATTGGTGGGAAGTTTTTCTTTGATTTGGCTCCCCCGTTTGGCTGTCGGATGTCTGCGCTGGCGTGTGCCAGAACGACTAGAGCGGTCGTGTGGATGCTAAGAAAGAAGGGTTTTTTCACACTTTGTTACATTGATGATTTTGTGGGAGTGGAGCAGTCCTTGGAACGGGCGAACGAAGCGTTTGCGTTGTTTAGGGAGTTGGCAGGAACCCTTGGGTTGGCGTTGGCGGAAAAGAAATGCTTTCCTCCAACGCAGATCTTAGTGTGGCTTGGCTTCCGCATCGATACCATTACTATGACCGTGACTCTCCCTCAAGCAAAGTTAGATGAGGTGCTAGAGGAGTGCAGGGCGTGGAAGGAGAAGACTTCTGCTTCTAAGAAACAGCTACAGAGTTTGGCGGGGAAGTTGCAGCATCTCGCTAAATGCGTGAAGCCAGCCACGAGGTTCATGAATAGGGTGCTCTCAGTGCTGAGGGAGGCGCCGCCAGTAGGTCAGGCTGGGTTCTCGCCGTTGATACAGAAAGATTTGGATTGGTTTGTTCAGTTTACCTCCTCGCTGAACAGGGTGATTCTGTTACCTCCACTGCCGCCGCCCCTCTGGGTGATTGAGTGTGACTCGACTTTGTTGGCAGGGGGGGGCGTTTTCCCAGACCACATGTTACTCAGCCTTGTACCCGGAGGCGGTCAGGTCCGCCCTTCCCATAATTACTCAGCTGGAGGCATTTAATTTAGTTCTGGCCTTGACAGTGCTGCTTCCAAAGAATCCACATGAGTACTTAGTAGAGATAACGACCGATAATCAGACATCCCAGCAGGTGTTGTCCTCAGGATCAGGCCGCGATCCGTTCTTGTGCGCATGTGCTAGGCAGTTGTGGCTGAGCGCGGCTAGGAATAACTGTGAGCTGTCTATTAGGTTTAAACCAGGGTGTAAGATACCGTTTGCAGATGCGCTGAGCAGGGCTCCGTGTGATAAGAAACTGTATGTTGAAGTCATTGCTGAGATCGAATCCCGGAAGTTGAGGCAGGTGTCTGTAGTTCCTAGTCTGTCGATCATTAACTTTGAAATCTGAGTACACATCTTCATGACTAACGGTTCTTTTATTTTTTGCCTTTTTTTTACCATCAGGCTACGACTTGACTGAACACCGCCAGCTCATAGCGACATACAGTAACGCGCTCGCGCAGGGTACACGCAGGAACAAGCATCTCCACGTCATTGCATATGTCAAGTTCTGCCTGAGTCATGCGGTCGAACCGGTGAAGCCGTCGTTGTATGACTTGTTAGCGTTTAGGTTGCACTTGTCTAAGAAGCTGCGATCCCCGGGGTCAGTCGAGAATTACTTTAGCTCGGTAAAGACATGTCTATCAGTCCATGCTGATATGTCGCATATCTTTGGTTCCTATCAGCTGTCAGTAATGAAGAGAGCAACCCGAAGGTCTAGTTGTCACATAGTAAGTAGGGCTGTTCCCGTTTCGCCGGATGATCTTGTAAGGGTAGTTGCGTTTCTGTCCTCCATGTCTTCTGACACGGCAGTATTCAGAGCTGCTCTAGTTATCGGGTTCTTGACTTTAGTTAGACAAAGTAACCTTACCTCGAAGTCTGTGTCGGAAGTTGGGCCCCATACGCTGATGTTTTTGGATGTAGTACAATGTCCGACCTCGTTATTAGTGGCCTTTCGCTCAACTAAGACCCGCTCCCGGGATGTCTTTCCCTTAGTTTTTAGCCTTCCTGCCATTCCAGGTTCTCCGTGCTGCCCCGTTCGGGCCTGGAGGGAGTACGCCACTGCGCTTGACCCTCCTAGACATGCTCCAGCGTTCATCTTGCCGTCTGGTCTCTTGACCTCGAGGACACTGTCTCGGGTGCTGAATATAGCAGCGTCGGCGTCACTTTCCGCTCGTCGGAAGTACTCTCTCCACGGCTTGAGACGAGGGGCGGCCCAGGCATGTTTCGCGGCGAGCCTTCCACTTGAGTGGATTAAGCAGGCGAGCTCTTGGTCCAGTGATGCGGTTAACCTGTATTTGCGGGAAGGTCCTATCGTGAAGGCACCCTCAGCACTTGCTAGTTTGTTGGGTTAAGTGCTGAGGGTGCGTATTGATTGTTGTGATGATTTGATTTTCTGATTTGATTGTTTTCGTGTTATGTCATTTCTGCCTCTAATTATGTTCTATACTGTTACTGAACTGCATCGGAAGCCTGTTTCTGCCCCCATGTCGTCGGGACACACTACCTCCTGCTGCTCACCATGTGCGACAGTTTATCAGACCTAGACTCCCACTGCTCCCTACGACGTTTCGATATTGTCCAGTATAGCCTTACTTGATGCTGGAATCAATGAAATGATATCATACGTTTTTTGTTGTCCTTTGTGCTAGTTCCGGGAATTGTAGATATGTTGGTGCGGCAACATATCGTAATTCCTTGACACTACAGACAAAGTGCACGAAGGTATAGATACGAGGAAACTGGTCACGTGACGTGAGGCCTGCCCGGGGTCACTTTTCACCCAGCCGTTGGTCGGGTAGCATTGATTTCCCCACCCACCCAACCCTTTTCTTGTGGGGGTTAAGTGCTGAGGGTGCGTATTGATTGTTGTGATGATTTGATTTTCTGATTTGATTGTTTTCGGGTTATGTCATTTCTGCCTCTAATTATGTTCTATACTGTTACTGAACTGCATCGGAAGCCTGTTCTTCCAGTTCGTCAGGTTACACTACCTGCTGTACGTCACCATGTGACAGTTATCGGAGCTAGACTCCTGCTTGCCTACGAGGCGTTTCGGATTGTCCAGTATGCTTACTTGATGTCATAATCAATAAATGATGATCATAATGTTGTTTGTTGTCCTTTGTCTGAGTGTCGGGAATGACACAAGGCTGGAGAAGGTTCTACCTCCATCAAACAGTATAGCATGGCAAACAGGAAATTGTTTTAAAAATATGTTCTTTATATTTATTATTTATTATTTATATGTATTTATTATAGAAATTCGTTACTACCTAGCTGATGCCCTCAGAGTTTAACCATTGGGCTATTCCACCCCCCCTTAAGGTGAGCCTATGTGTTAATAAATAATTGTTTCCGTGTGAATTTCCGGGCCTGCTGCCAGGCCGCTGTCACCTCTCGTCCCGCCGCCGGTTGACCGCCTTCACGCTAACTTGACCCGGGCTAGAAAGGTGGCTACTATATCCCCGGAGGTGGGAAGTTCGACTCCATACAGTCCGTGGGGTGGAAAGCCCTTAATTAAATACATTTATAGAACAATCGAATACCAATATCAGGTTGACCATAGCGGTTAATAATATAAGACTGGAGAATAGTAAAGAATGCAAGGAACTTTCCAATTACTTCTTAGGAGCTCACAGCTTTATTCTTACCCTAACTAACAATATAAGTTAAGCAATATGATGGATATGAACAAGTAGATCCCCTCCCATATAATTAAGTTGAATAAGTTTGAAATTTCGACAATAAAAGCCTAAATCTCGTCTAAAACATCAGAGCATGCAAAAACACGTCTGATGGGTCTGGGCCTGAACGCCCGACCTCCCACCGTTGCTAGGAAAGTCACAATTGATGTATCCTAGCAACACTTTACAGCAGGGAACCCGGCCCCGCAAATGGTGGCAAGTGCGAGCCTGGGGAGTAGCCCGCATTTCAGAATGCGAGCTAATCAGCCCTGCCCGCATTTCCATTGGTCGAGTAGTCTCGCCCTTAACTTTTTTTTTTAATCATGCATAGTACATCTTGGACTTATCTGGATTGCTACAATATTAATGTCAGCAGTAGTTGCAGTCTAATGGTTTTTCAATTTCTGTCATTTAAAAAAAGATAAATATAGGCCTATTAGATGGATCATAATAATCTACCCCCCCCCCCTTCCTGCCAAACCCATCGGCTCTGGCCGGTCGAGACCTGGTACTGTTTCAACGATTCGTCATTTTTATCATAGTCAAGTACACCCTACTTGTTGATATATGCGTAAAAAGCCATGTTTACACGGGGAATTGTGAAACGATCTAGACAAAGCGATTTATATGAAGCGTTTTATAGGCGTCTTTACACAGTGGAGTTTGAAAGTGTGTCGGCGCCGGGAACCAGCAGGTGCCTGTAGCCGGCAAGCACTGCTATTTGTTTAGTTTACACACGTCGATTCGACGCAGATGTAGCTGCTACGTTAATATCGCTTGGAATTTAAGGTTAATTTAATTAAATTTCATTATTTGAGTCTGTAATTCTGTTAAATATGATCGCATTCACTAGATTTCGGACTAATCGGGCCCTCACACTGCCGAGCACCAGCGATTAGTTACAGCTGCATCTGTAGCTGGCAAGCACCACTATTTTACACTATTGCCACCCGGGAACCAGCTGAATCGCTTCAATAAGACCAGTAAGGACAGAAACGGAAATGCTGAGTGAAAAAACAGTACAACAAATGTACACACTTGCACTCGAGACCAAAAGTGACAAAATAAAATCGATCAAAATGAAAGGGTGTAACATAGAAATAAATGGGAAAACCTACACACCCAAGGAGTTCGGAGAGATTGAGATTCAAGAGATCACACCAGAAAAGGGTGCAACAAGGGAACACCCCTGGGGAGTGTCGTTCCAAGGCCACAACTCCCCCTTTAGTAACCTGTACAAATGCGAAGTCACAGGAAAGGATGGGAAAAAGTACACCTCGGCCGAGCAATACTACTGCTCAATAATGGCCAAATATCACGATAAACATGACATAATGAGAATGATCGAAAACACGGACAACCCGTACACAATAAAAGCAATGGCCAAAAAAATATGGAGATCACCAGAATGGTGCAAAACAAATGAAAAAGTGCTGGAGGATATCGTCCACGCAAAATTCACACAAAACATAGAGCTAAAAGAAAAGCTAATAAATGCCCCTGGAAATGCATTCAGGGAATGCACAAAGTGCCCATACTGGGGCTCAGGAAGGTACCTGGACAGCGCCAGTGAAGGAGAAACGATAAAACCAGGTTACAAAAATAAAATGGGGGACATCCTCCAAAAAGTCAAGGAAACCCTGACAAATGCCAACAAATAAAAAGGAAAAATATAAATAAGGAATAAACAAAACTATACAAATGTTCAGATCGGGGAGAACTGGGAAAGGAACCAGGGCTCCAAACCATGAATATCACAAATTTACTATCTCACTAACACGCTTTACTAAAAATATGCCATCCTCCACACAAAACAGGTAATAAGTGCAGTGACTTACACAACTACCCACCAGAGGGAGATGCGTGTGCTGCATGCACCAGCACACCCCCCCCCCCACACACACACACAAACTCAATCTAACTAAAACTAAAAAGTAAAATTCGCGAAATCAAGCAACCACTCACCGAAAAGCACAAATATATATGGTAGAAGAAATTGAATGCAAGCTGGGGAGGGGCACACACTTTGCCCACCTAAACTGCCAGAGTGCATCCAACAAAATCGACACAATAAAAATACACCTAAAAAGAGAAAATCTCGACATACTGGCACTGTCAGAAACATGGTTCACTGACAACCACAAAAACAACACCCTCAACATAGATGGATATAGGCTTGTACGCAATGATAGGCAGCAAAATAACACACTAAACCAAACAAAAAAGGGTGGAGGTGTTGCCCTTTACTGCAAAGACACCAAAATTCTAGATCCTGAAGCACTAATAACAGCTAACTTATCAAATGAACACATAGAACTACTATGGTGCCTAATAAAAAATGAAAAGCAAGCAAATATAGCCATAGCAAGCCTCTACAGACCTCCATCAGGGGAAATTGAACTCTTCATTGAAGCCCTAGAGAAGAGCATAAACACCATAAAAAAACTGACAAAGGCAGAAATCTTCATACTAGGAGACTTTAATGTAAATTACAACAGCAATGATAAAAACAAACTAATGCTGCAAACCACAATCAAAATCTTAGGCCTACAACAGCTCATCACTGAAAAAACAAGGCTCAGTAAAAATAGCACCACAATTGACCTAATACTAACCAACTCAAACCACGCCACTAAATGGGGCACCAGGAGCTGGGGTATAAGTGATCATGAGCTAATATATGTAACAAGGAAAAAACTAAAAAGCACAAATCACTATGAGTATAAGATGGGCAGGTCCCTAAAAAACTACTCAGAAGATGCATTAAAAAATCATCTGCACCAAAACATAAACAACATCACACAAAACAGAGATGATGTTAATATCTATTGGGGCAACATCATCGCAGAAATAAGAAAATCAGCTGACGAGATGTGCCCCATTAAGAAAATAAAAATACAAAAAAACCAGGACCCCTGGGTAGACAATGACCTGCTAACGCTCATCATAGCCAAAAGTAAACTGGGTAATAAAGCAAAGCTCACAGAAACTATAGAAGACAAACTGGCCTACCATATTGCCAGAAACCACTCTCTCAAAGCTGTGAGAACAGCAAAAAAGAAATACATAATAAAGCAGGACAGAGACTGGGGAAGCAATACAAACAGATTCTGGAAGAATGTAGACCTATTATTCCCCAAAAATAACAAAGAAGAGCACACAACCTTCCAAGATAACGAAGGGACAATACTCTCAGACAAAGATGCAGCAAACAAACTGAACACGCACTTTGCCACAATAGGACAAACGCTGTCAGGAAAATTTAAAAAAAGGTGGGAAAATAGATCAGGAACTGTGCAGAATGAAATCCCCACCTGCAAAACAGATATAATAGAAGTAAAAAAACTAATAAATGACATAGACACAAATAAACCAAGTGGAATAGACGAAATACCAACCAAAATGCTGAAAGAGGCACTCCAAGCCATCCCAGCCACTATAGTCGACCTATTCAACATCTCCTTTGAACAGGGGCATTTTATCTCAGCCTGGAAAATGGCAACCATTACCCCTATCCACAAAAGTGGAGACAAACAAAACATGGGAAACTACAGGCCAATATCGATTCTTCAAACCCCAGGCAAGCTCATTGAAAAAGTGCTACATAGACACATAAATGAACACCTGGAAAAAAACAATATACTAAACGAAAGACAAGGAGGTTTCAGGAAACTGCACTCCACATCTAAAACAATAGCTAACCTAACAAATGACATATTGGCGTCAATGAACCAAAAACAATTAGTTGGAGCAGCCTTCATTGACTTCAGCAAAGCATTCGATACAGTAGACCATAACATACTATTGGAAAAACTAGAATCCATGGGCATAAAATCCAACACTATGGACTGGATAAAATGCTACCTGAAAGACAGGCAACAGAGAACAAAAATAAACAATACACTATCAGACAACCAACCTGTCACATGTGGTGTACCCCAAGGGTCAGTGCTAGGGCCACTGCTCTTTATAATCTACATAAACGATCTTGAAAAATGGTTACAAACCGAATGCCTCCAACTATATGCAGATGACACAGTCATATATGCAAACGGCACCACAGAAGAGGAGGTAATAACTAAACTAAACAAGCTCCTACTAAAACTGGATGAGTGGTGTGAGTCCAACAAAATAACCATCAACACAAGCAAGTCAAAAACAGTTCTCTTCTCGCATAAACAAATGCCAGAAAGAAAACTACACTGTAAGCTAGGAAGCCAAACACTAGAAAATGTAGACCATTACAAATACCTAGGCCTTGAGTTGGACAGCCAACTAAACTACAACCTATGTATAAACAAAATTGTCCAAAAGGTAAACCACAAACTGTGGCTATTTGCAAAGCTAAGAGACTACATGACACAAGAAATGTCAATAAAAATCTTCAAGGGCATGGTGCTACCCTATTTTGACTATGGAGATGTAAACTACATGGGTGCAAAGAAAGAACTTCTAAAAAAACTGCAAACACTACAGAACAGAGCCCTGAAAATCTGCCTCAGAGTAGACAAGCTGCACCCCACCTATGACATACACAAAAGAACCAAAGTAAAATTGCTAGAAAATAGGAGAATAATTCATCTGAAAACATTAGCATACAGCTATAGTCAAGACAATAAACTCCTAACAAAACCACAAAGGGCAACTAGAGCAAATAATGCGCCACTACTAAAGCAGACCAGAAGCCAAATAAAAGCTCACGAGAGAAGCACGCTAGAAATGGCTGCCAAGGTGTGGAATGCCCAAACAGTAAAGGAACGACAAATTCCTGACCTAAAAACATACAAAAAATATCTGTGCAAAATAAGGCTAGGAACCCCCAACTAAGCTGCACCGCAAAGGGGCAGGTGATACATGTCACGGCCCACCAGCGAGACGCCCAATGGAAGGTAACCATACCAAAAGCACCCAGATAACACACCTCACAGCTGCGTACAAGCCTATGATATGTAAATAGGAGTAGGCTAGTCTAGAAATAAGAGTAGAAAAAATAAAGCACATATATGCCAAGAAAATCCAAAAAAATTAACATAGACTACTATAGTACTAACCAGACCAACCAACTATCTATCTGCTACTGAAATACAGGCAATCAAATACCTTATCAGCAGCTACTGTGTGATAAGACAACACCAACACTACAGCTGGCCAGCATTGAAAACAAGCCTGAATACCCAGGCTTATATGCTATGGACAGTATAAATACAGCCTCAATAAAAAAAAAATAAAAAAAATCTATACTACCTCGCGAGGTGATATAGATGAACCGTTTCATATGAAGCGATTCAGCCCTAAAACGCCACAGCGTCGCGTCTACACGGAAATCTGAGTCGATCTAGGCAAGTCGTTTCATATGAAACGTTTTAAATCGCCCGTGTAAACAGGGCTATAGATGTCTAGACGTCTAGATGTCTATTTAATTACGCATATATCACACCCAGAAGTCTACACTTCATTCAATGGACCGATTTATCTATGCCGTTATATCGCTGCAGTTCTGCAGCCATTGCTACAGCCTGTAACCATCAAGGTTACAACCCCCCCCCCCCCCCCCCCCCCCCCACACACACACACTCCAGAAGCAGATCATAAGATGGTGTCAAGTGAACACAGTAATACAACCACAGTACTAGATGATATAGGACGATTAGCCCATAGAGAAATCATTGTGGCATTCATGAGTGTATACATATAATTCAACTTAGTAACCTAGGAAAATCTGATTTTGAAAATGCACACCAAATAACATTGGCAGAAGGTGGTTTTGTTTGTTGTTTTATGTCCGAATAACATCTAAGGTCAGTGGAAGTGATGATTAGGAATTATTGGATGGTGTTGTAGTTGGAACACAAGCAGGCTGAGTGGAGGGGCAGTCCAGTTGGTGGACACCATGGTATTATACCATAATGTTTTGGGGTAACAGTTATTTAGTGGTGCGAGTGGACAGAGGAAAGAACCCAGAGCTTTGGGGAGTGGGGACTTAATCTATAGCATATATAAAAAGTGGGTATGATTGGTCATATTATGTAGTTCAAAATGCACAATCAGAAATTGGGTGGACTTAAATTTAAACAAACAAACAAACAAGATTTAGATGATCATTCTATTAATTAAATATACTATTTTATTATAGGTACTGCACTATTATTTTACCGGACATACATTGGAGTGATTCAGTGAGTGCATCAGTATTTGGTGACATGATTATGTGACACCTAGTTGCATTGTTATTCATATACTGACATGGAATCACTATGAACACAAATAACATTTAGTTTTTTTGATGGCATGCCTAATTGAATAGGCTGACATATGCAATTTGAGGATTACTGAATTATCATTCAGAACACACATATCTTTCTCTTCTTTTAATATTAACAAAATGGGAAAATGTAGGAAAAATAATGAAACAAAGTACCACTAAAAAGAAATCTAAAAACGAAGCAATTGTCGTCTTTTATTGGAAATATGAAATGATAAGAATCGGAATTCTTGCCCCAGATAATTGTTAAAATGCATAGTCTAAGAAAAACAATTCCATAAAAAATGTTGTAGTAATATTTTACTTATCCAAGGCGTTCTGTCATCTTAGCTCACATAGTGTCATATTTTTAGCATTTGTGCGAGTTCCTTGTCAATAACTAATATTTCTGAATGTGAACAGCATGGGTCATTTTGGTATTGGTTAGAATTACAAAAAATAACCAGCACATCTCACCACCTAGTGTAATTCTTTGGTTCAATCAAATGAAAGCATATGTATTGAATGCGGTCTTATTCAATTCACCTGAGGAGAAAGTGTGTGTCAGCTGAACTCTATGGTCTCATTGATGATTAATGATGAATCATCTGGTGTTGTTGGTCCAACTTCCATCCCAGTACTTGTATGTAGCTGCCACAAGGTGGGACCTCGGCCTACAATTTAAAGAAAGATTCAGTCAAATGCAAAAAACTGATAATATACTAAACATTTGGAATACGTACCAGGTATATAAGTATATAAGGTGATCAACTAACTGATTTACCGTCCACTATAATCTCAATTTTCATGGATACTCCTTTAGATTACAAAATGGTAAGGGAGATAATTATACATGTCATCCGATAACGCGGGTAAGTCACAACATAGATACATCTTGTCATTACACTGGGAAAACAAATTAATGTTGCTTAAGCAAGTAACCGCAATCTCATCCTCGTTGCACGC
Organism: Branchipolynoe longqiensis; assembly: GCA_030323885.1. NCBI lineage: Eukaryota > Metazoa > Annelida > Polychaeta > Phyllodocida > Polynoidae > Branchipolynoe > Branchipolynoe longqiensis. Next base: position 75,216,204 of record CM059199.1, on the reverse strand, counting down.
ATAATTTAAAGAAATACTGTATCTAGGACAACCCACCTGATTTTGTATGTATAACATGCTCTGAGCTCACTTGTCATTGAGCTTTCACGACAAGTAGGTATCCTAAGAGTAGTATAGGAGGGTTCTTTTGAGCGTAAAATTATGAATCCTGGCTCTGAGAGAGTCCATTGACCTTAAATGCCCCCTCTGAGAGAGTCCGTTGGCCTTAGATGACCCCTTCTGAGAGCGTCTATGTGTGTGGAGGGGGTTGTTTGTCCTTAGATGCCATTTGTCCTTAGATGACCTATTTTAGGTATTTTATTATGCGATGATGTGTATGATTGTGTGTGTGTGTGTTTCTGCCCAAACCCCTCCACCCCCGGAAAACCCGAAGCAGTGACGTCAGTGAGTGAGTTGGTAGAGGTCATAGAGTTCATTTATTCTAGCCATCTGTCGTTTTGTGTGCGCGCGCGTGTGCGTGTGCATGTGTGTATGCATCATTGAGCTGGGTGGTGATAGTGGTGGTGGTGGTGGTGGTTGTTACTGCTAAAAATAGAATCGGGGAGGGAGGGGGTAGAAACTTTCAGCAGTAACATCTTCCACCCCAGTCTTCCCCCCCAAAAAAATCCCATACAGTGACGTCATTGAGCGGGTTGGTGATGGAGGTGGTGGATGTTACTGCTAAAAATAGAATTGGGGAGGGAGGGGGGTAGACACTTTTTAGTCCAACTTCAGTCAGCCCCATATCAGTTAGTGTTGGAGTTTTGGATCCTATTTTTTAGGTTAGCAGTATTATGTGTTGTTGTCATTCGATGAGTTTGTAGTTTGTTTATTTTGGTGTTTGCCCACACCACCCCCCACCCCCCATATTTTTGTTTTTTTTGTTTTTTTCTCTACCCCCACCCTCCCCGATTCTATTTTTAGCAGTAACATCTGACACCCCACTCGATGACGTTACGATTGATTGATTTGTGGTTTCTTTACACCGTGTCGGCAGCATAGGCCATATTCACAGCGAGAATTGTTTGCCTTTACATATAATGTAAAAGCATACAATCAGTTATGTGTCAATAGACATGTAAGAATTTTTTAAAGCTAAATCATATAATTAAATAATATAGATGAAAGAATTAATTAATAAAAATTGTTTTAATGAACTATATGAGGTGGTACAGACCAGCTGCCCTCAAAAAAGCTCAAATGTCTTCTTGTTTAACTTTAGTAAAAAGGTCATGCATGCGGTTTGCAGTGTAAAATTGTTGGCGCAGTGCCATAAAATCAACACAGTTTAGTAAAATGTGCTTGACTGTCAGTGGGGACTGACATCCAATACATTCAGGGGGAGGGTCCCCCTTGAGCAGGAAAACATGTGTTAGCCACGAGTGGCCAATACGGCAGCGGCTAAGGATCACTTGGTCCTGCCGACCCCCCACATGAGAATGTGGTGGTTTTCCCACAGATGGTTCAATTTTAAGTTTATTAATGTTTTCATCCCACTCATGTTGCCATTTGGATTTGATGTGGGTGGCTATTAGTGGTTTCAGATCAGAGTGGGGTATCATACACGACTCAACATCATAGTTCAGAGCCTCCTTTGCAGCCCGATCAGCTCATCCGTTTCCCTGGATGCTGGCATGGCCAGGCACCCAACACAAGTGGATATCATATCCATCTGTTGCTAGCTGGTTCATTTTGTAAATGACCTTTGCCACGAAAGGTTGGTCCGTTTTTTGCCCAGCAACAGCTTGCAGGCAGGAAAACGAATCGCTGTATATCACATATTTAGTGTAGTTGGATAGTTCAATGACTTGCAACGCGAGAAGGAGTGCTCAGGCTTCCGCCGTAAAAATCGAGCTCTGATCGGGCATGCGAACGCCCGATGACATTACGCTTTTGTTGTTGTTGTATAATGTGATGTAATGCTAATGCTAATGCAAATTCAGAAGGATGGATTTAATTATTTTTATCTGCATGAAGCAAATGTTACTATGCAACTTTAGATTTCCAGATGTCTTTGATGTTGTCGTGGTAGTCTTGGAAGATGTTGCACATTCCAAAGTGAAACGATGAAAATCTGTGCACGGTTTAATGAAGCTCAACATTTGACTATGGGTAATGACAAATTCCTAATCAAATTATTTCTAGACTGATCCTTCCTCTTTCAGATTGATATCACCATGATCAAACATCCTGCTTTGATCTGAAATGATTCCAGGACATAAAACCCAAACAAACAAATAAACCATAACAATCAATTAGTTCTAGTCATAATTGTATACTGTTGACTCACCCCCAGCACCAACCCACCCTCCTCTGATTTGACATCAGTATGAAGTCAGTTCCCTCCAACTCCCTGTGATATGTGTATGTAGCCCAAGCACAGGCATGCAGGGAGTACTAGTGCGTGACAAGCACACACAAATGGCGCTACACTGAATGCTAAATTAAGATTACTTGCGGCACACACCTCAACGTGTACAAACCAGATCTATCACATGATGTTAGATAGATACGATGCCCAACATCCCACTTACCTCTTTAAAACGGTATATTCAGTAGAGCGTGGGCCTGCATGCGAATGGTCGGGAGTTTGGTTACCGGTCAAGTAAAACCAATGACTTTAAAATTGTTACTTGTTGCTTTTTAGCCTGGCACTCGGCATTAATAGGATAAGGTAAGGACTGATTAGCTCAGTGTCAAGATAATGTGACTCAGTGGGATATTGGGTCATGATGCGGTCTAATTTCCCCGTGGGACATCACCATAAAATCATCATAAGCGCGCACTGTCACAAGTTGATATCCATCATATGATCTTAGATGTTGCCAGGATGTAAATCTTCTAAAACCAACCAACCCTACTCCAAGATGAACTAAGTCTCCAAAGTGAAGGTCATGGGAGAGCACCATGCCTTGACTACCATGAATGCGGTTCACTGTTGTCTCACCACCATCTGCCCCTCCCTCCACTTACAGGGTTGATGGAAGAGAGGAAATCACCACAGGACCTGTATATGGCGAGACTGTTTTTCCTAGCTAGGGTAAAGTAGATAACAAGAAGAGGCCTGAGCCCCCAGAGAAGAGACATAAGCAATAACTAGAGAGAAGGCGGTATGGAGATTAGGATGTGACTGCTACTCTCAGGAAAAGCTGCCAATTTAGCTGCTAGAGTATGGGGGACCTGCTTAAATTATCTGCTAAGAAAAGGTACTTCCCCTCCTTATGAGTAAGTAATATGACAGCTTTTATACGCTGAAATTTAGGGAAATCTGCCTTGCAACATCACAGGAGAGAGAGCAGTGGGTGGGCAACACTTACTGACTGCTGGGTGATGTTAATTAGGATCATGAGTATGTACTGTTAAGATCAAATTCCGTCAATTATGACCATGGGTTAATGTAAAAAGTACAACATCTGAACACTTTGACTTCTGGATACTGAATGGTTTATTCCCGTCCAGGGCTCACTGAACCGCTGGCTAAACTTTCCATGACGTCATCTCATTTACATACTCCTTTGTCTCACTCACTGTCTGGAACATATGCATCTCATTAGCATATATTACAGACATGTCTAGACGTCTATTACTCATATATTACAGTTAATACATAGAGTGCTCAAAGTGAGGAAAAACGGGGTCAGTGGTTGGCAGGTTGGGGAAACACCTGAATTGAGAGTCCGTACAATCGGGTCCGTTGATGTAATCTAGTATGTTAATTGGTAGGCTTTACTATAGGAAAATGTGTTATCACCTATATCCAGTGAACCTGTTTGTTGGGGTAATAAATATTGATATCACTAGAAAGAGACAACCCTGCTTCACCAATTAAGTGACTATCAGCTACATTTGGTGTTTTATTTAAGAGTAACTAAGGATTGAATTTACATTAAATGTGTGCTGTGTGTCTGTCACTGAACCCTTGGTCAGCCCTTGGTCAGTCCTGAGTGCATCCTCCTCTCCCCATCCCCACCCCCACCACCACCTCTCCCCCAGGGGGCTACCATGGTTACTAATTAAGACAGGGTGTGGGTGACCTAAGTTATCACAGATCAGGGGGTTGAAGAACACACATGTAGGAAGTGATATTTTATTTAATTACAATATTTGTTATGACAATTTGCTAGTGAATGATGGAGGCATGCATGCATACATACATACATAAATACATACATACATATATACATACATACATATATATATACATTCATACATGCAAACATCTATATTTATGTATGTATTTTCGTGCATAGCTTGTGTAAACATCTTAGCCACAAGATGAGGGGGTTGAAGAACACACATGTAGGAAGTGATATTTTATTTAATTACAATATTTGTTAGGACAATTTGCTAGTGAATGATGGAGGCAGGGTGCACATGAATGCATACACATGCATGCATGCATGCATGCATGCATACATACATACATACATACATGCATACATGCAGACATCCATATTTATGTATATGTGTATATATGTATTTATTTTCGCTCTTAGCGGGTGTTTACATCTAAGCCTGCATGCCCTCAACTATCCAACACCCACCCTGGCAGGAGGTTGTGTGTGTGTGGAGGTTCAAGAACTAAGGGGAGAGCACCAGTATGAGACTTGACTTGACATTGTGGACAGGGAACACCTGTGATGACAGTGTGTGTGTGTGGGGGGGGGGGTAGAGAGGGAGGGTTATCAGAAGCAGTCCTTGGGTCCTCCTCCAGTGTTGATGTTTCTAGCTCCCACTTCTCAACTAGAACTATAGATGAATTCCAAGTCTCAAGGAATTATTTCAATGACAAAATTACTAAGATTGTTTACAATTTGGATTTATATAGGAATATATATATATATGTATGCATGTATAATATCATAATTAAAATATTTATGTATATGTATGTATATGTATATATAGTTATGTATGTGTATGTATATGTATGTGTATGCATGTATATGTATGTATATGTATGCATATATATGTATATGTATGTATATGTATGTATATGTATATGTATGTATATGTATGTATATGTATGTATGTATATGTATGTATGCATGCATGCCTGCACACCTCAATCCCATCATTCACCACAAATTGTCCTAACAAATATTCTAATTAACTAAAATACCACTTCCAACAATGTGTGTGCTGTGCTAACCTTGGTCACTCACACCATGTCCAAATCAGTAACCATGGTCCCAAACGATCGCACATACAATACAATTGTAATAATAACAAAGAAATCCCTAGGTGTGCACGGATGCATGCATACATACATGCATACATATACATACATATTCATACATATACATACATCTCTGCATGTATATACTTATATATATATATGTATATATAATATATGTATATAGGTATATAGTGAGTCAGCCTCACGAAAATGGGCCAACTGGTGGTCAATTTAAGATGTTGGCATCGCAATTCTTAAAAGTGTAGTGCATTTCTTTGTTTCATATTCAATTATCCTAGAAACAAATCAGGTTGTATTTTCTCGACCTTTACATCCAAGATACTTCCTGTGCGCTATACCGCTCAGCATATGCTAAGATGAACCCACCCCCACCACTAACCCTGTATCAAGTGATGAAGTGCTATGTGTGTGTGTGTGTGTGGAGGGTCAAAGCACAGCACACCACCCAGAACAAGATGATGGCCACCCTGACACACAGTCAGTTAGAGCAGCAGTGTGTGTGTATGGGAGGGGGGTAGGGTACACACATCCTGCACCATACACACACCCTGCACCATACACACACCCAGCACCATACACACACCCTGCACCCACTCATCAGAAATGCTCCCCATACAGCTAGCACTCGCCCACCCCCACATACACTCTGAATTTTATTCCTGCTGTGTGTGTGTGGGGGGGGGGGTATTGGAGTGGGGGTGGTGTGGCTGTGGGGAGGGACGGGTAACCCAAAGTAACTAAGCTGTGGTCAGGGGGCAGGTGTCGGCGGTGTTTGTGTGTGAGGGTGTGAGCGTGCGTCCGACGCCCACCTGCTGTGAGAACCGCCAGGAGACCTTTCCTCGTTTGATTTATGGTGTTCAGATTAGCTAATTTGACCCCACCCCCTTCAATTGGCTAAGTCACATATGCTATGGTCCAAGTATAAATTACTTTCATAGTTATAGATAAGAAAATAGTAATAATTTGCACTCCTCACCAATTTGATACTTAATACAACAGATATGTATATAATGCATGTACATAGTTATGTGGATATGTCTTCATTGTCACCCAAAATATAAGGTAGTGTTAAGTTCCCCCACCCCATTTATTAATGGGGGGTCAACATAATAAATAATGCGCATTTGAGCATATATAAATAAATATATATATATGGGGCCGATTTTAATTGGTAAAAAAAAATCCATACATGACCACCTCTCTAAATGAACCATTTAAAATCGGTCCCATCTATATATCTATGCATGTATAGGTGTATGTATATATGACATTTCATCCCCTCCCCATCACACACTCACTTGCTATCTAGACCAAACAAAATCTCCAGATGTTTTTTGCCAGTTTAACAATACCACCATGATATGAGGTGCAATACATAAAAATCCTTCTGTCTTAATGTAAATTCAATCCTTAATTACTCTTAAATGAAACACCAAATGTGGCTGATAGTCATTTAATTGGTGCATCATATTTGATGATAAATAGATACAATACTTCTGTATGCAGACACACAAATTATGGTACCCCCCCTACTCCGTACCCCCCCCCCCCTCGCCACCAACCAACCCATTTTCTATCCTTCCCACCACCCACCCCCCACTTCCTGCCCTCTCCAGATACCAGTCAGCACTTGCTAATGTGGCTGTCACACTACGACGACAAGGCCGACGACAGTCCAACGACTTGTCGTTTTGCTCTGTCGTCGGCTGTCGTCGACTGTCGCTACGGTGTCGTTAAGTTGTCGTTCGGGTGTCGCCGCGACACCTCCGCGACACCTCCAGTTTCTCCCGGTCGCCCGGTTGTCGTCGGGTTTTTGTGCATGTTGAAAAACCTCGACGACAGCCGGCGCTACACGCTGTCGTTCGGCTGTCGCTACGCTGTCGCTACGCTGTCGCTACGGTGTCGTCTTGTCGTTAAGCTGTCGTTAAGCTGTCGCCGCGGCCATTTGGCCGTTTTGGCCGTTGGCCGTTGGGTATATAAACCTGGATGAGCTTCTCTCTGCAGAGCAGCTCAGCTCTTCACAGCGGACACATCTCCAGCAGACACATCTATCTCCAGCAGACACATCTCCAGCAGACACATCTATCTCCAGCAGACACATCTCCAGCAGACACATCTCCAGCAGACACATCTATCTCCAGCAGACACATCTCCAGCAGACACATCTATCTCCAGCAGACACATCTATCTCCAGCAGACACATCTATCTCCAGCAGACACATCTCCAGCAGACACATCATGCAGGACTCTCTGGATTCTCAGCTGGCTGCTCTGAAGTATGAGCATGACACAAATGTGCTGTTGCTCAACTATATACAGAGACGGAAGAGAAAGCGGGCTGCGAAGCGAATGTGGGTGCGCAAATGGATTGCGAGGCGGCCGGAATTTGGGCTGTACGACCAGCTTCTTGTCGAGCTTAGGAGCGAGGACGTTGCTTCCTTCGTAAACTTTCTGCGGATGCCTCCGCAGATGTTTGACGAAATCTTAGCACGAGTGGGTCCTCGTATCACGAAAAGATACATGACCTACAGGAAGCCGCTCGAGCGTGGCCTGAAGCTGGCGCTAACACTGCGGCACCTAGCGTCCGGCACCAAGTATGCATCGATGAAGTTCGGGTGGAGGGTGCCGCACAACACCCAATCTCTGGTCGTGCGTGAGGTGTGCACGGCTATCGTCGCTGAGTACATCGACGAGGTGATGATCTGCCCCACCACTCCGGAAGGATGGCGCGCCATCTCCGACCTGTTTTTGGAAAAGTGGAACTTCCCCCATACCTGCGGAGCGCTCGATGGGAAGCATGTGGCCTGCCGGTGTCCCCCAAACAGTGGATCCCTGTATCATAACTACAAGGGATTCTATTCAATAGTTCTGATGGCACTGGTGGACGCGGACTATAAGTTTATCTGGGCGGACATTGGAGGCACAGGCTCGGCATCGGACGCGCAGGTGTACAATGCGTCCGACCTGAAAGCCAGGATTGACGATGAGACGATAGGCTTTCCGGTAGCCGAGGCTTTGGTGGACGGTCAGACGCGCATACCGTACTACATCATCGCTGACGATGCCTTCGCCCTGCGCCCGAGCTTGATGAAACCCTACAGCAGGAGGGGTCTGGGGCATGAGGAGCGCATATATAACTACCGTCTCTCCCGGGCTAGGCGAGTAGTTGAAAACGCCTTCGGGATCCTGGCAAACCGATTTCAGGTTCTGCTGAGCACGATGGAGCACCGCCCCTCCACCGTGAAGCTCATCGTGACAACGTGCATGGTTCTGCACAACCTCATGCGGATCCGTTACCCGGCTCTCCAAAACCAGCAGATAGACCGCCCGGAGAATAGCGCCACCGAATTCGCCGCTGGAAGCTGGAGGGAGGGGGCAAGCCTGCCGGAGATTGGACGGCAAGGAGCTTGCCAGAACACCAGCTCCAAAGGAGGAAAACAGCAACGTGAAGTCATCAAAGATGAAATCAGGTTCATCCAGCTGGGTCAGTGCCTGTGTCTGTGTGTCTGTGTGTGTGGGTAGGGTCAAAGCACTATGGCAGAGCACCCGGTGTGTGATGGCCACCCCTGACACACAATCAGTAGAAATGTGTACAGGGTGAGGCATGGGTGTGAGGAGGGGTATGTGTGCAGGGGGGGGGGGGGGTGAGATGCTGGTGTTGATGTCAGTGTGTTGGCCAACCACACCCTCTCTTAATTAGTAACCATGGTAGCCCCCTCCCACCCTTGTTTGCAAGCAGAGGAGGGGGGGGGGCCTCTGTTGCTCACCCACGCACTAAGTGTGTGTGTGAGGGGGGGGGGGGGCAAAGACCCTATACATCGTTCTATTTTAATGTAAATTCAATCCTTAATTACTCTTACATGAAACACTAAATGTGGCTGATATTTATTTAAGTAGTAGAGCAGATTTGGCTCTTTCTAATAATATAAATATTGATCACCCCATCGTACAGGTTCACTTGATATAGCCAAAAACACATTTTCCTATAGTAAAGCCTACCAATTAACATACTAGATTACATCAACGGACCCGATTGTACCAACGGACTCTCAATTCAGGTGTTTCCCCAACCTGATTGGCAGTCGCTATTACTGAGGTAAGGACACTTGAGGAAAACTAATAAAACAGTAAAGACGCATAAGATTAATAAAACAAAAGCACAATGAAGTTTCACTACTTCAGGTTAATTCTGTTACTCAGGATTATTCACTGCTAGATCAACTTCTGTAATTTGTGACGGTGACATAATAATGAGAATTCTAAAATGATGAACAAATGCTGTTGTGCAGCAGTTATCACCTCGGGAAACACACTCGTGATGCATGCAAATCTTCGAGAAAACAAATCTTCCACTGCTTCAGGTCAAATTCTGTTATTAGGGTGACTATTCATTACTACAATTACATTCTGTTAATTATGTACTTGACTTAATAGTGATGGAGTGCTATACTGCAAGCAGTGAGCGGCGAGCAGCAGTCTATAGTATTACTATTAGCAGACTGAGCCTAGTGCTGCTACCTGGTGTTAACTGTTGAAACATTGGTCGCAATGCGAAGCATTGCGCTTGATGCGAGGAGAGGAAGAGACCCTCCCCCTGCCTTCCCGGTCGTCGCGCAGCATTCTCACCTCGCGCGACGCCCGCCTCTCATCTTTCTTCCTCCCCCCTCCCCCCGCCTTGCTTTCGCACCTCACCTGTCACCGCCCTCCTGCCCGCCCTTATAAGGCCACCCGCCGGCCTCCCTCAGTCATTCGCCTTCCAGCCGAGCTCCACGCTCTGCCCTTTCTCTTCACCACTGCTGCTTCACCCCGGACCGCTGCCCCGCCTCAGGCTCCTACACCATGCCCGGACACGGAAAGGGAAGAGGCCGGAAGAGCTCCCGGGCGACCGCCCTGGCCACGCCGGGACCCTCCTCGGGCTCGCCCGGAGACACCTCAACACCTCCGGCCCCGGCTTTCCCCTCGGCGACCTCGGGCGCCGACACAGCCCTCATACTCGAGGCCCTGCAGCACCTCACTACGCGCATGGATGCCCTCGAGTCGGGGGAGCCCGAGGAGCACCGGAGCAACTGCAGGCGGCGTACACCACGCCGCCCGCCCCAGCTCCTCGGGCGCGGGCCGCCGCCGGGGCCCGGCCCCCGCCGCCACCTCAAGCGACTCTGCCTGGGGCAGCCCACCCCCACTACCAACAGTACGACCGCCTCGCCGCCCGAGGCGGGCCCGCTCCCCCCCCCGCCTACCTCCAGGACGTCGCCGAGGAGCACACCCCAGCATCCACGGCCGACGCCGTCCGCGACATCCTCGCTTCCGCCGAGGCGCATCGCACCGCCAGGCGCCAAGGCATCCCCTCGGGCTACATGTTCCCCTCGGACCTCGTGGAGAGGGGTCCCGAACGGAAGCTGGTGAGGGGGGGGGAGGCAACCAGGGACGAATACAACCTCGCCCTCCTCACCCTCGCCAACCATCCAGCCTTCCCCGCGCACTCCGTCCAGGGCCTACACCACCACCACCTCACCGTGATGAGGGACATCCTGGTGCATCCGTGGCCTACAGTCCGCCGCTATTCCGAGGCCATCTTCACTTGGATAGCGGACGAGAGACTTCCCCACGGATGGCATGACCCGGTGGCCCTCAACATCCTGAGGATGGACTCCCTCACCACGCCCGCCGCCCCGGCAACACCAGCTCCCCGAGGCGAGGATGGGGCCCGAGGCGCACACCTGCCACGGCCCCAAGTCGACACCCGCATCGCCTACGATAGGCACACTCACGGGGCCCCCTGCGCCGCCTGGAACCGCGAGCCCGCCTCGTGCGATCGGGCCCCCGTCGGGGAGGCCCACGGCGAGGTGGGAGACAGGTACCGGCACGTGTACGCCTATTGCGCCAACGTACGGCGCATACTAACCAAGCACACCGAGGCCGGGTGCCTCACCAAGCAAGCCCGTGAGCGCCAGACCCCCGCCGCCTCGGCGGATTTTTGATCCGCCGGCCCACCCCCGGCCGGCCCGGGGGGCCCTCCCCGGCGCCTCACTCACACCACTGCCGACAGCCCCGTGACCTCCACCGACAACCCCTCAACGACCACCGATCGAAACGCCGCCCAGACGAAGCCGGGGATCATCAACTCGCACCTCACACCTCAGACGACACAGCCCAGCCTCACAAGGGACCCTCCCCAGACAGCGCAGCCGCCGACCCTCACGACACCGCCTTCATCAACCCGCCCGAGCCGCGTAGGTGGAGTGGTGGCAGGTTGGCCTCAAGGAGGAGGATCTCAACTCTGGTTGTCCTGCGAGCTCGGGTGGTGAGTCGCGCTGGCTGGTATTGGACTCTTTCCAGGGTGAGGAGGTCAGGGTGCTACTGCGAGGGAGGCATGCCTTACGGTTTTGTCTCAGCAGTAAGTAATCCAGGAAACGGTGTTGGCTGCATAGTCTTAGAGGGCCCGCACGGCCTGTTTGTAGAAGAGGCTGAGCACTTCAGCTGGTGCTCCCCAGTTAAACCCAGAGATTCTAGTCATTATAAGAAGTCTCTTGTTCATTCTGGAGGCCAGTCGCTTCACAAGTGGGCTCATGGTGAGTTTGTGATCGAGCTACGTCGACTTATATAGCGAAAGTCTTCCCGAAAGGGGCGTATCGGCAGTTCGAGCGTACTGCGTGATACGTCATCAAGTCCTTTTTACCCGATCGGCGGCGAAGTTGCAAAAGACCCGCTAGTCGGCATTTGAGTTGATTCTAGAAATAGTTCTAAAGAATTCCGCTAATCGGCGACACAATGGACATCCTTAGCACTGGCACGCCTTGGTCTGTATTCGCGATCCTGATTACCCGTAATGCCAAAGCATTACGAACAATGAAACTGCTAAAATCGAAGAGAAATGAACCGACGAGCAGCAGTCACTGTCACCGTGGTAAACAGAAGCGAGCACCCGTTCTAACTATTATTTATGGCCACATACCTTGTTTGTTTAAATGGCTATGTTAGTTTGTTGACGCACAAAATCAGGTGCCCTGCGGAACCAGTCACATGTGAGGGTTTTTTTAAACTACCCATTCATCCGTTTGCTACTCAGTGCTGGACCGGCGGGCTAGCACACCCATTCTGTTAATTATGAGGATGACAATAATAATAGTAAAAATGAGACCAGTAAAATCGAAGAGAAATGAACCGGCGAGCAGCAGTTACTGTCCCCATGGTACAACAGATGCAAACAAACGTTCTATCTATTATATATGTTAACATACCTTGTTTGTTTAAATGGATATGTTAGTTTGTTGTCAGCCAAAGTCAGGTGCAACGCGAAGTCAGTCAGGCATGAGAGTCTCCCATGGGGCCTGGACCGAAGCCGGTGCATGATCTCGAAGGTTTCCATGGTCGTTGAGGAAGCCATCGGTTATCCTCCAACTCATGGAACTGGGGAAGTCTGGGACACATCCACACAAGTACCAAGGACTGCATGCAGAGATTCAAGTCCAGTTTGCAGACCACCTCTCCATATACACTGATGGTTCGAAAGACCAAAGCCGGGTAGCTGCTGCGACAGTCTGCCGACGAAAAGAAATTGGCATACGCTTGCCCGATCAGAGCTCGATTTTCACTGCAGAAGCCCGAGCACTCCTTCTCGCATTGTAGTGTATGTATCGAGGTATCCAACCACACTAACTATGTTATATACAATGATTCGTTCTCTTGCCTCCTGGCTGTTGCTGGACTGAAAACGAATCACCCTATTCTAGCAACGGTCATTTATAAAATGAACCAACTGACAACGGATGGGTATGACATCCACCTGTGCTGGGTGCCTGGCCATGCCGGCATACAAGGAAGCGAATGAGCTGATCGGGCTGCGAAGAAGGCCCTGAACTGTGATCTTGAACCGTGTCTGATCCCTCACTCTGATCTGAAACCACTAATAGTCACCCACATAAAATCCAAATGGCAACATGAGTGGTATGAAAACATTAATAAACTTAAAAGAAATTAAACCACCTGTGGGAAAATCACCACAGACTCATGCGGGAGGTCACCGGGACCAAGTGGTCCTTAGCCGCTGCCGTATTGGCCACTCGTGGCTTACACATGCTTTTCTGCTCAAGGGGGAACCTCCGCCTGAATGTATTGGGTGTTGTAATGTATGACCATGCCGACGTGGTAGAGACCCGACTGTGAGGTATGTAGGCGGGCGCACCAGCCAGAGGAACCAGCAGGTGACGGTAGGGTACCTGAATAAACCAGTTGAGACTCAGACGTCAACGTGTCCAGTCATTCGTTACAGGTGTCAGTCCCCGTTGACACTCAAACACATTTTACTAAGTTGCGTTGATTTTTTGGCCCTGCGCCAACAGCTCTACACTGCAAACTTTTCTTTTTCTATGGGAATTTGTTTCCCTTGACCACAAATATATGATTGTGAGCTTTCTAATTTAATGAGTGTATATTGGCACATAATTGATTGTCTGCTTTTACATGTAAAAGCGATGGTTTGAAAAAAAATTAAATTCTCGGCGTGAATATGGTCTATGCTGCTGACACGGTGTAAAGCAACCACCAATCAATCAATCATCATGATCTCGAAGGATCCTTTCCGGTTGAGCAGCGGGGTGAAACGAGTCAGGTGAAGGTGTATTTACAGTACATAGCTCATATCAGCTTTAGAGTATCGGCAACGACGACGTTGACGGTATTATCCAGCAGCGAGACGGCCAGTAGACGCTGGTCTGGGCTGTGAAAAACGACTGACACGGTAGGCTGCAAGCGGAAAGTCGAAAATCAACTGACAAGGTAGGCTGCAAGCAGGAAAGTGAGGAGAGGAGGAGCATAGAGAAAAAGTAATTAACATAGTGCATTTGATAAAAGTAGTGCGAGGGTGGGGCAAATGGTGGTGAGACAATAGTGAACCACATTCATGGTAGTCAAGGCCTGCAGGTGACGTCCCATGACCTTCACTTTGGAGACTTAGTTAATGTTGTAGTAGCAAGTAGGGTTGGTTGGATGTTGGAGATCTCCATCCTGGAAACATCTAAGGTCGTATCATGATCGATATCAACATGGGGCAGTGTGTGCTTATGGTGCCTTTATAGTGCTGCCTCACTGGGAAAACAGACTGCCGGCATCATGAACAGATATCCCATTCACACACATTATCTTGACACTGAGCTAACCAGTCCTTACCCGATCCTATTAATGTCGAGTGCCAGGGGGAACCTCCGCCTGAATGTATTGGGTGTTGTAATGTATGACCATGCCGATGTGGTAGAGACCCGACTGTGAGGTATGTAGGCGGGCGCACCAGCCAGAGGAACCAGCAGGTGACGGTAGGGTACCTGAATAAACCAGTTGAGACTCAGACGTCAACGTGTCCAGTCATTCTTTACAGGTGTCAGTCCCCGTTGACACTCAAACACATTTTACTAAGTTGCGTTGATTTTTTGGCCCTGCGCCAACAGTTCTACACTGCAAACTTTTCTTTTTCTATGGGAATTTGTTTCCCTTGACCACAAATATATGATTGTGAGCTTTCTAATTTAATGAGTGTATATTGGCACATAATTGATTGTCTGCTTTTACATGTAAAAGCGATGGTTTGAACAAGAAACAAACATTTCTCGCCATGAATATGGTCTATGCTGCTGACACGGTGTAAAGCAACCACCAATCATCATGATCTCAAAGGATCCATTCCGGTTGAGCAGCGGGGTGAAACGAGTCAGGTGAAGGTGTATTTACAGTCCATAGCTCATATCAGCTTTAGAGTATCGGCAACGATGACGTTGACAGTATTATCCAGCAGCGAGACAGCCAGTAGACGCTGGTCTGGGCTGTGAAAAACGACTGACACGGTAGGCTGCAAGCGGAAAGTCGAAAATCAACTGACAAGGTAGGCTGCAAGCAGGAAAGTGAGGAGAGGAGGAGCATAGAGAAAAAGTAATTAACGTAGTGCATTTGATAAAAGTAGTGCGAGGGTGGGGCAAATGGTGGTGAGACAATAGTGAACCACATTCATGGTAGTCAAGGCCTGCAGGTGACGTCCCATGACCTTCACTTTGGAGACTTAGTTAATGTTGTAGTAGCAAGTAGGGTTGGTTGGATGTTGGAGATCTCCATCCTGGAAACATCTAAGGTCGTATCATGATCGATATCAACATGGGGCAGTGTGTGCTTATGGTGCCTTTATAGTGCTGCCTCACTGGGAAAACAGACTGCCGGCATCATGAACAGATATCCCATTCACACACATTATCTTGACACTGAGCTAACCAGTCCTTACCCGATCCTATTAATGTCGAGTGCCAGGGGGAACCTCCGCCTGAATGTATTGGGTGTTGTAATGTATGACCATGCCGATGTGGTAGAGACCCGACTGTGAGGTATGTAGGCGGGCGCACCAGCCAGAGGAACCAGCAGGTGACGGTAGGGTACCTGAATAAACCAGTTGAGACTCAGACGTCAACGTGTCCAGTCATTCTTTACAGGTGTCAGTCCCCGTTGACACTCAAACACATTTTACTAAGTTGCGTTGATTTTTTGGCCCTGCGCCAACAGTTCTACACTGCAAACTTTTCTTTTTCTATGGGAATTTGTTTCCCTTGACCACAAATATATGATTGTGAGCTTTCTAATTTAATGAGTGTATATTGGCACATAATTGATTGTCTGCTTTTACATGTAAAAGCGATGGTTTGAACAAGAAACAAACATTTCTCGCCATGAATATGGTCTATGCTGCTGACACGGTGTAAAGCAACCACCAATCATCATGATCTCAAAGGATCCATTCCGGTTGAGCAGCGGGGTGAAACGAGTCAGGTGAAGGTGTATTTACAGTCCATAGCTCATATCAGCTTTAGAGTATCGGCAACGATGACGTTGACAGTATTATCCAGCAGCGAGACAGCCAGTAGACGCTGGTCTGGGCTGTGAAAAACGACTGACACGGTAGGCTGCAAGCGGAAAGTCGAAAATCAACTGACAAGGTAGGCTGCAAGCAGGAAAGTGAGGAGAGGAGGAGCATAGAGAAAAAGTAATTAACGTAGTGCATTTGATAAAAGTAGTGCGAGGGTGGGGCAAATGGTGGTGAGACAATAGTGAACCACATTCATGGTAGTCAAGGCCTGCAGGTGACGTCCCATGACCTTCACTTTGGAGACTTAGTTAATGTTGTAGTAGCAAGTAGGGTTGGTTGGATGTTGGAGATCTCCATCCTGGAAACATCTAAGGTCGTATCATGATCGATATCAACATGGGGCAGTGTGTGCTTATGGTGCCTTTATAGTGCTGCCTCACTGGGAAAACAGACTGCCGGCATCATGAACAGATATCCCATTCACACACATTATCTTGACACTGAGCTAACCAGTCCTTACCCGATCCTATTAATGTCGAGTGCCAGGCTAGGAAGCAACAAGTAACAATTTTAAAGTTATCGGTTTTACTTCACCAGGAAACAAAATATCCCCACCTTTCGCATGTGAGGCCCGCGTTCTACCGAATATACCATTTTAGAGTCACTGTGCATCATATATATCTAACACTGTGTGGTACTGCTAAAAATAGAATCAGGGAGGGTGAGTGTAAAGAACAAAAAAACAAACCCGACTATCTCCTGCGAACGTCAGATGTTACTGCTAAAAATAGAATCGGGGAGGGTGGGGGTAGAGAAGCAAACAGTGACGTCATCACGGGGATTCTCAGATGTTACTGCTAAAAATAGAATCGGAGAGGGTGGGGGCAGAATTTAAAAAAAACTGACATCCACTGCGTACGTCAGATATTACTGCTAAAAAACTGAATCAGGGAGGGTGGGAGTAGAGAAAACAAAACAATCCGACATCCACTGTGAACATCAGATGTTACTGCTAAAAAAAAAAGAATCTGTGAGGATGGGATTAGAGAAGAAAAAAAATTACTATCTACGGCGAACGTCAGATGTTACTGCTAAAAAATATAATCGGGGAGGGTGGGGGCAGAGAAAAAAAAAAAACTGACATCTCTAAGGTCACCAGAACCCAACTCCCGACCGCGTGGGACTGCTCTAAGTGGTGCCCATTCAGTGCTGCAGATTTGCAGCCTTCAGCGCACCAATGCGACTGAAAACTCCCCAAAACAACAACAACATCTCTAAGGTATGAGACCGTGCGTATAGCCCTGCCCGCTGTGACGTCACAGACCTTTGGGTTGGCCGCGGAGGGGCCCGAAATAAACCAATTTATTTTGCGAAAACAGTTTTTGAGGCCATGATCTGGTAAGGCTAACACTGGCACTGACACTCAGAATATCCCAACTTTCACTATTATCTCTGTTTTAATACCGACCCACCCACGGGGAGGCTAATGACTAACACGTGTAAATATATATATATATATAACTCTTACTCAACATAGTGATATCCCTTGGAACCCCGAGAGAAGATCAACTTAAAGAAAAGATGTACAAAGTCAACTCAATGATCAAGGGTAAATACCAAAACGATCCCAAGATCCAGCTGTGTCACCATGACAACATACAAAGAAATGGCAGAGCCAAGCAGGGCCTACTTGCATCAGACGGATACCACCTAACTGAAAATGGGACTAAACTGCTAGCCTCCAACCTCAGATATGCAGTAGAACCTTGGAGAAGTAAATTCTCCAGCTCAAACAGTAGCTCAGTGGGAAGACCAAGAAAACATGATCAAGAACGGTACCAGAATATCATAAGAAACAATAACCATAACTTAGGTAAACGTGACAGGTACGATCATGACTTCCCACCCATTGACACAAATGCTAGGTCTCAAGTAAGCGAGGCTCAAGTTAAAGAGACATTATATCATGCACCCAAATACAACACAACAAGACTATAAAACTGAAACCCTAGTTGGTCAAAATGAAATTAAACCTAGTATATCATAATGCATACCATATAAACTTAGCACATAACATTGCATATTCACAATCTAGTCCTAATGATAACAAAGAAATAATACAAGTAACAACCCAGAACCATATAAAGAATCACCCCCCCCAAATTTGACAACTAAACATGGCCATGATCAACAAACGCATAACATTGCATATTGCACTACCCATAGCATCTACTGCTGTGAACATTTGTCATTTGCTAATTAATGACATACAGCCTAACTCAGATAGGCAGAGACTAATAATCTGTCAGACTGAATCTCATTCTACAAACATTTAGTCAAGAGTATTCTTGAACCATTTTAGATTATCTTACTCAGAGAACTTGGATCATCATATACTATTGGATCCTGAGTCTGAACATCATCTCATGAACCCTTACTCAATTGTGTTTGCATTTGTATGAACCCTTGTCTAATGTCATCTTGATTCACTGTATGCTATTGTGACTCATTGTATGTTATCGTAATTATTAACTCATTGCACACGCTTGTAGTCAATTGTATACTACCGTAAAATATTGTAGCCTGAGTTCACTGTATGTGATTGTAGTCATCTATTGTATGTAGACGCTGAACAACTCAACTAGCACCTGGTAGATTACACACCTGGTAACCTGCAAAACCCATTGTGTATGCAAGTACCTAGAATATTCTTAAAGCTAATGGTTACAACCACCAACACCAGAAAGTTCCTTTTAGGAAAGTCCATGCAAAACCCACACATGTCTAAAAACAGTACAACCCTCTCAATCCTACCATTTAGTAACATCACAAATGTTGAATTGCACACGTCACTTGAAACTGCTGAAAGTTACAATAAGTCCTGCCTAAACGACAACAAATTTCTTAACTATATTAATTCACTGGTGCCTGACAACTTACTAACAAACAACTGCAAATATTATACCTGTGAAGAGCTTTGTAAGATAAACAGGAATAACAAGCCAGAAAACAGTTTCAAACTAATTCCTCATAATATCAGGAGTTTAGACCTTCACTTTGGGGAACTTCTAGCATTAATCGCATCACTAGGTGATAACTTAGATCTGATAGCACTCTCTGAAATAGGAACCAAAAACATACTAAATAGAGAAAAGGAACTGAACAAACTTGGATATGAATTTAAACACAACTCACCTAGACTCTCTAGAGGAGGAGTAGGCCTAATATACAAGAATATATATAAAGTAATTGACAGAGATGACCTAATCATCGAGCCCCAACAGATCAATAACCAAAACTTAGAAATAGAAAACATATGGCTTGAAACTAACTTTCCAAATAAAAAGGATGAATACATAATAGGGGTCATCTATAAACACCCAGGCAGTAGTGTTGAATGCCTCAAACACTTCACTGAACAACTTGAAAACAACATGAAGAAAATTAATTTGGAAAACAAAAAGTGCATAATAACAGGGGACCTAAACATTGATGGACTAAAAATAAAACAGAATAACCATGTCAATAACTTCTTTAGAACAGTACTTGAGCAAAACTTCATCCCCACCATCACATTACCAACCAGAATAAGACTACCAAATTTCACTTATTGATCATATACTAATAAATGCCAATGTAATAAAAAGTAATCAGAATATATCCACAGGAAATATTTACTGCGATATCACTGACCATCTACCCAACTTTATAACAATTCAATCTCACAACCCCATTAAAAAAACAGGACAGACCCATCATTAGAATATTTGGGGAGAAAAACATGGCTAAATTCAAAGACCTTATTGAAACCTCAGACTGGAAAGAATACTACAAAGCAACTGAAGTAAACAAAGCCCTAACCATCTTCTACCAGATTTATAACACAGAATTTAATGCAGCTTTCCCACTAACAAAACTATCAAGACAAAGAGCAAAAGATAAAAGATGGATCACATCAAGCCTTAAAACTTGTATAGCAGTAAAAGATAGATACTTCAAAACATACAAACTCAACCCAACAGCTGAAAACCGAATACAACACACAAAATATAAGAATATACTAATCACTTGTCTACGATCAGCAGAGGAAGGCTACTATAAAGAACTAGTCAGTAACGAGAAGCAAAACCTTTATACGCTCTGGAAAATCTTTGGAGACATCATCAACCCACATAAAGCAAAAATGAAAAATCAAATTGAGAAGCTAATCTATAACAATAAAACAATGACAAACAATGAAGATATCGCCAGCACATTAAATGAACACTTCTGTTCAATTGGTGAAAAACTTGCAGCAAAACACACCAGTAATAGCATAGCACACAAGCAATATCTTAAACACCCAAATTCACATAGTTTTTTTCTTAGTCCCACCAATGAACAAGAAACCCTAGAAAAAATAAAGAAACTAAATCCTAATAAGTCAAGCGGACATGACAATATCTCGCCAAAAATAATCAAAGAGTGTGACACTCTACTCGCACCATCTATCTCCCACATAATAAACCTATCATTTGAAAATGCTACTGTTCCTGAGAATCTCAAAGTTGCAAAAGTAATACCCATCCATAAGAAAAATGAGAAATACCTAGTTGATAACTACAGGCCAATCAGCCTACTCAGTACCCTAAACAAATTAATGGAAAAACTAATGTACAAAAGAGTTTACCAATTTCTTAACAACTACAAAATATTATACAAATACCAATTTGGATTTAGAGAGAATCACTCAGCAATAATGGCTCTGACTGAAATCTTAGACAACATACTACAAGACCTTGAAAATGGGAAACATGTTGCAGGAGTCTACTTAGACCTGAACAAAGCATTTGATACCGTAGACCATGACATCCTACTCTCAAAACTTAGGCACAACGGAATTCGAGGCCAGGGACTTAAATGGTTTGAGAGTTACCTAAGCAATAGAAAGCAATTTACATACATAAACGGTAAACGATCCAAGCTAAGCTCAATCAGCAATGGTGTCCCCCAAGGTTCTGTCCTGGGACCTCTCCTATTTTTGATGTACACAAATGATATAGTCAACTGTACAAAACAAGATGTCAAAACAAGGTTATTTGCAGATGATACCAATGGCTTCATAACCTCAAATTCACCCAAACAACTAAAACATTCAATTAAAACATTCCTTTCAGATATATTTACATGGTACAAATTAACAGTAAACCTGAACAAAACATGCTACACAATATTTAAAAGCAGAAGTACAACCATTCCTGATTACCTAAACAACATAAAGATAAACAATAACACAATAAAGAGAGTCCCTTCTGTGAAATACCTAGGTATAATTCTAGATGAGAACCTCAACTGGGATGAACATATTGATGACTTAAATAATTCAATAATTAAAACGGCTAACTCATTTAAAATAATCAGACGACGGGTACATGAGGAAAATAAAAAATTACTATACTATGCATACGTTTACTCCAAAATCCAGTATGGTATAGAGGTGTATGGGAGAGCCAAATCATCAACCCTAAAAAAGATACAGACACAACAAAACAGAGCCTTGAAAATACTGTATAGCAAAGACTATCTCACCCCAACTAAATCACTTCATAAAGACCTGGACTTACTTATGGTAACTGACATTTATAAAATATACATTGCAAAATTTGTTTACAAGCAAAAGAATGGCCTCCTCCCTGAAATATTTGATAATCTCTTCAAAGAAAACAATCAGGTCCATTCCCATAACACACGACATACATCACAAACACACTAGAAACAAATATGGCAAAATAACAACTGAAAACCAAGGAACCAATATCTGGAACTCAATACCAGTAGAGATTAGAAACCTTCAAACTTTGAAAAACTTCTGTAAAAAACTAAAGATAAGCTATCTCAATGCATACTAAATCGATTACCAGTAAAGAATATATATAATACCCCTATTAACATACATGCAAAATAACTACTGATACTGCATGTAAGTACATGAATCCATGACACAATATCCATATAATACCGACCCACCCACGGGGAGGCTTAAGACTAACATGTGTACATATAAATAGCAAATATGCTTAAACAATATATACATAAACAATACCCACACAGGATTTCGTCAAAATCCAGCAACCGGAAACGGAAATAGGCCTCTATGGGCGCCGCCATTTGTAAAATCGTGCCTATGAATAACAAATCCAGCAAACGGAAACGGAAATCACTCGTCAAACTTCGGTACGGAGCAAGCAGGATGGAGGACAGCAATTGGCCTAACGCCTTAATGATGCGCCGCTGCAGAGTAGCACATTCTAAGTCGCGGAACAACTACACTGGTCCCTCACTGCGGATCCGCGGAAACGACGGCCGTATTCGGGTCACCCGAGTTGATAGAATTTCAAATCGAACACCACGAGTGGAGTAATAAAAAATCATAAAATACTTTGCTGTAGTTATATCGGTGGGTCGGTCCTAAGCATTGCTTATTCATATTATTCCTATCATTACTTTGTTTCTTACTAACTGTGAAGAGACGCATCAGTAGCTCATCATAATCATTAGTTAAAAATGTAGCTTAGGTTTAATACCGACCCACCCTCTGGGGAGGCTTAAGACTAACGCATGTAGATATATGTATACACATAAGTCATAAACAATACTCCTACCCAGTGGGAAATGAAATCACCAAAATCCAGCAAACGGAAACGGAAATAGCCCCCTATGGGCGCTGCCATTTGTAAACTCCGATGCAAGAAATCAAAATCCAGCAAACGGAAACGGAAATCACTCATCAAACTTCGGTACGGAGCAAGCAGGATGGACGACAGCAATTGGCCTAACGCCTTAATGATGCGCCGCCGCAGAGTAGCACACGTCGAATCGAAGAACAAGTACACTGGTCCCTCTGAGCATATTCGGGTCACCCGAGTTGATAGAATTTCAAATCGAACACCGCGAGTGGAGTAAAAAAAAAATCATAAAATACTTTGCTGTAGTTATATCGGTGGGTCGGTCCTAAGCATTGCTTATTCATATTAATTTGTTATTGTCATCACTTATTCATTCACATCATGGAGACCAGCTAGATAAGCATCGCTTTTCTGGGATCCTTTCTGTCTGTAAGGAATTTGTATGCGAATAACACGGCGCTTTCACGGGACTCGCTTGTTCCACGGGCTTGCGCGGAGCACTGCGCGGTACACATTTGACTATCATTTTAGCTCTCTCTTGCTACCTTTATTTTAGGACTACCAGGAATTCAATCATATGGATGATTTAGTTCACATTTTGCTCTATTGCTACATCCAAAAATATTTGCTGTCCGATTTATAGAAGTGACAAAAAATCGTTATTCAAATTTATGTCTGTTTAAATCACTGGAATTCTACCTGAAGGTGAGTTTTACTAATTTTGAAATTAGTTTATTTGGTTTCTTTATATACTTCTCTATCTTAGGATGAAATTTGGTGTTAATGTGAGAAAGGGAACAGTGCTTTTGAGGGCAGATAAAAAGGTGTGTCTGTCAGAAGACACGCGAAAAACGTAGCGCTTTCACGGTGCCCGAGGCGCAGATAAAGAGGTGTGCCTTGAGATGGGTCACAAAATTCAACTGGTTTTCCATTGAAACAATGGAACAAAATTACCCATAAAAAACACGTTAGAAAGTGCCACAACTTCCTTGATAATTGTCACAGGATGATGATTTAGGTATCATTAGAAAGGATTTTACAATACCTTTGTAATGATGTATTTTATGTTGGAATCTGTTAACTTTGAAATTTTTTGTCACATTGACAATGCCTTGAGTTTGACGCTACGCGCAGTGCAAAACGTTAGTTTTATTCAAAAATAATAGAATTCAAGAACCCTAACCTTATAAATTTAATATAGTCTTTATGGTAAAGATGTTTTCTATATGTGTACCAAACGATTTGTTTCTAGATGGTGTAATTTGGGAGATATTTGACTTCTTCTGTATGAAGATTTGCTCACGGCAGTTAACAATGCATTTGAATGGAACTTGGAAGTGTCCCTGGCAAACTGCCAGGGCCAAATGTAAGAGCCACAATTTATCGGCTGCGGAGTTAAGGGCGGCCGGCAGGGTATCTATTGTCGGCGTTAATATATGTGTCACGGGGGATGTATTAGCAGAGAGCGTGTATATAAACAGATGAGAGGGACAACTCCCGCGAAAAACGGTAACACAGGCTACAGTGGCGTTCCTGGCGGTTATTGTTGAACAAGCCTTGAGTTTGCCGGTACGCTCAATGCAAAACATTTGTTTTTATTCAAAATTAATAGAAATTCAGAACCCTAGCCATGTAAATTTAATATAGTCTCATTGTTAAATATGTTTTCTATATGTGTTCCAAACAGTTTGTTTCTATGTAGTGTAGTTTTAGAGATATTTCACTTTTTCTGTACGAAGACTGCTCAAGGCCATTGACAATGCCTTGAGTTTGCCGTACGCGTAGTGAAAAACGTCAGTTTTATTCCAAATTAATAGAAATCCAGAACCCTAACCATATCAATTTAATATAATCTTGTTGGTAAACATGTTTTCTATGTGTATTCCAATCAGTTTGTTTCTAGGTGGTGTAGTTTTAGAGATATTTCACTTTTTCTGGATGAAGATTGCACACGACCATTGACAATGCCTTGAGTTTGCCGTACGCGTAGTGAAAAACGTCAGTTTTATTCCAAATTAATAGAAATCCAGAACCCTAACCATATCAATTTAATATAATCTTGTTGGTAAACATGTTTTCTATGTGTATTCCAATCAGTTTGTTTCTAGGTTTTGTAGTTTTAGAGATATTTAACGTTTTCTGTATGAAGATTGCTCACTGCCATTGAAAATGCCTTGAGGTTTGCCCATATGCTTAAGCTGTTCAACAACCACCACTTGGAGCGCCACAGTCGGCATCTGTTACATGGTGTAGTATGGGAGTTGTCCCTCTCATCTGTATACACGCTCTCTGGTATTAGTCCAAAGCGCGCGCGGGTTAACTGTTTCAGTTATTTATAGATTTGGGAAATCCCTCTGCATTTGTAGCCATATATTAGGCTCAAATATATTAAATGCGACCATATTTAACAGAATTAGGCCTACATCCTCAAATCGTGAAATTTCATTAAATTAACCCTAAATTCGAAGCGATATTAAGGCTACCGCCGCTTTGCGGCGATATTAATAGTTATATTTTCGAATCGACGAATGTAATGTAAACAAATCGCCGCAACCGCCGCATCAACGTCGCGTTCCATACTGGCGGCGCCGGCGGTTTGTTTACTGTACCTTCGTCGATTCGAAAATATGACTATTAATATCGCCGCCAATGCAGCGGTAGCCTTAATAACGCTTCGAATTTAGGGTTAATTTAATGAAATTTCACGATTTGAGTATGTAATTCTATTAAATATGGTCGCATTGAATAGATTTGGCCCGAATCGGTCCCTAACCTGCACGTTATCCCTGGCTCAAGTTGGGGTTAGTGAACTCGACCTTAACTCCCGAGGTGTTTGCCTAACACGCCCTCATACATTGACAGTTTGGCCACTAACCCGGGAAATCCGCACGACACGTGGGTTACGAGCCCTAACCCGCCCTCATACATTTGGCCCCTGTGTGTGGGTGAAGCGCAGAAGCTGCATTTGTCATTCAAGTGAGCTGACACCTAGGGCGTAATCGATTAATCAACTCTGGTCACCCGAGCCACTTTTTGGCGCATGCGCACATCCTACAGACTCGGGTTGAATAAACGAATACGCTCGGGGTGGACAAAACGTTGGCTTAATCTGAAACTTAATATTATTTTCCAATAACCGATAGAAATACAGTAAAATAGGATGTAAAGTATTTTATGATTGTAGAAGCTGAAAATCTGTGTTATTAAAAAAAAAGTATTAAAACAACACGGAGGAGTTGTAGCGGTAGGTGTTATACTACAGGTACCAGCTCAGATGTGACGTCATCGCTCCTGGCAAACCCCAGCCAAGAGGTGGGTTACTGGGGTCGGTTCTTTTTGCACACAGCACGTGTATTTCTCTACTCCACTCGCGGTGTTCGATTTGAAATTCTGACAACTCGGGTGACCCGAGTCGCCCGGGTCGTGTTAATCGATTACGGCCAAAGATAAAAGATTCACCCGGTACTTGTAGTACATGGGTGAAGGACAACATAGTGTAAATACGGGCGAAAATAGCTTTAGTATGGAACCTGAACTAGAAACTGTGGCTCCAGTATCAAATGGCTGCATATATTGCCACAGAGTTGGTGAAATGGGTGAGAATGCAAAAAGACAAGATGGCGGCCAGAGAATGCCGTCGATTTCACTTTTAAATCTGATTAAACTAGATATTATATTATATTTTTCAACTCAAAGGTAGTGGGCTATCAATGAGACATATGTAAAGAATAAATGTTGCTTCTTAGATTGTGAAATTAGGTTCTCGTTTCCTTAACCCGCTTTTTCGACTGCGAGTACCGGGTGAATACTTTATCTACCTGACACCCAGGACAAAATTGAACCTCTAGTAAAGGCATTCGAGGAATATTGTGTCGGAAAAACAAACACCACAGTTCTCAGGTACACGTTTAACTCATTTAATCAAACTAATGAGTCGATGGGCACGTATTTTCGGGAATTGAAACACCGAATATCGTATTGTGACTATTTAGAGATGGAGGAAGCGTTGTTATGTGATAGGTTGGTGTGCGGAGTGAAAGAGGTGAAGCTGCGCGATAAGTTGCTTCAGACGCCAAACTTGTCATTAGATAGGTGTCTGGAAATGTGTCGCTTAAGTCAAAACACACATGCCCAACTTCATCCAGAGGGAAGTAACCGTACCGAGGAGCATGTTGATGCTGTGAACAAACAGCACAGAGGCTATGAAGCGCGTGCGATGCAAGCTCCAGCAACACCACATGCACGCACGTGGCAGGACCGAGGGGCACGTCCCTCAACACCATGCACGACCTGCACTAGATGCGGGTATCAGCATGGGGACGCTACATGCCCGGCTGCAGATAAGCAATGCATGCACTGCAAACGCTATGGACATTTTCAGAAAGTATGCAGAACACTACGTGCGAGTCGACGTATGTGATTTTTTGCCGCTACGTCGGGATACATCATTATGCGTTACGGGTGCATCAGGCGTGCGTTGGTAAACGTCAATGTACGTCAACATTCGGCGACATACAGCGGCGCGCGTCAGGGGATCGGCGAAGTTTTGTGCACGCGCAAAACTTTCGACGTACGACAACACACGGGTGCCTACGTTATGGCGACTTTAGGCGGACGTCGAGATACGTTAGAGACGCATTGGAGGAACTTTGTTCTTATGTTGTCCTACGTTGACTTTTTTTCCTCTGACGGAGAGCGTTCGGTCACTGTGTTGGCAACGTAACACCAACGTATGACAATGTTGTTCTAACGTGTGCATAACTTATGGCCGACGCGCGGTTGGCCTTTCTCCACCGTGTCTCAACGTTTTTGACGTATAGGGCGTGCGTCTCTTGCTCGTATAACGTTGGCGGGGGTTCTGCGCTGGGGGCACACTGGCACAATGCCGAAACGCCGAAACACGCTGAAGTGTCATTGGACATGCATCGCTCACGCGCTGGCACTACGCTCTCATACATTGTGCAACACGTCGGACGGTCGCTAGTGGAACGTTGGGAGCGGGTTATGCCAACGCTAGGTACATGCCGCGCGCGTGAGAGGCTCGTTAATCACACGTTGTGCCCAGCTTTTTAAAAAACTTTTTCTCATGCGTCGACATACATTACCACAACATCGGACGCATGCTAGGCTGACGTCAAACTTTTCCCCCACACGGAAAAGTTTGACGCATCTCGACATAAAGAAGTGATTTTCCATGTTGGTGGCGTGCTGGCGAGATACGTCGTAATGTGACAGGGCCATTACCGGACTGAGTACCGGACACCACCGGACAAAGAATTGTCTAGTCCGGTGGACACCGCCGGACAGACGTGTAAGGTTGGTGTCCGTTTTATGTCCGGTACATGTCCGGCACCCATCCGTTACCTCTCCGGTTTGCTTCCTGCAGAGTCCGTTGACGGTGTTGGGGGAATTCGGTCCGGGTGCAGCGGACCACCACCGACGGCCCGACGGTGGCTCGACGGTGGCAAATGTGTGCAAAAAGAATTTAAAAAAGCGGCCGATCACCACGGTCGGCTCGACGGTGGCCCGATGGTGGCAAATATGCAAAAAGAATGGCAAAGAGCGGCGGACCACCACCGACGGCCTGATGGTGGTCCGACAGTGGAAAATGTGTGCAAAAAGAATGGCAAAAAGCGGCAGACCACCACCGTCGGCGCGACGGTGGCCTGACGGTAGCAAATGTGCAAAAAGAATGGCAAAGAGCAGCAGACCACCACCAACGGTGGCCCGACGGTGGAAAATGTGTGCAAAAAGAATGGCAAAAAGCGGCGGACCACCACCGTCAGCCTGACGGTGGCCCGACGGTGGAAAATGTGTGCAAAAAGAATGGCAAAGAGCGGTGGACCACCACCGACGGCCCGACGGTGGCCCGACGGTGGAAAATATGTGGCGACGGTGCGACCAATAGCCAACATCGGCCCGACGGCTCTGCGCTATCTGGGTTCCATTTGGGACTGAGTAGAGACTGCATGTGTGTGTGAATTTATGCGTGTGAGAGGTTGTTTGTGAGTTTGGAAAAAATATCCCACTAGATGAATGACACCAGCACAATGAATTATGATATGAATGATTGCTCTATTCACATCGAACCGAGTCCTCACAAAGCATACTTGTGATTGGAGTCATGAAGAATGATATATAACGATGTAGTCAATATGATAATTCTGTATCAATTGTTTCAAATTCCTGCAATGTTGTAAAATATGATGATCATTCAATGGAATGTGAATACTCTGAACATTCTTATACCTTGTCAAATCCTCCATCAAAGTATAATCAGTATCTCACATAATCAGGTTGGAGAGCTTACCTCGATCGGGCTATGGTGGTTAAATACCTCATTCGAGCCCCGGTGCAATTTCTAAGGTCGATTTTCGTATAGGATTAAGGTGCAGGTTCACAAATATGGTTGTGGAACACTGAGTTTTAGGATGTTTTCATATTGGAATACATCACTAGAAAGCCAAAAATGATATCTAATTTCTTGGATATTCATAGGACATTTAGTTGGGACCGGATTGAGTAAATTAAAAGTGAATATTAGGAAATAATTCAGTAGTTACAACACATGGCTACAGGACAGAACAGCTCATGATAGTACTGTGTTGGTATAGCCATTAATACCAAACAATAGAGGAACCTCCAGTCAACCATGGGGGTATATACTGGTCTGTGGCCCACTCATATACTTCCACTTGCCACTGGGGGAGGTCGTGTGGGGACTGTTGTACATCATTTAGATATATTTTCTGCATACCAATATGTGATGTATAAAACTTATGCGAGTATAAAGGCGCGTAAGGGAATATCCCCTACTAGACTCCTACTGGCCACCCTGATTATGTGTACTACTTTATTGGTGGCCCCTCCCCTTGATGGGACAGCTTGTGCCACCCCCCCACCCCCCAGTGCCGTGAATACTGTCACTCGCGCACTGGAATTTGAACTGCACGGACCTACTCCACTCCTGCTACCGCTCCGCTCCTGCTACCGCTCCGCTGATCTCCGCTTCAGATGTCGGCTGTTTACTGTTCACTATGCGGGGCCTCCCACAAAGAGGGAGACCTAGAGGCATGCTCCCGCCACCAGATAGAGGGGGAGGCGAACGGACAACCTAAGCGACTGTCGCGTAGGGCCTCGGCGGAACGGAAATCCAAGCAGGAGTTGGAGGTGTCGGCAGCCATGGAGCCATGTCGATGGAGGACGAATGCGGGACACGCAGGAGGAGGTGTGCAAGCTGGAACTGGAGGAGGAGCTGGCAGATCTGGAGGACCAGAGAGACTGCCTGAGGCGCCGCCGATCAGACAGGCAGAAGAGGCGGAGTCCGCTGAAGGAGCTCCCGGGCAGGACGAACACCCCAAGACCACGCACCAACCGGAGGAGAAGCCGGTGCCGGGCGAACACTCAGCCTACGGCATGAGGTCACA
This sequence comes from Branchipolynoe longqiensis, assembly GCA_030323885.1. Taxonomy (NCBI): domain Eukaryota; kingdom Metazoa; phylum Annelida; class Polychaeta; order Phyllodocida; family Polynoidae; genus Branchipolynoe; species Branchipolynoe longqiensis. The sequence goes on along the minus strand of CM059199.1, from coordinate 75,186,099 downwards.
ACGACGCTCAAAGGGGAGGAGATGCAGGCGCCACAGCGACTCAGGATCGGGAAGCAGATCCAGTTCAAGCACAAGGAGGCAGCGAGGTAAGTGGTCCCTTCGTAAATTCACTGTTGCGGGCAAGGATGTAAAGAAGCTTAACCCCCATGAATTGCTTGCCGCTGCCACTCTCTGGTGCCTAGATATAGACACCCTGTCCAAAAAGGACTATAAGGCATTCCTGGAACATCTCCATTTTCTGTCCGTGAGAGCCATGACAGATGATTTTTAAGATGCGGTGCACGTGGCCTATGACACGGCTATAAGGAAGAAGGCGGAGGAGCATGGCTTCGCCGCCTTCGCGGAAGCTTTTAAGGGGGCAAGCGTAATTCACTATGGCTCAGCAGATGAAGAGTAAGAAAGGGACCACTGCTTCGAGTGCTAAAAGAGGGGGCAATTCGGGTGGAAGTAAACGCTACTGCTTCCACTGGAATAAGGAGAGTGGGTGCTCACGTTCCGAGGAGAACTGTAACTATACTCACAGCTGCAGCAAGTGTGGGAGCCGCTCTCACAAACTTGCTAAATGTAACAAGGACTGATGGGCAGGCGCCCCACATCGCACGATCACTAATGAGACAGTAGTTAAGGCATGGGGAGGTGTTGTTGGTAATAGGGACATTGGCGGGAGAAGAAAAAGAAATGACCGGGTCAATTATATCAGTGTTAAACATCTATTTCAGATCCCACACATGGCGTGGGTAATGGCGCAGATGATAACCATGTATTCATTACAGATGACGCGGCTGGGAAGAGCCCGGGTGGAAAATGTTGTAAGCCAATAAAAAACACTCTCGATACTTAAAAATTATTTGCTTGATATTGCTGGAGTGAGTGATGCCGGCGATGGGGGGGAAGCCCGCCAGGCCGCTGTTGTGCATGAACATTTTAGCTATGGCGGTAACGAACGAAATTCAGTAGGTCATGCAGACACCACAGATTTGATCAGTGCCAACCACCCTGGTAATCGCCAAGTCACGGATATGAACAGTGACAGGTCTAGGAAGGTGATAGATGGTAAGAATAATGTCGACTGCAAAACTACTGCCGATGTAAACTGTTTCAGGTCTGATAAACGTGTGACTGGTAGGAATGATACCGATGGCATAATTAGCATTGATGCAAACTGTTTAGGCTCTGTTGGAGGTGTAGTGGTTACAGGTGATGCCGACTGCATGATCGGTGCCAATATTAACAGTGTCGGGTCGGGTGAAGGTGTCGCTGGTAGTACGAATAGCCTCAGCAGGGGCGTGATAAATGTTAGCTATACAGACACCCCAGTAAGGGGCGATTATGCCTCACTCACACAAAATGAAAATTATACCTCACTTACACTAAATAAAAATAAGGGGGAAGTTGGGTCGGAAGCTTTCACGGCGGCCGGCCATTTTGACTATATCGGGGATGCGGGACAAGGTCCATCTTATTCCGATAGAAACCACGGGGATCGGCTAGGCCACCTCCACGTGGAAACCCCAGAAGGGGGGGGGGACGCTATCCCAATAAGAAAAGGCGGGAAAATACATAGTGAGGCAGACCTCGGTGAGGGCGATAACACCGGGGACGCGAGCAATCACGCCCGCCACTCCCATTACAACGGCTATGACGCCGATGCCTCAGATGTCAGAGGCGTGAGGGGAAGGGGGGCGACCACAAATAACACATGTGGGGCTGGCACCCCCGCGGATGGGGGGATTAAGGGGGATGGCAGTAACCACACCCATGCCGAAGCCGGAGACGGCGCCCCTGGTAGCGACACCGACCCCAACGGGATAAGCCCACATGGGGGGGATTACATCACCGGTTGGGCGAGCCGCCCCGAAGATGAAGGGGGAGGGGGTGGCTGCCGGTGGTTTACAAGGACCATGCCCTCCTGGTGACAGTACAAGAAGACAACGACTCCCAATATACTTTTGGGGTATACAATGAATGCACACATGGCACATGCACCTGCACCCATTATGTGGCGGGCTGCTTGGCACAACTCCGCCCCTGCCACGTATTCACTGAACTGTTCCTCAGGGGCGACACAGACCCAGACGGCCAATACCTATTAATGGGGACTGTCTTTGGTTTGAATGTAATCAATCCCGACTGCATGCTAGAATATAACCCGATTTGTAAGCTCCCGCGTGACTCTGCAGATATTAACGCCATCACTAAGAAATTAAAGAGTGAGATAGATCAGGGTTGCATCACAGTAGTAGATGCCCCTCCAACTTGTATACATAATATTTTCTGTGTCCCAAAAGATGACGGTGGTAGTAGGACGATTGTGAATACTCTGAACATTCTTATACCTTGTCAAATCCTCCATCAAAGTATAATCAGTATCTCACATAATCAGGTTGGAGAGCTTACCTCGATCGGGCTATGGTGGTTAAATACCTCATTCGAGCCCCGGTGCAATTTCTAAGGTCGATTTTCATATAGGATTAAGGTGCAGGTTCACAAATATGGTTGTGGAACACTGAGTTTTAGGATGTTTTCATATTGGAATACATCACTAGAAAGCCAAAAATGATATCTAATTTCTTGGATATTCATAGGACATTTAGTTGGGACTGGATTGAGTAAATTAACAGTGAATATTAGGAAATAATTCAGTAGTTACAACACATGGCTACAGGACAGAACAGCCCATGATAGTACTGTGTTGGTATAGCCATTAATACCAAACAATAGAGGAACCTCCAGTCAACCATGGGGGTATATGCTGGTCTGTGGCCCACTCATATACTTCCACTTACCACTGGGGGAGGTCCTGTGGGGACTGTTGTACATCATTTAGATATATTTTTTGCATACCAATATATATATATATATGCATAATCAATAATTCACTGTGATTATGCATCTGATGCATAATCCCCACAAATATGGCATTTATTGCTGGTACAACAACATTAACATTAAATCTACAATATATGATGCAGTCATCTCTAAATACAGTATGTATTCACATATATATATATATATATATATATATATATATAAAATTATGTAGTCAGATGTATAGGTCTCCATTTGTATATATGTATACATATATGTATATGTGAATGGATGTATATATAGACTAAAGCCCTGTTTACACGGGCGATTTAAAACGCCACATATAAAACGACTTGCCTAGAATGATTCACATTTCCCGTGTAAACGCGACGCTGTGGCGTTTTAGGGCTGAATCGATTCATATGAAACGCTTCATCTATACCAGGTCGCGAGGTGGTTTATGTGAAGCGATTCAGCTGGTTCCTGGGCGGCGACTAAACAAATAGCAGTACTCGCCGGCTACAGGCTCACTAAGGCTGCTGGTTCCCGGTGCCGACACACTTTCAAACTCAGTCCGTGTAAACGAGCCACTACATCGCTTCATATAAATCGATTTGTCTAGATCGTTTTAAATTTGCCCGTGTAAACACAGCTATATATATACATAGGCGCATATGTAATATTTGTATATGTATATACACATAGGTATATGTATATTTATATGTATACACATATGTATGTGTATATGTATATTTATATCTATATATATATTATATATGTATATACATGTATATGTAAATCTAAAAATAATGCCAATAATAATTAAAATAATACAGTAATAATAATGCCAATAATAATGATAATAACAATGATAATAATAATGATAATAACGATGATAATAATAACACTAATATAAGATAATGATAACAATGGCAATAATACTTGACGTTACCCAACCTGACTTTACCTGACCTGATTTTACCCGACTCTACTTTACCCGACTCTCCTTTGCCTGACTCTCCTTTGCCAGGTCGGGTAAAGCCAGGTCGGGTAAAGTTGAGTCGGCTAAAGTCGGGACTCTCGGCCTGCTGGTGCCGGGACTCTCAGCCTGCTGGCGCCGGGACTCTCGGCCTGCCGGCGCCGGGACTCTTGGCCTGCCGGTGACCTCCCCCAGTGGCAAGTGGAAGTATATGAGTGGGCCACATACCAGCATATACCCCCATTGTTGACTGCAGGTTCCTCTATTGTTGGGAGGGTGAGGAGAGGCGAGTGGCTAGGAGCAGCTATGCGGCTGGTTATAAGGGCCGAGAAGGAGGGGGGGTGTTATGTCAGAGTCCCAATGGGCGCGGGAGGGAGAGAGAGGGGGGTCCTCCTCCCTCGCCACGAATCAAACGCAATGCGAGCATTACGACCGATATGTGACGAAGGAGGAGAGAAGGCAGGAGTTGGAATAAAAACACTTTATTCACAGGAAGATCAAGTGCAGCAATGGTAATCAAATCAGTAAGGATGAACAATGTCAATAATGGATAAGTAATTAAATCAGGAATCAATAATATCAATAAAGGACCAATAGTCGAATGGTTGGTACAAAGTCAATGGATGAATGAAAAGCATCAATGTCAGATCTCGACCTCGAAGGTGGGTTATCTTGCACTTATAGCCCGGGGTTATAGGGGAACTCGTCGTGAGTCGGGTAGGTGTGGACGAGCCCGAGGCGTGTGACCTCGTCTCGGGCCACATCCGCCCATCTTCCGGGGAGGTCGGCGTGGCTGAGGGCGTTGGCCAGGATGAGGTCCACCCTGGGCTTGTGGATAATGGTGAGGTCGAAGCAGCCCTCGGCGGCCATCAACCAGAGCTCGCGGGCGCATTTCCCGAGGGTCGGATCCCGGGCACGCCCCGAGTCAAGGGAGGCGGCGGAGGCCATGTAGGGGGCGAACCGCATTGTCATGGCCTCGCTATCGATAGCGAAGCCAAGCCAGGAGACCCGCACCGCCGGAGGGTGACTCTTTCCTGAGGCGACCTCCAGGCCGAGGGCACCGACGAGGGCGATGAAACCGTCGAAGGCCTGGCGGGCCCTCAGGTAGGTGAGTTCACACCCGACAAAGTCATCTACGTACACGAGGGCATGGGAACCCTCGCGACGGAGGATCCAGGCCACCGCAGCGGTGACCCTCATGCATGCGGCGCCCGAGGATTGGCAGTCGAATCGGAGGGCGAGGTTGATGTAGGTCGCCCCCTCGAAGGTGATGCCATACAGAGTGAAGGAGAGGGGGTCGGCGCGGAGTTGGCGGTAGGCCCTTGATATGTCTGCCATCCATGTATAGGCCCCCGTGCCCTCTCGGATGAGGCGGCGGCCCATGTCGGCCACAGAGGGGAGCCTGTAGGCGTGGGGCCTACCCAGATACTCGCGGCGGGGTATCCCAACGTTCACGCTGCCTCCGGGAGTGTAGGAGGGGTCGACGATGACCCGCCTCTTGCCGGGGTCGGATTTGGGGTGGGTCATCATCGGCGAGACCTGGGCCCAGGGGGTGAAGGGGGGGGGGGGCGAGGAAGGGGCCTGCGAGAGTGCCATGGGCCAGCTCGGTCGCTATGAAGTCCCGGAGGTGGGCCTGGTGCTCCGGGGCTTCACGGTGGTTGGTGTAGGTGGGGTGGCTGAGTAGTTTGCCGGGAAGCCGAACTCCAGGAGGTCAACGAGGTATTTGTCGTGGTGCTCCTGGAGGCGGTTCACCAGGCGTGATGTGGAGGCCTGAGGGAAGGGGGATGCGGGCGGCAAAAAATTGGGAAGGCCCGCAGCACGGAGGGTCTCGTAGGCCCGTGGAAGGTGGGGTGGCGGTGCCAGGCTGTGCCTGAGAGGTGGGGCCAATGAGAGGAGGGTGGGCGGTAGGCTTGGGGGGGTGGGGGCCGCAGGAGGGGGCCATCGGGGAGGGTGTCCTGGAAGGCAGGGTTCACTACATCGGGACGGGCTCGCCGAGTCGTCAGGGGGGGGGGGGTGGGCGGGGGGGGAGGAGGGGGGGTCAGAAGGGGGGAAGGGGGGGTAGGCGGGCGGGGGGGGGGGGGGGGGGAGCTGAGAGGTAGGTGGGTGGGGGGTGGGGGGGGGGGGAATGGGGGACTAGCTGGTCGACGGGGGCGAGACGGGGGGAGGTCGAATTCGTGAGGGGTGGGGGTGGTAGGGGAGCCGAGTGCGTGGTCGGCGGAGGGTGTGTGTGGGTGGTGGGCGTCGAGACCGGGGAGGTGGTGGAGGTAGGCAGTGTCACCGGGGTGGGGGCCGCGGCTCCGGGGGCCGCTGGTGGTGGAGTGTAAGGAGGGCGGCGGCGCAGAGATGTGAGCGGCAGCAGAGATGTGGGGGGGGGGCGGCGGCAGAATGTGAGGGGCCCTGTCGGCGGAGATGTGAGGGCTGTGGTGTGTGGGGAGTGGGCCGCGGCCTGCGGGGGAGGTGAGATGAGAGGGGGGTGGTTGGCGTGCACAGGGTGTTGGTTGTTAGGGCGAACAGAGTGGTGGATGTTACGTGGACGGGTGTGGCCGGGACGGCGGTGAGCTGTGCGGTGGGTGACTTCCGGTCGCCTGGGGGCCTGCCGGTGCTCGGTGGGGGGGGCGACGGGGGTGATGGCGGGGGCCAGGCCCGAGGGGCGTGTCGCCACTGACGGTCTAAAAATTCGGCGAGGTGATCGCGGGGGCGGCTGAGGCGCGCTCCCGGGTCCGTTTAGTGAAGCAGACCGCCTCGCTGTGGAAGGTCAGATACGGCGCATGTTGTCGCAATAAGCGCAGGCGTGCCTCCTCCTGGCGCCATGATCCCCGTGCGCCTCGCCGGCGGGGGCAAGGTCACATGAGGCAGGGTCCCTGTTCCAGGCAGGGCAGGGAACTCCATAGGCCTCTCGGGTGTAGGGGGTGCGCGGGTCGGACTGGGCTGCTCGTGGCTGCAGGGCGGCTGGGCGGGAGGATGCGGCGCGGGGGGCGGCGGCTCGGGAGCCCCCTAGTGCAGTCGCGGGGGCGGTTATCACATCCAATCGCACTGCGTTGATTGCGACTGGGTCGTGCCACCCATCCAGTAGCCGCCCATCCGCGATCCAGGCGAAGATAGTCTCCGAGTAGCGTCGAACGGTCGGCCATGGATGGGTCACGCAGTCCCGCTGCACCGTGAGATTGTGGTGCAGGAGGCCGGGGATGGAGTCCGAGGGGAAGGCTGGGTGAGACTCGAGCATCCGCAGGGCGAGATTGTATTCCTCCATACTGGCCTCGCCCCTTTTTAACGCCTTCCCCTCGGGCCCCCTCTCTATCAGGTCATGAGGAAATATGTAGCCCGAGGGTATACCTTTCCGTCGGCCGGTATTTTGCGCCTTGGCGGAGTACAGGATGTCCCGAACCGCCTCGGCGGCGGAGGCGAGTGTGTGGTCGGGGGTGGCGTGCAGGGCAGGTGGGAGGCGGGCCGTGGAGGCGGCCTGCTGAGTGGGGTAGGCGCCCTGCCTCGTGTATCGCCGGTAGAGCGGGTGAACGTCCTCAGGCGGCGTCGCAGGGGCAGGAAGGAGGCGAGCCGCGGGGGCAGGGCCTCCGGCTCGCAGGGCGAGCTCCTGGATTATATCTGCGAGGCCATCGAAGGCTGTGGCAGGAGGGGGCGCCGGGGCGGGCGCCCGGTGGGAGACGACAGCCATCGCCTCCACGAGGGTGAGGCACTCCATCGCGAGAGTCCGTGCGTCCAAAAAAGGTGTCCGCGCTGGGAGGGTGAGGAGAGGCGAGTGGCTAGGACCAGCTATGCGGCCGGTTATAAGGGCCGAGAAGGAGGGGGGGTGTTATGTCAGAGTCCCAATAACAATAACATGTTCTATTTTCTCCAGTCACAAAAAGATACAAACATAATGGATTAAATAAAATCAAAATAAATATATAAATATAATATGAACTTTATTGTAAGATGGAGACATCTCAGATAACAGCTGGTTTGTTTTATGTCAGTCGCTGCATCAAGAGTAGCAGGCGTCATCACCATGGTCAGGCGACCAACATGGGTATGAGGTGGCGAAGGAATACTATATTATGCTTATTTTCACTTTTTCCCGCATGGTTTTATTTAGGGAATATTAATATTGCTTTCTTAAATCAGAAATAAAATCGATTGCCTGGGTGTGCAATAAATTGTAACAGTCAAATTACCTCCCTGTGATACAACTTTCATTATTGGTTTTACTTTGTTACAATTAGTAAAGTCATGACTGAGAGAAAAACACTGCACCTTATCAATTTCATAGAGAGTATAGGCCTACTCTGCTTCACAATTCTCATAATTAAATGGATTGTCTTTTGCATATACCTACCGACCAGAATATGCCATATCATTCACTAACATCTCAGTGAATGAGGATGTAATTTATTACTGAATTCCCCAAGGTCTTAGCAAGAGCAGGATTTGTGAATTTCCCAATTGTGGTTCAAGGATGTGTGAATAATGCAGAATTAAGAGTGAGTCTGAGGTCTGTAAATATATTATCGTCACTGCTGATCATCTAATTTAAATCTTAGTTTGTGATTTTTAAAATTTTTTTTTTTTTATTGAGGCTGTATTTATACTGTCCATAGCATATAAGCCCGGTGTAACGATTTCAATTTCCCCCCCTTCTCAAGTTCCCCCCGGGAATCTGAAAACGTTTTCAACTTCCCTCCGGGGAACTTAAAAACGTTTTCAGATTCCTGGGGGGAACTTAAAAACAGTTTTCCAGAATCCTCCCCCTATTTCAAATTCCCCCCTTCAGGAATTCCCCCCTCCAGGAATAAAATTTCAACTTGCCCCTTCCTAAGATCGTGGGGTCGTGGGTTCGAGTCCCGGTCGAGGTCAAATACCAATGACTTTAAGATGAGCTTGTAGCTTTCTAGCGCGGCGCTCGCATTATTTGGTATAGGGCAAGGACTGGTGTTGCTCAGTGTCAGGATAGTGTGACTGAGTGGGATACAGGTCATGGTGCGGCGGCCTGGTTTCCCAGTGGGACAGCACTATAATGTTGCCATGACGTTATGACGTGCGCACTGTCACAAGTCGGGTATCCGTCCTGTATGACCTTTAGATGTTGCTAGGACGTAAAACAACTAACAAACAGAACACAAGTTTTCCCCCGCCCCGAATCTGAAAAACGTCTTAACTTCCTCCGGGAAATTAAAACGTTTTCAGATTCGGGGGGGGGGGGGAAATTAAAAACGTTTTCAGATTCCTCCCCCTATTTTCAAATTCCCCCCTCCGGGAATTTAAAATTGTTTAAAAATAAAGAAAATTCCACAAAAATATAAAAGTTTTAAAAAGATCAGAAATTTAGTCACCAAAATTTCCCCAAAAACATTTCCCCCTGTTAATCGAACAATTTCATGCCAAAAATTCACCAAAAAAATGTATATTTCACGAAAATAAAGAATTTCCCACAAAAATTCTATATTTTTTTAATTATTCAAAAAAGCACAACAAATTGAAAGGTTAAACAAATCGAAAATTTCACGGAAACTTAAAAATTTCCAGAAAAATAACGAATTTAACCCAAAAAAAAGTTATTCACCAAAAATCTAATATTTCATGAAATTTCACAAAATAAGAGATTTTTGTATGTCTGTGTGTGTATGTCAGTCCGTAGTTCATTTTTATTTATTTAAGATGGTGTGGATTATAATCCCCGGGGGGAGGGAAAGTTAAAATGAGGGAGGGAACTTGAAAATGTTTTAAAATTCCCCTGGGAGGAATTTGAAAACGTTTTCAAGTTCCTGGGGGGGAACTTGAATATGGGGGGAATTTGAAATCTTTACACCGGTGTAACGATTTCAACTTCCCCCCTTCCCAAGTTCCCCCCTGGGAATCTGAAAACGTTTTTAACTTCCCTCCGGGGAAATTAAAAACGTTTTCAGATTCCCGGGGGGAACTTAAAAACAGTTTTCAGATTCCTCCCCCTATTTTAAAATTCCCCCCTCTGGGAATTTAAAATTGTTTAAAAATAAAGAAAATTCCCCAAAAATGTAAAAGTTTTAAAAAGATCGAAAATTTATGAAAAATAGTAATAGTAGTCACCAGAATTTCCCCAAAAAGATTTGTTGTTAATCGAACAATTTCACGTACAAAATTCACCAAAAAAATGTATATTTCACGAAAATAAAGAATTTCACACAAAAATTCTATATTTTTTAATTATTCAAAAAAGCACAACAAGTTGAAAAGTTAAACAAATCGAAAATTTTATGGAAAATAAAAAATGTCCAGACAATGTCCAAGTGGGGGGGGGGGAGGGGGGAGGGGGGAGGAAGGGAAAAGGCAGCCTAAGGAGCCCAACCACAGTCCTCTGAGAGGGCCTGGAGAGGCTGGGTGGTTGGTGTAGTTTTACGCACGTTTTCAAGTTCCCCGGGGGGAGGGAAAGTTAAAACGAGGGAGGGAACTTGAAAACGTTTTCAAATTCCCCTGGGAGGAGTTTGAAAACGTTTTCAAGTTCCCGGGGGGGAACTTGAATCAGGGGGCAATTTGAAATCTTTACACTGGCCCGTATTCATGAGCTCGGGGTACGCTTAGCCGGAGGGTAGGCTAAAGCTAAGATTCCTTACACGCGGTATGCGATCTGCGAATGCGAATGCGAATGCGGCAAAAAATCGAAACGCCTTGAAGTCAATGGGCTGCAACCCTTACATACGGTATGCGAATGCGAAATGCTGAAACTGTCGAATGCGGGACAAACTCGATTCGGTCCTCTGTAGCGATCGGTCGAGCATGCGGACCTGCGACACGGAGGAGCTGCGAACGATTTGCATCAGTCGCGATTTGTCCATTGATATAAGCTCTGGAGGGAGGCGACTGATAATACGCGACAGCCGGGAACAGAAAGGTGGTGTGAATCGAAATGCTATCAAGTCGCATTTGTCCAAGATATAAGGTTTTAAGGCTGGAGGAGGCGAGTGATAATTAAGGACGCCGGGGGACAGGGTGGTGTGAATAGAAAAGCATCAGTCGCATTTGTCCATTGATATAAGGCTGGAGGAGGCGACTGATAGTCTTTAGCCCTGTATCTACACCGAGTGCAGTAGTGGTGGTGGTGGGGGTTCGGGTTGGTAAAAATGCTACCAGAGCCACAAAAATATGAATACTTATCTATAATTTGGTAATTATAAAGGTAGGAACCTCCATGTGCAGTACCAAGAGTTACATGGATATAGATGCCATATTAGGCCATATACAGTGCGGTATGGAGTATACTTGTTTATTTTTATTTTTTAGATATAGCCAGTGATGTGCCGTCTGCCGCATGCCGTGTAGAAGGAATCTTCCCATTCGCATACCGCATGCCGCATGCGCATGCCGCATGCCGCATACCGTGTGTAAGGAATCCTAGCTTTAGTCGTTGGGTAGCTATCCGCAGGTTGGAGAAATGGGTCAAGTCGTATTCACCAATGCCCAAGCCGCCGCGGATAGGTACCCGTTTGATTATTTATAGATTTGGGAATTCCCTCCAGTCGCTGCGGCGGCGGCGATTTGTGTACTTTAGATTCGTCGATTCGAAAATATTAATATCGCCGCCTTTGCGGCAGCAGCATTAATTTCGCTTCGGATTTAGGGTTAATTTGAATAAATTTCACTTATTGCGCATTTAAATCTATCAAATATGATCGCATTGAATCGATTCAGACCCACACAGGCTCACTACCCCTCGGGGTAGTGGCTTACCCCTTTACATATCATAGGCTTGTGTAAAAGTACAATGTCTGAACACTTTGACTTCTGGATACTGAATGGTTTATTCCCGTCCAGGGCTCACTGAACTGCCGGCTAAACTTTCGTTGACGTCATCTCAAATCTGTCTATATTTTTGCGCATTTTTTTAACGTGTCTTTCACCGTCTGCACAAACCTCTCCACCTGGCCATTGCTCTGTGGATATTGCAGACTGGAATATATGGCTTTAAAACCATAATGTTGTGCAAACTCCCTGTACTCATGACTCTTAAATTGCGGACCATTGTCCGAAATAACCTGACCAGGAATACTGTGCCTAGCAAAATTATCCTTCATCGCCTCAATGACTGTGACCGACGACGTATCTCTCAACAACGTCACCTCTGGATATTTTGTGTAATAATCCATGGTTATCAGGTAATTTTCATGGTTTAATTCAAACAAAGCTGCCACTACTTTATCATACGGCTGAGAGGCTATCGGGTGGTTTATCAACGACTCATTATGCAAACTTTTCCGGTTGTTCTGGCAAGTGTTACACCGACTGACTTTATCCTCAATTTGTTTGTTTATGTTAGGCCAGAACATGCAGTCTCGCGGCAGCTGCTTGGATTTCGTTACACCCAAGTGCGTTTCGTGTAATGCCTCAATCATTTCACCGTGGAGACCCGGAGGGAGCACCACCCGATTGCCTTTCATGACTAGATTGTTTTCTACCGTTAACTCGTCTTTGTGTGGGATGTACTGTCTGAGACACGGCGGTGTCTGTATGCGTGTAGTGTCCCACCCATCCTCAATTTGTGTGATCAACATAGACATGGATACATCTTTTTCATACTCTCTGAAAATTTTACTTAACAAACTTGACGACTGCATGTCCACTGCAGCAATGCTGAATGTGTTATCGAACAGAGTCTCATGACCTACACTGGCACTGTGTGCTCTGGACAACATGTCTGCAAAAAACACCAGAGAACCCTTCACATGACACACCATGTAAAAGTACAACGTCTGAACACTTTGACTTCTGGATACTGAATGGTTTATTCCCATCCAGGGCTCACTGAACCGCCGGCTAAATTTTCCATGACGTCATCTCATTTACATACTCCTTTGTCTCACTCACTGTCTGGAACATTATGCATCTCATTAGCATATATTACAGACATGTCTAGACGTCTATTACACATATATTACAGCTTGTACGTAGCTGTGTGGTGTTTTATCTGGCTACTCTTGGCATGGTTACCTTCCATTGGGCGTCCCGCTGGTGGGCTGTGACATATCACATGCCCCTTTGCAGTGCAGCATAGTGGGGGTTTCCTAGCCTAGTTTGCACAGATATTTTTTGTAAGTTTTTAGGTCAGGAATTTGTCGTTCCCTTACCGTTTGGGTAGTCCACACCTTGGCAGCCATTTCCAGCGTGCCTCTCTCATGAGCTTTTATTTGGCTTATGGTCTGCTTCAGTAGTGGCGCATTATTTGCTCTAGTAGCCCTTTGCGGTTTTGTTAGGAGTTTATTGTTTTGACTATAGCTATATGCTAATGTTTTCAAATGAATTATTCTCCTATTTTCTAGTAATTTCACTTTGGTTCTTTTGTGTACACAGTGACCATTAGTAATCTGAATGCATTATTATGATGTTGGAATTCTGACACTACCCAACAGGAATGTTTTGGGGGTATTTTCTATTGCACACAAAAAAAACATGGGAAAAAAACAGCAGCACTAGGCTGTCAGTCGGGTAACTCAATGAATCTAAAGTTTCTGTGTTTCGGCTGGCCGTATGCCTCTCCCTGCCCTCTAAAATTGTTGAATCAAAAATAACAGAACAAGCATCTTTTTGTTTAAATATGAAAGAATCAAGGTCAAAGAAATATTGTGGAAACTTATCTAAACAAACAGTGGTTGTGCTACACTGATTGATCTTCGCTTGGTGTTGTTGATTTTCAAATAAGATATGTTTATATTTCTGTAGCTGATTTTAATAATAATTAGATGTCCAGAAAACAGTCAGATCAGGAAATATGTGTTTTTGATATCACGCTCAAACTGACAAAAGCTCATTGACTGATATCACGCTCAAACTGACAAAAGCTCATTGAATCTTAGATGTCCATGTTGTTATATATGCCTCTCCATGGTTTATGGTGCCTGCATTATAAAATACCAGAACCCCTGAATCCTAACCAAAACCTTTTTATGGCTTTTCTATCGTTTTGATTTCATTATTTTTTGTTAATATATTAATACAGTGTGGATACGGTATAGGCCGAAATGGCACAAGCTATCTCTACTGTCTCGGATTTGTTTGCCATGCCTGGCCTTGTTTTATTAGTCTCTTTGCATTTTCCTGGAAATCAAGACGCACTCAGTACAGGGGGATGCTGCCCTTCCCAACACTTGCCAGTTGCCACTCAAAGGCAGTCAGCTGTCGGTCCATCACCGGTCAATCGCCGACCCAACATGCTTCGTCATCAGGCCCTTGGGACATGGTTGATGCTTTCAAATCTTGGAATTTTGTGTTATTGAAGTAATAGGTTGAGAAAATATGCAGACTATTTTATGTAGTCAGAATATTGTTAGAATATTTTTTAAATAAGACTGATCGTAAACTACCAACAATTATGGAAATCTACAAAATTGCTGAGATCTGACATCCCTGAATTACATATGCTGTTTCACCCCTATGTTCTACTCCCTCCACTGTACTTATTCCATTTGATCTTCAGACCACCATCATAATGAATCATTTATATGGTGAATAGACAGTGCTAGTAAAGAGAAGGGTATCTATGTCAGTCAAGGAATTCATTTGTTTTAAGATAGTTTATTTAGGGTTTTGCATTCCAACACCATCTAAGACCTGACTTGTTACAGTAAACACTAATGATAAATAAATAATTGATTTCCTAAATCTATGTGAAGATGATGTAGTGTCGTTGCAATATCTTATCTAATGAGTGTGATGACTCACCATGAAGACTCATGGAGTGGAGGCAGTGGAAAGCGGGCATTCACTACTCATCTGGGATTATGAAGATTGTGTTTATGATGGTTTCAAAGATGGGGAGATATCACATCTAATGAAGAACAGGGCAAAAAAAGATGGGGATGGTGGTGGTAGTGATGATGGTGGCAATTTAGGTTTGTGGTGAGGTTGAGTCAGGAGAAGAGACAACACACCTAGTAAACAATGACAAAATGATGGGTGCACTCAATCATCCACCAATAACCGTTAGATATAAGCATGGTCATAAAGTCCGATCCTGTATTATCCCTAATTTATATCCAATATTCACACTGGGATATAGGGATTGACAATGAAATGAATGTGTAAAGAATGGAAATTGAGTACAATGTACATATATTAGATCTGATATATCAAATTTGACAACAACAATTTTAAAGTCATTGGTTTTACTTGACCGGGAACCAAACTCCTGACCTTTTGCATGCAGGCCCGCACTCTACCGAACATACCATTTTAAAGAGGGGCATGGTGTCTATTTAACATCATGTGATAGATGTGGTTTGTACACGTTGAGGTTTTTGCCGCAAGTAATCTTTATTTAGCATTCAGTACAGCTCCATGCGTGTGTGCTTGTCACGCACTAATGCTCCCTGCCTGCCTGTCCTCGGGCTACATACACATATCGCAGGGAGTGGGAGGGAACTGACTTCATGCTGATGTCAAATCAGAGGAGGGTGGGTTTTAAATTTGTAAATTTATGTTTGATGATGGTGATATTAATCTGAAAGAGGAAGGATCGGTCTAAAAATAATTTGATTAGGAATTTGTCATTACCCATAGTCGAAAGTTGAGCTTCATTAAACCGTGGACAGATATTCATTATTTCACTTTGGAATGTGCACCATTGTCCAACACCACCACCACAACATCGATGACATATCTGAAAATCTAAAGTTGCATAGTAACATTTGCTTCGTGTAGATAAAATAAATTAAATCCCTCCTTCTGAATTTGCATTGGCATTAGCATTAGTATTACATCATATTTTATGTTGGTGGCTTTTTTTCTCAATTTCCCAATCCCACACAAGCTTTCTAATCATCCATCCATCCACATATACCTTCACTACAAGGGTAACACTAACACGTATCACCAGCCCGGTCTAGGGACTAAAATGGGTGTGAGGTGGGGAGGGATTTGGGTGTGAGGTGGGGAGGGTTTTGGGTGCAGTGCGGAGGTTGAGGGAGGTTGAGAGTATGTCAATACTTTGGTTAGCATGGAGATGGGTGGTGCGTGTATGTGTGTGTGTGTGTCAGACTGGTCATGCTTGGAGAATGTGTTTCGTTCTGCATCACATAGCAGCTGTTTGGGAGGGGAGGAGGGTGAGTGGAAGGGACCGCCAGGGAAGGAGGGACATAGAGGAGATTATGCTTGGAGAGCGTGACCATTTCGTATCAAATAGCACGTCCAATGACAACAGAGGGAGTGGCTTCCACCAGCAAAGTAATAACCAAAATGAAGTATTTTGTTCTGATGGGGAAGGAAATATGATGAAACAATTAAACTAGAGACAATTAAACTAAGCAGAGCTTATTCACTCTTGTGAGATTAAAACCGCTAGTTCTTTGTTTCCTTCAAAGATTACAGAATTTCAATGTTATCTGGTGTTTTTGAATTATGGGAATCTAAGCGGTCTAAAATTAACAGACATGATGGTACTGGTAAGTCGTGGGTTTCGAATCTCCTGGGTTTGAACCCTGGTCGAGTCAAACCAATGATGTAAAAATTGATAGTTGACGTTACCTAGCCCGACAGTCAGCATTAATATGATTGGGCAAGGAGCAGTGGAATGAGGAAGACCAATTGTCCACAGTTTAAATTGTGCCTGCTTTATCAACTAATGTAACAAACAAACAAAAGTAAAAATTCAAGAATTTAATAAAAAGGTGTTTTAGATTAGGGGTATGGACATGCCTTGGAGTTATTCCTTGCTCACTTCAGGACCCCTCGGGGGTAAACCAAATCTGCACCGACACTCCAGTGTTTGCATCTTTCTTTCCGTCTTCAGTTCTTCAATTCGAGTAGGGAGATCAAACCACATCAAAGTTCCCACTAGACCTATCAAAAACTCCAACACCAGCACAATGAACTCTGATATGAATGCTTGCTTTATTCACATTAAATTGAGCCCTCACAGGGCATACTTGTGACTGTTAGTGAAAAGACCCACAGCATATGTGATGTCTTCGATAGGGATTGCAGGTACATTGTACAATATCTTCTGATATGTTATCCATTCTCACTTTAATACTTAATAAATAAATTAAGTGAAAAGTGTCTCGACCTGTGATAGAATAGAAATGGTAGTTGCTACTGGATGTAGGGGAATACAAAAAACAGCAATCCGTGATCTCATCGACTAGGACACCAGCTGCTACTGCTAAAGTGCACTATGGTGACTTTATAGTGTTGCCACACTGAAAATCAGACTGCCGGCATCATGACCCGATATCCCACTCAGTTACATTTTCTTGACGCTGAGCTAATCAGTCCTTACTCTATCCTATTAATGCTGAGTGTTGTAAGAAACTGAGTTGTAATGGCAAACCGTGTGCATAATAAAGTCACTTATTATCACGGTTTGCCATTACAACTTTGTTCAGTCAAGCGACTCCCCACGTCACATGTGGGTGCATTCGGGTAGTGACGTCTCTCACAAGTGCCAGGCTATGAAGCAACAAATAACCATTTTAAAGTTATTGGTTGGAATTAAACTCCCAACCTTTCACACATGAGGCCCGCGCACTACCAAATAGACCGTTTTCAAAAGGTAAGTGGGATGTTGGGCACCATATCTATCTAACACCACGTGACAGATGAGGTTTGTACACATTGAGGCGTGTACCACAAGTAATCTTTATTTAGCATTCAGTGTAGCCCTATGTGTGTGTGCTTGCGATGCACTAGTACTCCCTGCCTGCCTGTGCTCCGGCTACATACACATATCACAGGGAGTGGGAGGGAACTGACTTCATACTGATGTCAAATCAGAGGGTGGGTTGGTGCTGGGGTTAAGTCAACAGTATACAATTATGACTAGAACTAATTGATTGTCATGGTTTATTTGTTTGTTTGATGCATATACACACACACAAAACAATAACAACAGATGGCTAGGATAAATGCACTCTATGACCTCAACCAACTAGCTCAATAACTACCACCACCCAGCTCAATGATGTATACACACATCAAAGACCCTATAAAACTGAGATGGCTCACTCAGCCTGTACTGTGTAATCAAAATGATCAAACCCACCACTTGGTGTGCTGGCTGTTCTCTTTGTTAAACAGGTGCTATGTTATATGTTTATTATATGAATGTGAAAGATGTGTGATGATGGCGATGCTGATGAAGATGCTGATGATGATGTGTATTTCTTCATAGCAATTTCATATTGATGTGGATTCATACTTACCTATCTCATGTATAATATAATTGTATGTGTTTACATGTGAAACACCAACCAGCAGTTGGCTGATCAAACCCACCAGAAGGTGGCACTGCAAAATTTACATTACCATTGGAGAGATAGGGAGTGAGCCGTCTTAATATTATAGGGTCTTTGCACACACGCACACACACAAAAACAATGACAACAGATGGTCATCTAAGGACAAACGGGTCATCTAAGGACAAAAGAAAACCTCCACACACATGGACGCTCTCAGAAGGGGTCATCTAAAGACAACAAACTCTCTCAGAGGGGGCATTTAAGGTCAATGCACTCTCTCAGAGCCAGGATTACGTAATTTTACGCTCAAAAGAACCCTGGTATACTACTCCTAAGTGATTAACAAAATTGTTTTGAATTTTTTTAGGTTGTTACTTAATTGAAAGCACCCAAGGCTAAAAAGATAGCGCTTTTCATGGCCCCAAACATTCTAAGTAACCACCCTATCGGACCCTATCGGACTTCTGCAGATCATGCGTGGTCGCATGACGGGTGTGCACACCACCGATCCCTATGCGGTGTCACTGGTGTGGGCGTCGTCAGTGGGATGCCACAGCATTCTTGGATGATATTAATCATTGTTTTTGTTGTGATATATGCGTAATAGATGTACTCCTTACACCCCCACCACATACCTAAACCCCCACCACACACCTACACCCCCACACACACACCTACACTCCCATCACACCTACACCACCACACACACCTACACCTTCAACCACACACACCTACACCCCCACCACACATCTACACCCTCACCACACACACCTACACCCCAACACACATACCTATACCCCCACCACATCTCTAAACCCCAACCACAACTTACACTAGCACCACACCCATAAACCCTCACCACACACCTACACCCCCACCACACACCTACTCCCCCACCAAGTGTATAGCGAGAGAAATGGCTCATGAAAGGTCCCCATTGTTCGTTTTCGCCTCCTACTTGAAAAGCGTGATGTCTCAGAGTTGACTCCAAGGCACAAATTGAACGCAAATTGGCAAAAAAGATGTTGAAGAGACGTCTCGGAGTCGACTCTGAGGCAAAACCTGAACGCGGCGCAGGTATGTGATGAGTACACCTATGTGCTATGCATACCGGAACATGCTGTACACCAGAAGAACGTCGCTCTCCTCCATGTAACTGAGGGTCACCTGGTCTCCCATCCTGAAAGTGTGCACCCGGGGAATGTATGACATCGCAAGCGGCTTCTTAGTCATCCACAGGAGTGATGTCATCTTGCTCAATGACGCCATATCAGGCAGTGATGTCATGATGGGCAGCGGTATGGCACTAGGCAATGGAGAATCATCAGGCAATGATGTCACACCAGGCAGCGACGTTACGCCACTCATTGACATCACGCGTGGCAACGATGCCATCCCAGATGGTGATGTCACACCGGAAGATGACGTCTCCGCATTGGGGAGGGTCGCTGTGCCGTATAATGATGCATGCGCTGATGTCACGCATGTTAGTGGTGAGGTCACAGTTGGAAGAGAGTTGTTGCCAGTAGAGACACGAGAGCTACTCAACGTGTCCTGTTGCAGACTTTGATCCGAATTTGTAAGAGAAGGAATATGGTCAGTATTGTGGGAAAAGAACACCTAGAAAAAAACTGCTAAAGACCATGGTGTCCAGCATTCCGATGTGCACACCGAAAATAGTTCTGCATTTTGTCCCACCTCGAATATGTACAAATTTAGCCATTTACAATGAGGCCAAATATATATTTTTAATTTGGTGATCGTTCTTTTGAAATAAAAATCAGGGCCAAGCAGGCATTAAAAAAAATAATTGTTATATTTTTTATGTAGACGTAATAGCCAAACATGATGGCTTAATGAGTTAAGAGTCCACCTCCCGTTCTGGTAGGTCCTGGGTTTGAACCCTGGCCAAGTCAAACCGATGAATTAAAATTGATGTGAAAGTTTAATTGCTGCTAGCCCAAGGCATTTTAAGCAGTTTTAAAACAAATCTAATTTTGCTCAGCACCGGTCGGGACGATCGCCATTAATTTTTATTTGGCCGAAATGTTACCTCAAACTAAAATAGAGTACATTGTACTGACCAACCTGGTATATTATCTAATGAATGTAGAAATTATTTATGCACAATGGTGGCCTCATTTTTTAATATTGTCCACCTGATAAATTGAGGGCAAATTATTTTATCCTTATCCCAGATATACTACCTATATTTTCCTATTCGATTCTTTTAGATACTGTTTCAAAATGTACAAGTTTTCTGATGGAACTTTCAACGAACCAATAAGATGGTCTTGAATGAAGGAATGTAATGGGGAGCTTTCATGAGCCAGTTCTCTCACTTTACACTTGGTGGCAGCACCCGTTCCCAGTCCAAGTCGGCCATCATGGTTGGATAGAAGGGTGTAGGTGTGTGTGTGTAGGTGGGGGTTTAAGGATGTGGTGGGGGTGTAGGTATGTGTGTGGTGGGGTGTAGATGTGTTGGGTGTGTGGTGAGGGTTTAGTGGTGTGGTGGGGTGTAGGTGCGTGGTGGGGGTTTAGGGATGTGGTGGGGTTTAGGGTGTGGTGGGAGGTGTAGGTGTGTGTGTGGTGTAGGTGTGTGGTGAGGGTTTAGGGGTGTGGTGGGGGTGTAGGTGTGTGGTGGGGGTTTAGGGATGTGGTGTCTGTGTGTGTGTGGTTGGGGCATAGGTGTGTGGTGAGGGTTTAGGGGTGTGGTGGGGGTGTAGGTGTGTGGTTGTGTAGTGGGGGCGTAGGTGTGTGGTGATTGGTTAGGGGAACTGTGGTAGGGGATGTAGGATTTAAGTGTAAGTTGTAAGTGTAGGTGTGTGGTGGGGGTGTAGGGGGTTTAGCGATGTGGTGGAGGAGTAAGAGTGTGGTGGTGTATGTGTGTGGTGGGGGTGTAGGTGTGGGGTGGTGTGTGGTGGGGTGTAGGTGTGTGGTGTGGGGTGTGTGGGTGTAGGTGTGTTGTGGGGGTGTAGGTGCGTGGTGGGGTATATGTGTGTGGTGGGGGTGTAGGTGTGTGGTGAGCGTTTAGGTGCAGAAACACTCTACTCCTGACTCTTGAGTGAGACACACTCTCTCTTGGGCAGGTACCCAGACACTGTCTGATGCTACCACCTTTCATAATACAAACTGACCTGTGTGCAAACAACCATGGGACTCCGCTTCAATGGGCTGTAGGCACTGATTCTGATACATTCTAACTAGAGTAATGAGGCTTGTAGTTCAGGAGCATTAGCTACCAGAACAGTAAAACCCGGAAAAATATAATGTCAAGCTAATTTTTTTTATATAAGCTTAGTGTAGTATATTAAACAAAATATCAAAAGTCGCCTAAAATCCCACCTTTGCTTCATCGCTAAAAAAATTATGTTGCCTAGCAACCATCGATGCGTGCTAATGGCCCAGATAATGACCTTATAAATGGACTTATTGCATTATGACCTTAATGTATGCTTGTAAGTAACATTCTAATTAATAAGCAAGTAAGATAATACATAAAACAACACCATACATGATTATTATACATCGGTAACCAATGGCAACAGCATACATGTCAATGATTGTTCAATGAAATTCTTTAATTTTGTTCATTGCATATCGATATATATATATCAGGAAATGTTATTAGCTATGTAATCCTGATGTATGAGTGATCAACTGATCAACCAAGACTTGAATTTACTTGTCCTCGCCAGTACTGAGTTCCTCAGCCTGTGGGGCATTACTGCATCCGATTCCCATTCATTGTGAACAAATTGCAGAACAAGCCATTCGGAGACCAGAAGATATAGCAAGAATAAGGCGGGATTTATTGTTTCCATTTCCAAGAAACCCTGCCTGTGTTGTCGTAGTGTGCATGCTGCCAGTGAAGATGATATCTGCGGAGAATGCCTTACTTGCCCTGCGATTTTGTTCAACAGATTTTGTTGAAGGAGGGCCATCATATTCATCAAAGATGACTGTTGCATTTGACTGGTAGTGCTTGATAACATACCTGAGATACATTTGACAGATTTCATCATAAGTTGCTGGACATGGCCAAGTCACCAAGTGAAGAAGATGTCCACTATCAACAACAAAAAGAGCCTCGCCTGGCATATTATTGTCACTGGGTACCAATGATTCTACCTAATGCAGCCTTCGTCGATTTTCTCATTGACACATCATCAAACAATGATGGGGGTCGTGGCGCCAGTTCATACTTCAAGAAGCTGGACAACTCGGAGCTTGAGTTAATAATGCAGGCGATTCGACTGAACAGTTGCAGTAGATTAATGGTGACTTCATCATTGTGAATTTGTACAGTGTTTGTCATTGCTGCAAGCGGTTTTACTTTGTCATTCCGTCGAAGTTTTATTCCTGCAAACGGTTTACCAACCATTTCCTGCATAGCTTTGAATCCATGACGTTCAGCTTCATTGCAGTTGATGGTTTTGTGTGCTACAATTCCAGTAGCAAGGGAAACCAAGGTATTATCTGGTTTGTTCACAAAGGGAGGGTGTGCTTCTAGCCATTCCAGGAAGGAGTTCAAGTCATGATTGTCTCTGGTTTGTCTTGACGTAAAAAGCTCCTTATGCTCTTTGTGCTGATCCGATGTACCTGGGTTGATGCCAGTGAATGCTTCCAGGGCATTACATAGTGGTACACACAGCGGTAGAGCAAGCACCCACTGTGCAAGTGTGCTCTCGCTGATTCCACGGCCACGGGTTAATCCTCCCAACGTCTTGATAGCTCTCATCAGTACCTGTTCGATGGTCATGTCAAACCAAACTCCACACCAGATCTTGTCACTTCGGTGGATTGTGAAGAGACCCCTGTTTGTGAACATGTTGTATTCTTCCAAAGTCATCCTCTTTGACAATTCTGTCATTTGCTGTACATAGAGATGTGCCGATTTTGCGTATGGAAGATGTCATGCGGCATGCAGGTGTGGAAGCATTTTTGTGACAGTATAGAGGTGAAGCTCCCAGTCACCTGTCCTCTCTGCTCTGACAAATAATCGCATGATGTTAACTTGCTCAAAGTATTGGATCCAGAGTTTAGCTGTTCGAGATATAGCTTTGCGTGGTTCGACAGCTGTTTGAGAAGTTGCTTCAGTTGACTAATAACAATAGTCCCAATGCATCTTCAACAGAATGAATGAATGGATGGATGGATATGCATGGGAGGATGGATGGATGGGTGGATGGGCGGACGGATGGACGGACGGATGAACGAAAGGACGGCAGGACGATCGGACAGATAGATGGATGAAGGAAGGAATCCAGGAATTAATTCATTAGCATATATTACACACCTAATAATAAAACCATAATATGGCGCTAAACAATGGACATGCATTTCGATTACGCTGGTTGCTATGCATATGTTTGGACATAGGTTGTCATTGATCAGCATCATTCACAGATATGAAGCGGTTTCAAACAAGATATTGACCATTTGTACTGTTTATATTTTGTACTAATAATAACATGATCTACTACACTTTCATCGCGACATAGTTTGGACGTGGTTGCTAATATTCATGCTAGCGCTACAATACTTTGGCTGCAATGTACACTATTGCCATTGGGTACCATGTATAATAAATATGTATGGTGTTGTATGTATTGTTGTACTTGCTTATTAATCAGAATGATAAATACAAGCAAATGTTAGATTAATAATGGAATTATCTGGGCTATTTAGCATTCAGCTATGGTTGCTAGGTAACACAATTTTTTTTGGAATGAAGCAAGGGTGGGATTTTAGGGGACTTTTGATATGTTACTCAGCAAGATGAACTGAGCTTGTAAAAAAGAATTCAGCTTGACATTATTTGTTTCCGGCTAAAACCTAATGGTCAGGGTGATAGGTCACTAGTAGGTGAACAGGAGTTGATGCCAATAAAGCACAATTTCTTCACTGTCAATCTTTCATGACTTGTCTTCCGTTTCTTCCTTATGAGTTTGTTTGAGAGGGGCACTAGATGTGAACTGACCGACAGTTGTCAGAACGCATCTGGGAAGGGTTTTGTGGTATTATCTGGGGCTCTGACGGGTGGGCATTCAGAAATATTATAGTATGATGCGTAGTTCTGGTGATTGACTAACGTCATGGTTACCTATGACACCGATACATCACAGTGTCCAGTCCACCGGAGATTCTTTTTTCATTTCATGGAAGCTGCCTGCAAAAGTGTTGAAGTGCTGCTGGTTTTTGCAAGTTACCAGCGGCACTCTCTTGGGGAGCAAATACAGTTTTCACACTGGCAAGAACATGTCCAGACAGGAGCAAAACTATTTGTCCCTGCAGTGACTGGTCGGGAGATGTTGGGAGTTCAATTCATCAACCACCATTAATGCTGCCACAGTGACATGGTTTTCTGTTTAGGGTTTGCTCCCTAAGTTTGCTCCCTAAATGACTAGTGACACACATTCACGCCCCAACGTGCATACATATAATATATCACTGTGGTGGAATCTCAAGGCCGGTGTTGCAGTTTCCGCGGTACGCCAGTTTGCGAGGTACACATACATTATGATGGTAATCATGCCATGAGGGCCAGCCGCTACTGGATGTCGCGTCGGTCAAGCTTTCCTCACTTTTGGATTAGCTATCGCGAGAGCAGGACGTCATACAGCACGCTGCGTGGTAGAGGGCCACGGGCCCTCTGATGGCGACAGCGGCTGATAGGAGTATCAGCGGGTGCGCTACCGGCCACCCAGCCTCTGCGTTGCGCGCGCTTAGTACTTACTGTACTGGAGGCTAGGACATTATCACAGAGCTGATAACTGTCCTGGTAAGTATGGTGCCTTAGGGTTGCCACCACTACGGCGGGACGGCCTGCGGGCCAGGCCTATGGGCCAGGCCTACGGGACAGACCTTTGGGTCTTTTATACAAACCTCTGCGTTGCGCGCGGTCAGGCTTGCCTGTACCGGAGGTTAGACATTCGGCCGGTGCGCCGTCTGTCAGCCTACGTGCTTGAGCACACGCTTGGGTGAGACTGAGCTATGGCTGTGTGGTTAGACTGAGCTATACCCGGTGGGTAGGGGAGGGGGGACGGACGCCGCACCGGACTGACCCGGGGGAAGGGTCAGGCCACGGGGACACCCAGCGGCCGCGGTCAGGAGGTACGGGCAACAGGTGGACCGCCTCACACACCGATGCCGTTGCGGCCAGAAGATGAGACAGGGGCGTAATCTAATTAGGAACCGGTTGGAAAGGGCGGCCTACCCTGAGCACCTCCAACGGCTCACTTAAACATGGCGCACCACATATCACGCACGCCCTCACCGGCTTCCTCCAACGACTACCATAGCAATGGGAAAGGCGAACAGGTAGCCAGCATCCTGACTGAGTTCATTGAACGGGTGGAAAGGAGGAGACTGGCGTCACCTTCCGAGGCACTTTACTTACCACGACCGCACGAATCGGACACCAATTCCGAGGCGGACATAGAGATGACAGCCAATGGGGCAGACACTGACACAGGATGAACACCGCTACCTGGCCGCCGTAGGCAAACCACCACCGTCCCCGGACACGGTAAACCTTACGGACAACGACGGGAGGCGGCTAGTGCTAGCAGCCACGTCACCTACGCACACACACCCTCCACTGGGAGGACTACACAGGGGATTGAGAATGGTAGTGGCGGACCTTTCGAACACTTTCAGCCCGCCCCCGGATCCAGCGTGTGGTGATCAATGGAGAGGACCGGATTACGTACCAACCCCGATCGCCGATCTGGAAAGGCTGGAGGCGAGAAAGCTGGAACTCTAGGAGGAGATCCGGAACAGAAGGGCGGGATACTCCATAAACTGGTCTCAGGGAGATTCGCATGCTTCCTCCCCACCACTGTTGGCGGGAAGGGGCGAGCTACCGACAGGCGGGCAAGTACTAAGGCCAAGACCGTCGGCCTTTACCACGCCCAGAAGGGACGCACAACAGACGAGGGTGGCAACACCGGTGAACACGCCACCGCCGCCCTACAGCATCAGAACACCAACCCCGGTGGCAGGCCAAAAACAAGCGCGTGCAGCCACGCCCACCCAGACCACGCCAGGACACAACGAGGCCGTGGGGAGGGCACCTGAGGACAACTGTTCGTATCTGGAACAGTTCATACCGGCAGAGAAGGTGCCGCTGGACGCAGAGTGCGGCAATCTGGCAGACAACACAGCCAAGTTGATAACAGCGCTATGGAACAGCCCGATGACCAAAACAGAGGTCACGGAGCTGTACACAACACAGCCAAGGCTGGGGAATGCGGAAGTGCTCCAGAAAACACGCATGAACCCGGAAATTGAACATACGTTGCAGCAACGAGTGAGGGACAATGATGCGGCACTAGCGGCAGCACAGTGGGGCATGCAGTATCCGCTAGGCCACTCGCTAAAGCACTGGATGGCATAGAGACGGGCAGACCGCTGTCCAAAAAAGAGATGGCGAGGCACTGGTTACGACCCTGAAACTATTAGCGCGCACTAGCAACACAATTCTGGGCCTCAGGCGGGACAATGTGCGTCCCACACTGCAGGCACAGATCAAAACTCTAGCAAAAAAGGAGGGAAGCAGGGGCTTCAAATACCTCCTAGGAGAAGACCTGGCTGCACAGGTCACCACAATGGAGGCAAACCAGAAAACGGCCAATGCCATAGTGAGAGCCAATGGCAGGCATTACACAAGACCAGAGCGCAAGCAGGGAAACTACAGAGGCTGCCAGGGGAGAGGCCGCACAGCCCAATATCCCCCCCACAACAATGCCCAGTATTCCGCACGCCACAGGCAGGACCACCACCGACAAAGCGGAGGTGGACAGACACGCCCACAGAGGGGGGCGTGGCAGAGGTGCGGGATACAGAGCGAGGCCAGCAAGGCAGTAAACAAAGTGAGTAAAAATCATAACAACTTTGAAGCAGGGGGTGTGACCGAGAGAGCACATGAATGGGAGGATGTTACTGACAATGCGTGGGTGAAGCTAATGGTGAAAGGTATAAAAATCGAGATCACGAACCTACCAGGCCAGGCAGTAGAACCGGTCTCGGACAGTAAAGGGAACGATAAAATATTAAGGGAAAAAATCATAGAAATGCGGGAACAGGGGGTGATAGAGGGTGAGGTCGGGACCCAGGGTATTCACGAAAATTATGAAGGCGGTAATGGGTCACCTGAGGTCACGACACCATATACTACTATGCTTCTACATAGACGATACAATCTTGATAGGCAATACAGAAGCAGAGGTAAGAGAGGAAGTGAGAACCACGCTAGGACTACTAACAAAATTAGGCTTCACGATAAATAAAGAAAAGTCGGTACTACAACCGACACGAGAACTCCAGTTCTTGGCGTTCAGAATAAACACAAACTTAATGAGAGTAGACCTGCCCAGGAAGAAGTGAAAGGAACTGATAGCCTTTGCCAGGGAAGTATTGCAAAATACGAACCTAAAAATCAAAACACTGCCAGCACTAATTGGGAAGCTAGTGGCCACAGACCAGGGCAACAAGTGGGCCAGAATAAAGTCAAAATCAATGATAAGGGCCCTCAACTGGAATCTAAGGGATACTAACGGTAATTACGATAAAGGATGCACGCTCACACGCAGAGTGAGGGAATGCATCCAATATTGGATAGACAATCTAGAACAGGCCATGAGGGCATACAAACCGTCACCAGTCGACGTATGTGTTTATACAGACGCCTCCTCACATGGATGGGACTACTACAGTCAGACACACCAGGTACACTATGGGGAGCAATGGGATGAGACTGTCAGTGAAAACACACACATTAACATACTAGAATTAAGAGCAGTGAGACATACACTGGAACACCTAGCAGACAAAGTGACGGGTAAACATGTAAGGGTGTTCACAGACAACACCACGACGGTAGCATGCATAGGAAAGGGGGATCTGCGAGGTCAAACACTTGCCAACAGGAGACAGAGGAGATATGGGACATCAATGAGAAGAATAATATTATGATATCGGTTAGATTCTGCCTGGGTATCGATAACACTGAGGCTGATTGGGCGTCGAGGGTGTTTACGGACGCAGGGGAATGGACGCTAGACGATGACACAGTCAGAGACATATTTAACAGGTTGGGCAAGCCCTTAGTGGATCTGTTCGCTTCAAGAGAGAACAGGAAGTTAGAACAATACGTAACACGGGAATATGATAGGCAGGCATGGGGGACAGACGCACTGGCGCTTAGCTGGAGAGATGCTAATGCTTACGTGTTCCCACCTTTCAGCTGCCTGTCGAGGGTGATCAACAAGATTATGCAGGAACGACCGAGGGGCATCCTGGTGACACCGGAGTGGCCAACACAGCCCTGGTACCCGTTACTCCACAAACTGAGGGGCTACGCAACATCATGGACCATTCCGGTCAAGCCAGGTACGCTATCACTGAAGGGGAACGAGGGGAAACGGTTCCCCCTGACGAACAGCATGCAGCTGAGGATCACACCACTCTAGGCGGCATGTTCGAGGCCATGGGGATGAACAGGGCAGCCGCACACACCCTCACGGCTTCCTGGGCGACGGCCACCCAGAAACAATACACGTTGGTCCTGAAGAGGTGGGTTGCACACTGTGAGGCGCAATTGATCGATCCAACAAGACCAACAATACAACAGGGCATAGCCTACCTGCAGACACTATTTTCAAGTGGGGCAGCACGCAACACTATAAACACGGTCAAGTCACTGCTGTCCACATTCGTAACGGTAGGTGGGGTGCCGTTCGGAGAACACCCCCTGGTAAACCGACTCCTCAAAGGGATAGGCAACCTAAAACTGGCCAGACCAAAATACACGACGATCTGGGATCCTAAACCACTGCTCGATTTCTTGCAGGGGTGGGGACCGACGGAGCAGTTGAGTGTAGAAAAGCTGAACAAGAGGACGTTATGCTTGTTCTTACTAGCAATGGGCCAACGCCTACAAGCACTGGGGTTGATGAAACGGGCAGACTTTGTGTGGGGGCAGGGTGAGTGCACCCTGACCTACACCACAGAGCTAAAATCGAATGACCCCAGCAGGAACCCGCTAGTACTGAACTTCAAAGAATATGTGGTACCGGAACTGTGTGTGTATGGCCATTTGAGGACATACGTGGGTAGGAACGACCTATTGGTGGTGGCACCGGCCATGTTCGCAACAACCAGGCCGCCGCACATAAAGGCGGCACAGGACACGTTGACTAGGTACGTGAAGACCACAATGGCAGAGGCTGGGCTGAACATGAGGGACTACACCCCCTACTCATGCAGACACGCCACAACAAGTGCAGCGGCGAGGAGACAGGTACCACTGGCCACAATCCTATTAGCAGCAATTAAGACAATGTATACTACATATCCTAGAAAGGGCAACAATTGAGACCAAAGGGTCACTAAGATTGAGACTAAAACTTGTATAGATTACATGTGTAAAAGGCTTCAGAGCCACCTGTGATATGATAAATACCGAATAAAAAGTGTTAAACAACAGCAAGGTGTGGAAATTACACTCAATGTATCGCATGTAAATAACTGTACTTGCTAAAAACCATAACAACGATACAATTCCAGAATACAGTCGCAACACAAAATAGCGGCTGGCCCTCGTGGCCTTAATACCATCAACATCAAATTCTGCTAAGATATGCAGCAGAATAGGAATTATTATGGTAAGAAAGAGGCCACGAGGGGCCAGCGGCCCACCCTATCACAGTTCACCGCCCTATACAACTGTTATACCGGAATTGGAACTACAAAAAATGACGAAAGCTCGACCGACGCGACATCCAGTAGCCGCTGGCCCCTTGTGGCCTTTCTTACCATAATAATTCCTATTCTGCTGCATATCTTAGCAGAATTATATATTCAAATGCATTTTCAATGGCCGTGAGCAATCTTCATACAGAAAAAGTCAAATATCTCTTAAATTACACCACCTAGAAACAAACCGCTTGGTACACATACAGAAAACATATTCAACAAACAGATTATATTAAATTTATAAGGTTAGGGTTCTTGATTTCTATTAATTTTGAATAAAACTAATGTTTTGCACTGCGCATACCATCAAACTCAAGGCATTGTCATTAATAATGTCAATGGTCATGAGCAATCTTCATACAGAAAATACAGAAAAAGTGAAATATCTCTAAAACCACAACACTTAGAAACAAATCGCTTGGTACACATATAGAAAACATCTTTACCAAAAACATTATATTAAATTTATAAGGTTAGTGATGATGCTGTTCGATTTTGACACATGCGCAGAAGCGATGTGTACCTCGCAAACTGGCATACCGCGGAAACTGCAACACCGGCTTTTTACCAACCGTATGGTCACACATACACCCGACGAGAGATAGAACTGGTTGTAGGAGGACACCGCACACACATGGTTGGTTGGTTGGTTGGTTGTTGGAGTTTTACGACCTGGCAACATCTAAGGTCATATCAGGACAGGTACTGACTTGTGATAGTGCACACTCATGACAACTTTATAGTGCTGCCCCACTGGACAATCAGGCCACTGGCACCTTGACCCGATATCCCACTCAGTCACATTAATCCTGACACTGAGCAATCCAGTCCTTGCACTATTCTATTAATGCAGAGCGCCAGGCTAGGAAGCGACAAGTATCAATTTTTTAAGTCATTGGTTTGACTCGACCGGAAACTGAACTCCCGACTTTCGACACGCGAGGCCCGCACTCTACCAGTTCGGCCACCACGCCCGGTAACACACACATGGTAATCACACTCAGGTTTTTCACAGCTAGTATTACGTCATCCACTTTGTGGTGTTCTCTGTGACGGAGTGGTTAGAGTGTCTGACTCTTTTCTAGGTCGGACTCCTAATCTGGAGGTCAGTGGTTCGATTCCCTGTGCCTCTACCTCTGCCAATTTGTATTTCCACCGCTGTGTATAACTTACAGCGTCATCAAAGGCCAGTTGCTCTCATACCATGTCTAGGTGGTGTGGGAGGTTAAAAATCCCTTGGGTCGGTAAAAGTGTAAGCTCGGGCTTTCTATTGACAGTCAGGGGGTCAAATGCATATTTTGGCCTGACCTGGAAAGTGGCTCTACAGTTTTTTTCTCAGTGTTTTCATGTTATATAGGTATTGTACTCTATGAAACTGTACGATGGCATTCTCCCATCATTGAGCATTTTCATAAAAACAAGTTTTATACAATTGCGGCTATCAGGACCCAAATTACTGATTCTGTCCAGAATATAATGGATACAATGCTGAAAGGATTTGTGGAAATGGACAGTGTGTGAAGCCCAAAACATGTGTAACATATATGCCACTCATAGATATGCCACTGGCGCACCATGACACTATTATGACAGCTATGACACAGGCCCCGACACTGTCACTGGAGGAAGGCCAGAAATTTACAGTTATGACAGCAGATTTGCAACTGTACAAAATCATGATAGATGTCCTTTGGGTGTATCCAGATAAATTTCCAGAGTTCTATCCAAGGCTTGGTGGTATGCATCTCTTCACGAGTTTTCTTGGCTGCTGTGGAACCCTGATGGCTGGTTCAGGACTGTCAGAAGTCTTATCGGTGGCATTCGCAGGAGTTCATAAAGTGCTTTCTGGGAAGAAATTCCCCCAAAATGTCAGGGCGCTTAGAATGGTAGCAGAAGAGATACTTAGAGAGTTTGTCAATGATGTGGACTCTCCAGAGGACCTCACGAACAAGTTGGAGAGAGCTGCAGCCAAAAGCCCTACTGCAAAATTGTGGGTTGACTGCTTATTGAAAACTGTCTTCATAATGATGCTCTATCTGAGAGCTGAGAAAGAAGGAGAGTTTTACTTATATCTTAGAGCAAATAAATTGATGCTGCCTCTTTTCTTTGCCACCGGGCACATCCATTATTCTAGGTATGCCACATATTATATCATTCAATGAAAGCTCTCCCACAACATGTTCTACAGCATTTCACCAAAGGGGACCATGTTGTGAGGCACATTAATGGCATATGGAATGGAAGCTGGTCTGACATGTTTATCGAGACCACATTCATGAGATATGGCAAGGGAAAGCATGGCATAATAGGCATCACACTTAACCCAAAAGCTTTGAAATCTTGGGCATTGAGCCTGCATGTCTGCGGTCAGATAGCTGCAGATGTAGCTGAAATGTGAGGTGATGAGAGTGTAGCCAGGCAGGTAAGCGTGCATAAAGAAGAAAGCAAATCCAGGATAAAATCTGATACAAAGGATCGACAGGACATAAGAGTGAGGATGACCCAGTGCATACCACCACTTGACCACGAGCAGCACCCAGAGGGATCAATTGTGAACATTGTTACTGGAAGGGTACGCTCATCTTCAACAGTTAATGTTCACAAAGCAATTGAAATCGGGAGCAAACAATCCGGGGAATTTACAGAGGCTTTGCCTCGAGGCTTTCATCACAAGATTGAAAGAAGAATAACTTCAATGGTAGACACAAAGAAGTCTGCAAATATCGGCAGACAGAAGGTTTTTGATACAAACCTAATCTACAGTCATAGCATATGTCTGCAGGCTAGTAATAGGGATATAGACATTGACCACCTGATGTCCCATGAATTGGCTCCACTGCCAATGGCTCTCTTTGCAGAATCTGGTGATATGCGGATATCCACATCTAAATCCATCTTGAAAAGAGATATGAAAATTGAGGTGTCATGAAGAAATTGAAGTCATTGATGGGCGTGCCCTTCTCTGGATACCTGGTTGGCCTGCTGTTGGAAATGTGCAGACTTACATTGATGCCTTCAAGCACAAAATAGCAGAGAAGCTCTCCAAATGTGATGTTTATCTAGTCTTTGATAGATACAACGAATTCAGCACCAAAGATTCAACACGATTAGCCAGGAGTACTGGCAGGGTCTATCAGTTG
This sequence comes from Branchipolynoe longqiensis, assembly GCA_030323885.1. Classification (NCBI taxonomy): domain Eukaryota; kingdom Metazoa; phylum Annelida; class Polychaeta; order Phyllodocida; family Polynoidae; genus Branchipolynoe; species Branchipolynoe longqiensis. Next base: position 75,153,220 of record CM059199.1, on the reverse strand, counting down.
ACATCCTCAACACCAATCCCCGCCCAGAAAGCAGTGTTGACTGTTACAGGCAATAAGAAGCAGCTCATCAAACTGATATGCGAGGACTTGCAAAGTGATGAAGACTTTGTTCAGAACCATACACAGGAGCATACACTTTTGATAACAGGACAGGAGGAAACTATCGAGATTAGCAAGGGCATTGTCATAGAAAGACGAGATCTGTACACCAGTCATGAGAAAGCTGACAATATTATAGTGCAGCAGGCATTTATGGCATCTTCAGAGGGGGTATCCCGTGTAGCTGTGCTGGCTGATGATACAGATGGGTGGGCCCTCCTGTTGCACCACTATCTCGAGCAGGATCTTGACATCCCAATTATAATGCAATCTCCTATACATGGAAGAAGTGTCATAGACATCAAAGCAACCACTGTCCAATATGCAGACCTCATTCCAAACCTGCTTGCAGGACACTCCTTATCTGGATGTGATACTGTAGCAGGATGCTTTGGCATTGGGAAGAAGAAGATGTTGAACACTATAAAACAACACTCACTGAGTCTGCTTGGAGAAATTGAGGCCCCCTGGCCTGAAGTAGTGAAGCAGGCAACTCAATTCGCTGTTGCTACTTATGGTCAGAAAAGCTGCCATACTCTCTGTGAGGCTAGAGCAAAGGTATGGAAGACCAGAATAGGCAAGGGGAGCAGCACAATGCCAAAACTCTGTTCACTGCCACCAACTGATGCTGCTTTCCTGGAAAAGGGGGGGGGGGGCAGAAGTTAGACCCATTAGAGTATGGATGGAGCAAAGATGGGGATATGCTCTGCCCAACTACAGTTCCTGCAGGAAGTCAGCTGGTCCCTGAGTACATCCAAAAGATCATCAGTTGTGGCTGCTCCAGTGACACACCATGTGAAAGTATTCAATGTGGATGCAACAAAGCAGGAATGACTGGCTCAGTCCTCTGTGCCTGTCAGCACAGGATGAATACTATATCACCTGATAGTGATGATGAAACAAGCGATGAAGGGGAATATGGTGATGATTACAATAACACTGCTGATTGATGATGTTCATGATATAAGAAAGATTTTAAAACCAAATACAGATTATGTACAATTTTGGTGGTTTAGTAACCTATGAATAGGTACACCATATGCAGATCATTTACGTAGCCAGATTTGATGTAATCTTTGAACATGAAATCATAAGAACCAAATAAATATTATGTATTCTAGCATTTCCTTAGTCAGTATTGAGCTCATGAGACCTTATAACAAGCCATTAGACATTATAACAATGGATACAGGTTCAGTATAATGAGAAATATATCAATGTTGAATTGTACACATTTGACCCAGATATTTGAACTTTCACCTTGACCTATGACTTTGACCTTTGACCAACCAATAGGTATAGTCAAGACACACCCATATGCAAAATTTCAAGACCCTAGCTTGAATGGTTGTGAAGATATAAGGGTATTTCTATTTTCCCCACCCCCCTAAAACTAGTGTTTTGCGTCCCGATAGCCGCAATTGTATAAAACATGTTATATGAAAATGCTCAATGATGGGAGAATGCCATCACACAGTTTCACAGAGTACAATACCTATATAACATGAAAACACTGAGAAAAAAACTTTAGAACCACTTTCCAGGTTCAGCTCCTGGCCCCCTGACTAAAACTGTCTAATGGTGAAAACAAGCCTATTCAGGTTTATCCATGATAGGCGGTATAAATCTTCAACAACAACAACTCAACTCCTACATTGTGGTGATAACACATTGTCTCTGGTCATCCACATTACTACCCACCAGACGCGGTGGTGAAATCGGCACAAACTTCCCGTGCAGAAGGTTAAGAGTTCTAATCCCAGCTGAGTCAAATCAATGACTTACAAAATTGCTACCCATTGCTACCTAGCCTGGCGATTGTCATTACTACGATAGGGCAAGGACTGGTGGTTCAGTATCAGGATAATGCGATTGAGTGGGATATTGGGTCATGGTGCCAGTGGCCTGGTCTCCCAGTGGGGTAGCACTATGAAATTACTGTGAGTGTGCACTGTCACAAGTCAGTACCCATCTTGATATGACCATCGATTTTGCTAGGAGTCGGACATAAAACAACAATAAACAAAACCATTACTACCTATGTAGTCTCATCATAAACAGTTATTGCCCCCACCCCCTTACCCAGCAGGGGGGAGGGGGGTGCTGGGAGTCCACCCACCCCCACCCTGCCTCCCCCCACCACTGACTGGAGGAGTTCAGCCAATGAAATGCCATGTTACTGTCTCTGACTGAGGAGTCTCCGAGCAACTGTGTACCTGTATTTTGCCTGTGTTCCATCTGAACAAAAGAGCTGGGCATGGGGTGTGGCAGGCAGATGACGTGGAGACAGCACAGCAGGAGGAGCCAGCCATCCCGCCCTACTAGACTTTACCACACTTAATTTCTGTTGGTTTACTATTTCTTGGAACTGATATAGTAAGCAGATATAGTAAGCAGATAGAGTAAGCAGACATAGTAAGCAGATATAGTAAGCGGATCATCGCTTGAGTAATATCATACATGAGTGCTTTCCGGGCTCCACACACAGAAGTTAGGGTTCTATTTTCTATAAAGATTCAGCGTGTAAAATACCGCTAGTTAACAATAGGGCCTACTCCGTTTTGATATGGAATTTTAGTTAAATTTATGGAAATAAAAATGTGTAACAACATTATTCCCTTAAATGCATTCCACAAGAGTACAGTATAATGGAGCTGATGATCAGCCAGTGATGAATGTTGTATATGAATATAATGTAGTTTGTTGTATATAATATTTGAGTCATAAAATTATGTAATTGGGTTCAAGTGTTTTTCTTGGTATGCAGGATAGATGTATATGAATTTTTATATGACACAGATTCATACAGGATTTTAGGTGAAATATACTGATTGCCATCCAAGAAATGTGGCCAATCTGCCAATGACCCTCTTTTTCTAGATCACGGCACCATAATGACCTTGCGTCAGCTTGCAAGGATATCGCTGCCCATGAAGCTCAATCTAGAAAGTCATTTGGTCACCATCAGCAGATTACGCCAATCTCAGGTAATGATTCTTTCTACCTACTTATTTTTGTGTCTTATGAAAGTTGTATAGTCCAGTGAAAATATCAAATTTTCAAAACCAAAGTAATTATCTACATTTGATTCTACATATCAAACTTAGATATTGGTGCACTTATTAAGCATTTGTTGCCACATGGAAGGGAACACTGAGGCAATTTAATAGAACACGGTACTGTAAAAGCCTATGGTGACAGAGTTTTGGCATGTTTTCCTAAATTAATTGTGCATATTTGTGCTTCAAATATTTCAAAAGTTAGTCATTTAAAATAATGGTTACTTCAAGCTAAGCTAAGGTAGATTAAACTGATCAACATAATGCATTTATCTCAGAAAATGACAGAAACTCAAAACTCGGACTATTTAACTTTAAGATAATACATTGTGTAGTGAAGGTAACGCGTAAAGTGTGCCATTCTCTAAAACTGGGCAGTAAGGGTGACTTGGAAACCAAAAGTAAAAACCTTCCAAATAATAGTAAAAAACATTCCCAATAATAGCAGAATCCATGTTTATACAAAGGATGGAATGCTGTGCATGTGTCAGACTTGAAAAAAAGCTTTCTCTTTTTGATTTAGATCTTACACAAATTGAGCAATATGTTTATATCACTCATGTAACATGAAAATCAAAGACACATCCAGAACATCATTTTAACATACTAACACTACAAAGTCAAACAAGATTTTATTGATTGCAGTTAAGCAAACAATGTTATGCCTTATGAGAAAAAGCTTTTTAAAAAGGTTTGTGTAAATGCATTGTATCAATGTGTACATTTTCACTTTTTCACTATAGCGCAAAATCATACAAGCATAATTTTTCTTTTCTGGGATAGATTCAATACATGTAGGACTGCTAATATACCTAATAGAAAGAGGCTACAATAGTTATTTGACTTTCTATCAATAAAAGAATGACTTAGTTATCAGCATTGTAACATGGAGACCAGATATGTGGTGCCCAGTTTTGGAGAATAACCCAATGTAGGTTTGGAGAGAGTCAGACTCTCTGGCTCGTCACTACAGACCAACCAACAATTTATTAAACACAATTCCAGGTGGAAATGGGTCGAGTGATAGTGGTGCCAAGCAAATGCATGAGGAGGGTTATTTTTTTGGGGGGTGGGGGTTTCCGTGTGTAAATATTTCATTCATCTGAACATACATCTTGTCAGCGCTAAAGCACGGGTCTTCCAGCCGTGGTCCAGACGGGATGGCCAAATGAGTTAGAGCGTCCGTCTTCCGTGTTGGTAGATCGTGGGGTCATGGGTTCGAACCCTGGTCGAGTCAAACAAATGACTTAAACAATTTTTACCTGTTGCTTCCTAGCCTGGCGCTCGGCATTTTTAGGATAGGGCAAGGACTGGTTGGCTCAGTGTCAGGATAATGTGACTGAGTGGGATATCAGGTCATGGTGCTGGTGGCCTGGTCTTCCAGTGGGGCAGCACTATAAAGTCGCCATGAGTGCGCATTGTCACAAGTCGGTACCCATTCTGATATGACCTTAGATGTTGCTAGGACGTAAAACAACAAACAAAAAATCCAGCCGTCCAAAGGATTGTATTTGTGTTATATATAGTGATGAGGGAGTGGATGGTGCTGCATTGTGTGCAGCACACTCCACTCTGATATAATAGTCCGTGTTGTATAGTGCACAGCATAGGCATTCTATATAGTGCAGGAAGGAGTCTGCTATCCTGAGTTGTATAGTGTACAGCAAGGCAGATCTAATGCACAGCCGTCCTGATATGACCTTAGATGTTGCTAGTACATAAAAGAACAACAAACAAACTATAATGCACTGTGTACAATTATGGTTCAACAATATGCTGTGGTTAAATAGCAGTTAGATTTTGGATTTAGTTGTATTTCTCTTTTAATGGTGAGGTACTATGCATATACAGTATGTTAAACCAAACTTGAAAGGACCCTAGAAATTTGTTTGGATTAGCCGATCATTGGTTTAAGCAAGCCTTGGCTTCGACTTTGACTTGGCTTTGGCAAAAACGTGGGTGCATTATGAATGTAATAAAACTAATATACAATGTATGTGGACAGTTTGATTATTGTTTTTTTTATGTATATAACCCCATTAAACCAAGTTTGGTTAAACCAAACGATCAGTTAATCCACACTATTTTCGGCGGTCTGGTAAAATACTACCATTTATCATATAAAAAAGTTGGTGGGGGTCTCAGATGACCTTATAACCACATGCAAGTTTGGTTTAACTGTACCGGAAGGGGCCTGGGGTCCGACATTTTGCTTGGATTAACCGATAATTTGGATTAACCAAATTTTGTTGTCGAGTCAAACCAATGACTTAAAAATTGATACTTGCCGCTTCCTAGCCAGGTGCTTGGCATTATTAGGATAGGGCGAGGAGCAGTGGAGTGAGGAAGACCAATCAACTGCAATTGGAATTTCCTCTACTTAAACAAATAATGTACCAATGACAAAAAAGAAAAAAAGAAAGCCATACTATTACTATTTTTTACTATGCCAATTTAATACATTTGCAAGTTTCGCCAGATAAAAGTACATATCTACAGGCTCTACAAAATGATTCAGACTTGTGATTAAGATGATTAACTTACTGATATCGATACAAAAGGGCACCTATCTTCTTTGTTTTGCCAACCGGAAGTGGGAGTTATATGACAGCGTTGAAGCTGGTCAACCTGACTATAATGTATATATCGCAACAGGACCTTTTGGATAACCGCAGACAAAAATAGTGTTTTGCAGGTAGGCTATGCCCTGTTGTATTGTTGGTCTTGTTGGATCGATCAATTGCGCCTGCACTGTGTGCAACCCTCCTCTTCAGGACCAACGTGTATTGTTTCTGGGTGTTGCCGTCGCCCAGGATGCGTGATTGAGGGTGTGTGCAGCTGCCTGTTCATCCCCATGGCCTCGAAACATGCCGCCTAGAGTGGTGTGATCCTCAGCTGCATGCTGTTCGTCAGGGGGAATCGTTTCCCCTGTTCCCTTCAGTGATAGCATACCTGGCTTGAAGGACTCGGTCCATGATGTTGCGTAGCTCGTCAGTTTGTGGAGTAACGGGTACCAGGGCTGTGTTGGACCACTCCGGTGTCACCAGGATGCCCTCGGCTGTTCCTGCATAATCTTGTTGATCACCCTCGACAGGCAGCTGAAAGGTGGGAACAGTAAGCATTAGCATCTCTCCAGCCTAAGCGGCAGTGCGTTGCCCCCCATGCCTGCCTATCAATTCGTGGTACATATTGTTCTAACTTCCTGTTCTCTCTTGAAGCGAAAGATCCACTAAGGGCTTGGCCCAAACCTGTTAAATATATGTCTATGACTGGTCATCGTCTAGCGGTCCATTCCCCTGCTGTCCGTAAACACCCTCGACGCCCAATCAGCCTCAGTGATTATCGATACCCGGCAGAATCTTAAACCGATATCATAATATTTTTCTTCTCATTGATGGTCCCATATCTCCTCTGTCTCCTGTTGGGCAAGTGTTTGACCTCGCAGATCTCCCTTTCCATGCATGTACGTCGTGGTGTTGTCTGTGAACACCCTTACATGTTTATACCGTCACGTTGTCTGCTTGGTGTTCCCAGTGTATGTCTCACTGCTCTTAATTCTAGTTATGTAATGTGTGTGTTTTCACTGACAGTTTCATCCATTGCTCCCATAGTGTTACCTGGTGTGTTCTGACTGTTGTAGTCCCATCCATGTGAGGAGGCCGTCTTATAACACATACGTCGACTGCGTGACGGTTTGTATGCCCTCTGGCCTGTTCTAGATTGATCTATCCAATAGTGGATGCATTCCCTCCACTCTGGTTGTGAGCGTGCATCCTTTATCGTTAATTACAGTTAGTATCCCTTAGATTCCAGTTGAGGGCCTTATCATTGATTTGACTTTATTCTGGCCCACTTGTTGCCCTGGTTCTGTGGCCACTAGCTTCCCAATTAGTGCTGGCCAGTGTTGTGATTTTTAGGTTCTGTTATTTTGCAATACTTCCCTGGCAAAGGCTATTCAAGTTCCTTTCACTTCCTCCTGGGCAGGTCTACTCTCATTAAGTTTGTGTTTATTCTGAACGCCAAGGAAAACTTGAGATTCTCGTGTTCGGTTGTTAGTACCGACTTTTCTTTTTTTATCGTGAAGCCTAATTTTGTTAGTAGTCTAGGCGTGGTTTCTCTTCCTCTCTTACCTTGCTTCTGTATTGCCTATCAAGATTGTATCGTTATGTAGAAGCCTTAGTAGTTATATGGTGTCGTGATCGTGACCTCAGGTGACCCATTACCGGCCTTCATAATTTTCGTGAATACCCTGGGTCCCGACCTCACCCTCTATCACCCCCTGTTCCCGCATTTCTATGTTTTTTACCTTATTATTTTTATCGTTCCCTTTAACTGTCCGAGACCGGTTCTACTGCCTGGCCTGGTAGGTTTGTGATCTCGATTTTATACCTTTCACCATTTTAGCTTCACCTCGCATTGTCGTAAATCTCCCATTCATGTGCTCTCTCGGGTGGGTGGTGGGGGGGTGTGGCGGGTTTTTCTTTTTTTTTTTTTTTTTTTTTTTTTCTTTTATATTTTTATTCATATATTTTTCTTTTTTTTCTTTTTCTTATTTTTTTCATTTTTTTTTTTATTTTTTCTTTTCTCATTTTTTTCTTTTTTTTTTTTTTTTTTTTTTTTTTTATTCTGTTTTTTTTTTTTTTTCTCTTTTTTATTTTTTTTTTTCACACCACCCCTGCTTCAAAGTTGTTATGATTTTTACTCCACTTTGTTTACTGCCTTGCTGGCCTCGCTCTGTATCCCGCCCACCTTCTGCCACGCCCCCCTCTGTGGGGTGTTCTGTCAACCTCCGCTTTGTCGGTGGTGGTCCTGCCTGTGGCGTGCGGAATTACTGGCGTTGTTGTGGGGGGATATTGGGCTGTGCAGGCCTATCCCCTGGCAGCCTCTGTAGTTTTCCCTGCTTGCGCGCTGGTTCTTGTGTAATGCCTGCATTGCCTCTCACTTTGCTTGGCCGTTTTTCTGGTTTGCTCCATTGTGGTGACCTGTGCTGACAGGTCTTCTTTAGGAGGTATCTTGAAGCCCATGCTTCCCTCTTTTTTGCTAGAGTTTTTGATTGTGCCGGCAGTGTGGGACGCCACATTGTCCCGCTGAGGCCCAGATTGTGTTGTTGCTAGTGCGCGCTATTAGTTACAGGGTCGTAACCAGTGCCTCGCCATCTCTTTTTTTGGAAGCGGTCTGCCCGTTCTCTTTGCCATCAGTGCTTTAGCGAGTGGCTAGCGGGATACTGGCATGCCCCACTGTGCTTGCCGCTTGTGCGCCATCATTGTCCCTCACTCGTTGCTGCAACTATGTTCAATTGCCGGGTTCATGCGTGTTTTCCTGGGAAGCACTTCGCATTCCCAAGGCCTTGGGCTGTTGGTTGTGTAACAGCTCCGTATGACCTCTGTTTTTGGTCATCGGGCTGTTCCATACGTGTTATCAACTTGGCTGTGTTGTTCTGCCAGATTGCGCATCTGGTTTCCAGGGCACCCTTCTCTGCGGTATGAAACTGTTTCCAGATACGAAAAGTTGTCCTCTGGTGTCTTCCCCACGGCCTCGTTGTGTCCTGGCGTTGGTCTGGTGGGCGTGGGCTGCACGCGCTTGTTTTGGCCTGCCCACCGGGGTTGGTGTTTCTGAGCTGTAGGGCGGCGGGTGGCGTGTCACCGGGTGTTGCCTACCCTCGGTCTGGTGCGTCCCTTCTGGGGTGGGTAAAGGGCCGACGGTCTTGGCCTTAGTACTTGCCCGCCTGTCGGTAGCTCGCCCCTTTCCCGCCAAACAGTGGTGGGGAGGAAGCATGAAGAATCTCCATGAAGACCTGTTTATGGAGTATCACGCCCTTTCTGTTCCGGATCTCCTCCTAGAGTTCCAGCTTTCTCGCCTCCTGGCCTTTCCAGATCGGCGATAGGGGTTGGTACGTTAATCCGGTCCTCTCCATTGATCACCACACGCTGGATCCGGGGGGCGGCGAAAAGGTGTTCGAAAGGTCCGCCATACCATTCTCAATCCCCTGTGTTAGTCCTCCCAGTGGAGGGTGTGTGTGGTATGTGAGTGGCTTCTAGCACTAGCCGCCTCCCGTCGTTGTCCGTAAGGTTTACCGTGTCCGGGGACGGTGGTGTTTGCCTACGGCGGCCAGTAGCGGTGTTCATCCTGTCGTCAGGTCTGGCCCCATTGGCTGTCATCTTCTATGTCCGCCTCGAATTGGTGTCCGATTCGTGCGGTCGGTGGTAAGTAAGTGCCTGGAAGGTGACGCCAGTCTCCTCTTTCCACCGTTCAATGAACTCAGTCAGGATTGCTGGTACCTGTTCGCCTTTCCCATTGCATGTAGTTGTTGGAGGAAGCGGTGTGGTGTGCGTGATTTGTGGGTGCGCCATGTTTAAGTGAGCGTTGGAGGTGCTCAGGGGTAGGCCGCCCTTTCCAACGGTTCCTAATTAGATTACGCCCCGTCTCATCTTCTGGCCGCAACGGCCAATCGGTGTGTGAGGCGGTCACTGTTGCCCGTACTCCGGACCGCGGCCGCTGGTGTCCCCGTGGCCTGTCCCTTACCCCGGGTCAGTCGGTGCGGCGTCGTCCCCCCTCCCCTAACCACCGGGTATAGCTCAGTTAACCTCACAGCCATAGCTCAGTCTCACCCAAGCGTGTGGCTCAAGCACGTAGGCTGGACAGATAACGGCGCACCCCGGCCGAATGGTTAAACCTCCGGTACAGGCAAGCCTGACCGATGCGCAACGCAGTGTTTGTATAAAAGACCCTAAGGCTGTCCCGTAGGCCTGGCCCAAGGCCTGGCCCGCAGGGCCGTTCCGCCGTAGGGGTGGCAACCCTAAGGCACCATACTTACCAGGACAGTTATCTGCTCTGTGTTAATGTCCTAGCATTCCAGTTATGAAAGTTCTAAGCGCTCGGCAACGCAGAGGCTTGGGTGGCCGGGGGTATAGTGCACCCGCTGATACTCCTATCAGCCGCTGCGCCATCAGAGGGCCCGTTGGCCCTTAACACGTCAGCGTGCGTATGACGGTCCTGCTCTCGCCGATAGGCTAATCCAAAGTGAGGAAAGTTTGAACGACGCGACATCAGTAGCGGTGGCCTCATGGCATGATTACCATCATAATGTATGTGTACCTCGCAAACTGGGTACCGCGGAACTGCAACACCGGCCTTGAGATTCCACCTCAGTGATATATTATATGTATGCACGGGGGGCGTGAATGTGTGTTCACTAGTCATTTAGGAGCAAACTTAGGGAGCAAACCCTAAACAGAAAACCATGTCACTGTTGGCAGCATTTAATGGTTGGTTGATTGAATTGAACTCCCAACATCTCCCGGACCAGTCACTGCAGGGACAAATAGTTTTGCTCTGTCTGGACATGTTCTTGCCAGTGTGGAAAACTGTATTTGCTCCCAAGAGAGTGCCGCTGGGTAACTTGCAAAAACAGCAGCACTACAACACTTTTTGCAGGGCAGCTTCCATGAAATGAAAAAAAAGAATCTCGGTGGACTGGACACTGTGATGTACGGTGTTGTCATAGGTAACCATGTCGTTAGGCAATCACCAGACTACGCATCATACTATAATATTTCTGAATGCCCACCCGTCAGAGCCCCAGATAATACCACAAAACCCTTCCCAGATGCGTTCTGACAAATGTCGGTCAGTTCACATCTAGTGCCCCTCTCAAAACAAACTCATAAGGAAGAAACGGGAAGAAAAGTCATGAAAGATTGGACAGTGAAGAAAATTGTGTGCTTTATTGGCACAAATCTGTTACCTACTAGTGAACCTATCACCCTGACCATTAGGTTTTAGCGGAAACCAAATAATGTCAAGCTGAATTCTTTTTTTACTTGTCCCAGTTATCTTGTGATGTAACATTATCAAAAGTCCCCTAAAATCCCCCCACCCTTGCTTCATTCCAAAAAAAAAATTGTGTTAACTAGCAACCATAGCTGAATGCTAAAGAGCCTCAGATAATTCCATTATTAATTTAACATATGATTGATTTATCATTCTGATTAATAAGCAAGTCTAACAATACACCCAACACCATACATATTTATTTATACATGGTACCAATGGCTAATAGTGTACATTGTCAGCCAAAGTATTGTTAGCGCTGCATGGAATATTAGCAACCACGTCCCAAAACTATGTCCGCGATTGAATGTGTAGTAGATCATGTTATTATTAGTACAAAATATAAACAGTACAAATGGTCAATATTTTGTTTGAAACCGTTTCATATCTGTGAATGATGCTGATCAATGACAACCTATGTCTGAACATATGCATAGCAACCAGCGTAATTGAAATGCATGTCCATTGTTTAGCGCCATATTATGGTTTTATTATTAGGTGTGTAATATATGCTAATGAATTAATTCCTGGATTCCTTCCTTCATCCATCAATCCGTCCGTTCGTCCTGCCGTCCTTTCGTTCATCCGTCCGTCCATCCGTCCACCCATCCATCCATCCTCCCATGCATATCCATCCATCCATTCATTCATTCATTCTGTTGAAGATGCATTGGGGACTATTGTTATTAGTCAACTGAAGCAACTTCTCAAACAGCTGTCTGACCACGCCAAAGCTATATCTCGAACAGCTAAACTCTGGATCCAATACTTTGAGCAAGTTAACATCATGCGATTATTTGTCAGAGCAGAGAGGACAGGTGACTGGGAGCTTCACCTCTATACTGTCACGAAAATGCTTCCACACCTGCATGCCGCAGGACATCTTCCATACGCAAAATCGGCACATCTATATGTACAGCAAATGACAGAATTGTCAAAGAGGATGACTTCGGAAGAATACAACATGTTCACAAACAGGGGTTTCTTCACAATCCGCCGAAGTGACAAGTTCTGGTGTGGAGTTTGGTCTGACATGACCATCGAACAGGTACTGATGAGAGCTATCAAGACCTCGGGAGGATTAACCCGTGGCCGTGGAATCAGCGAGAGCACACTTGCACAGTGGGTGCTTGCTCTACCGCTGTGTGTACCACTATGTAATGCCCTGGAAACATTCACTGGCATCAACCCAGGTACATCTGAGCAGCACAAAGAGCATAAGGAGCTTCTTACCTCAAGACAAACCAGAGACAATCATGACTTGAACTCCTTCCTGGAATGGCTAGAAGCACACCCTCCCTTTGTGAACAAACCAGATAATACCTTGGTTTCCCTTGCTACTGGAATTGTAGCACACAAAACCATCAACTGCGATGAAGCTGAACGTCATGGATTCAAAGCTATGCAGGAAATGGTTGGTAAACCGTTTGCAGGAATAAAACTTCGACGGAATGACAAAGTAAAACCGCTTGCAGCAATGATGAATACTGTAAAAATTCGCAATGATGAAGTCACCATTAATCCACTGCAACTGTTCAGTCGAATCGCCTGCATTATTAACTCAAGCTCCGAGGTGTCCAGCTTCTTGAAGTATGAACTGGCGCCATGACCCCCATCATTGTTTGATGATGTGTCAATGAGAAAATCGATGAAGGCTGCATTAGCTAGAATCATTGGTACCCAGTGACAATAATATGCCAGGTGAGGCTCTTTTTGTTGTGGATGGTGGACATCTTCTTCACTCGGTGACTTGGCCACGTCCAGCAACTTATGATGAAATCTGTCAAATGTACCTCAGGTATGTTATCAAGCACTACCAGTCAAATGCAACAGTCATCTTTGATGGATATGATGGCCCTCCTTCAACAAAATCTGTTGAACAAAATCGCAGGGCAAGCAAGGCATTCTCCGCAGATAGCATCTTCACTGGCAGCATGCACACTACGACAACACAGGCAGGGTTTCTTAGAGATAGAAACAATAAATCCCGGCTTATTCTTGCTATATCTTCTGGTCTTCGAATGGCTTGTTCTGCAATTTGTTCACAATCTATGGGAATCGGATGCAGCAACGCCCCACAGGCTGAGGAACTCGGTACTGGCGAGGACAAGTAAATTCAAGTCTTGGTTGATCAGTTGATCACTCATAGTCATACATCAGGATTACATAGCTAATAACATTTCCTGATATATATATATCGATATGCAATGAACAAAATTCAAGCATTTCATTGATATCTATGCTGTTGCCATTGGTTACCGATGTATAATAATCATGTATGGTGTTGTTCTATGTATTATCTTACTTGCTTATTAATTAGAATGTTAATTACAAGCATATGTTAAGTTCATAATGCAATAAGTCCATTTATAAGGTCATTATCTGGGCCATTAGCATGCATCGATGGTTGCTAGGCAACATAATTTTTTTAGCGATGAAGCAAGGGTGGGATTTTAGGGGACTTTTGATATTTTGTTTAATATACTACACTAAGCTTATATAAAAAAAATTAGCTTGACATTATATTTTTCCGGGTTTTACTGTTCTGGTAGCTAATGCTCAACTACAAGCCTCATTACTCTAGTTAGGATGTATCAGAATCAGTGCCTACAGCCCATTGAACCGGAGTCCCATGGTTGTTGCACACAGGTCAGTTTGTATTATGAAAGGTGGTAGCAGAAGAGAGAGTGTGTCTCACTCAAGAGTCAGGAGTAGAGTGTTTCTGCACCTAAACCCTCACCACACACCTACACCCCCACCACACACATATACCCCACCACACACCTACACCCCCACAACACACCTACACCCACACACCCCACACCACACACCTACACCCCACCACACACCACCCCACACCTACACCCCCACCACATACATACACTCTTACACCTCCACCACATTGCTAAACCCCCTACACCCCCACCACACACCTACACTTACACCACACACCTACATCCCCACCACACCCCTAAGCCATCACCACACACCTACGCCCCCACCACACAACCACACACCTACACCCCCACCACACCCCTAAACCCTCACCACACACCTACACCCCAACCACACACACACACACACCACCACATCCCTAAACCCCCACCACACACCTACACCCCCACCACACCCCTAAACCCTCACCACACACCTACCACACACACTGACACCCCCATAACATCCCTAAACCCCCACCACACACCACACCCCACCACACCCCTAAACCCTCACCACACACCCAACACACCTACACCCCACCACACACATACCTACACCCCCACCACATCCTTAAACCCCCACCTACACACACACACCTACACCCTTCTATCCAACCATGATGGCCGACTTGGACCGGGAACGGGTGCTGCCACCAAGTGTAAAGTGAGAGAACTGGCTCATGAAAGCTCCCCATTACATTCGTTCATTCAAGACCATCTTATTGGTTCGTTGAAAGTTGCATCAGAAAACTTGTACATTTTGAAACAGTATCTAAAAGAATCGAATAGGAAAATATAGGTAGTATATCTGGGATAACAATAAAATAATTTGCCCTCAATTTATCAGGTGGACAATATTAAAAAATGAGGCCACCATTGTGCATAAATAATTTCTACATTCATTAGGTAATATACCAGGTTGGTCAGTACGATGTACTCTATTTTAGTTTGAGGTAACATTTAGGCCAAATAAAAATTAATGGTGATCGTCCCGACCGGTGCCTGAGCAAAATTAAATTTGTTTTAAAACTGCTTAAAATGCCTCGGGCTAGCAGCAATTAAACTTTCACATCAATTTTAATTCATCGGTTTGACTTGGCCAGGGTTCAAACCCAGGAGTTGTAATCCCAGGACCTACCAGAACGGGAGGCGGACTCTTAACTCATTAAGCCATCATGTCTGGCTACGTATTACGTCTACATAAAAAATATAACAATTATTTTTTTTAACGCCTGCTTGGCCCTGATTTTTATTTCAAAAGAACGATCACCAAATTAAAAATATATATTTGGCCTTATTGTAAATGGCTAAATTTGTACATATTCGAGGTGGGAAAAAATGCAGAACTATTTTCGGTGTGCACATCGGAATGCTGGACACCATGGTCTTTAGCAGTTTTTTTCTAGGTGTTCTTTTCCCACAATACTGACCATGTTCCTTCTCTTATCTGCAGAAAAATACAAATTCGGATCAAAGTCTGCAACAGGACACGTTGAGTAGCTCTCGTGTCTCTACTGGCAACAACTCTCTTCCAACTGTGACCTCACCACTAACATGCGTGACATCAGCGCATGCATCATTATACGGCACAGCGACCCTCCCCAATGCGGAGACGTCATCTTCCGGTGTGACATCACCATCTGGAATGGCATCGTTGCCACGCGTGATGTCAATGAGTGGCGTAACGTCGCTGCCTGGTGTGACATCATTGCCTGATGATTCTCCATTGCCTAGTGCCACACCGCTGCCCATCGTGACGTCACTGCCCGATATGGCGTCATTGAGCGAGATGACGTCACTCCTGTGGATGACTAAGAAGCCGCTTGCGATGTCATACATTCCCCGGGTGCACACTTTCAGGATGGGAGACCAGGTGACCCTCCGTTACATGGAGGAGAGCGACGTGCTTCTGGTGTACAGCATGTTCAGGTATGCATAGCACATAGGTGTACTCATCACATACCTGGGCCGCGTTCAGGGTTTGCCTCAGAGTCGACTCCGAGACGTCTCTTCAACATCTTTTTTGCCAATTTGCGTTCAATGTGTGCCTCGGAGTCAACTCTGAGACGTCACGCTTTTCAAGTAGGAGGCGAAAACGAACAATGGGGACCTTTCATGAGCCATTTCTCTCGCTATACACTTGGTGGGGGAGTAGGTGTGTGGTGGGGGTGTAGGTGTGTGGTGAGGGTTTATGGGTGTGGTGCTAGTGTAAGTTGTGGTGGGGGTTTAGAGATGTGGTGGGGGTGTAGGTATGTGGTTGGGGTGTCGGTGTGTGTGGTGAGGGTGTAGATATGTGGTGGGGGTGTAGGTGTGTGTGGTTGAAGGTGTAGGTGTGTGTGGTGGTGTAGGTGTGATGGGAGTGTAGGTGTGTGTGTGGGGGTGTAGGTGTGTGGTGGGGGTTTAGGTATGTGGTGGGGGTGTAAGGAGTACATCTATTACGCATATATCACAACAACAACAATGATTAATATCATCCAAGAATGCTGTGGCATCCCACTGACGACGCCCACACCAGCGACACCGCATCGGGATCGGTGGTGTGCACACCCGTCATGCGACCACGCACGATCTGCAGAAGTCCGACAGGGTCCGATAGGGTGGCTACTTAAAATGTTTGGGGCCATGAAAAGCGCTATCTTTTTAGGTTTGGGTGGTTTCAATTAAGTAACAACCTAACAAAATTCAAAACAATTTTTTTAATCACTTAGGAGTAGTATACCAGGGTTCTTTTGAGCGTAAAATTACGTAATCCTGGCTCTGAGAGAGTGCATTGACCTTAAATGCCCCCTCTGAGAGAGTTTGTTGTCCTTAGATGACCCCTTCTGAGAGTGTCCATTTGTGTGGAGGGTTCTTTTGTCCTTAGATGACCCGTTTGTCCTTAGATGACCATCTGTTGTCATTGTTTTTGTGTGTGTGCGTGTGTGCAAAGACCCTATAATATTAAGACGGCTCACTCCCTATCTCTCCAATGGTAATGTCAATTTTGCAGTGCCACCTTCTGGTGGGTTTGATCAGCCAGCTGCTGGTTGGTGTTTCACATGTAAACACATACAATTATATTATACATGAGATAGATAAATATGAATCCACATCAATATGAAATTGCTATGAAGAAATACACATCATCATCAGCATCTTCATCAGCATCGCCATCATCACACATCTTTCACATTCATATAATCGACATATAATATAGCATCTGTTTAACGAAGAGAACAGCCAGCACACCAAGTGGTGGGTTTGATCATTTTGATTACACAGTACAGGCTGAGTGAGCCGTCTTAGTATTATAGGGTCTTTGATGTGTGTGTGCATCATTGAGCTGGGTGGTGGTAGTTATTGAGCTAGTTGGTTGAGGTCATAGAGTGCATTTATCCTAGCCATCTGTTGTTATTGTTTTGTGTGTGTGTATATGCATCAAACAAACAAATAAACCATGACAATCAATTAGTTCGAGTCATAATTGTATACTGTTGACTCAACCCCAGCACCAACCCACCCTCCTCTGATTTGACATCAGTATGAAGTCAGTTCCCTCCCACTCCCTGTGATATGTGTATGTAGCCCGAGCACAGGCAGGCAGGGAGTACTAGTGCATCGCAAGCACACACACATAGGGCTACACTGAATGCTAAATAAAGATTACTTGCGGTACACGCCTCAATGTGTACAAACCTCATCTGTCACATGGTGTTAGATAGATACGATGCCCAACATCCCACTTACCTTTTTAAAACGGTCTATTTGGTAGTGCGCGGGCCTCAAGTGTGAAAGGTTGGGAGTTTGATTCCAACCAATGACTTTAAAATGGTTATTTGTTGCTTCGTAGCCTGGCACTTGTGAGAGACGTCACTACCCGAATGCGCCCACATGTGACGTGGGGAGTCGCGTGACTGAACACAGTTGTAATGGCAAACCGTGATAATAACAAGTGACTTTATTATGCACACGGTTTGCCATTACAACTCAGTTTCTTACAACACTCAGCATTAATAGGATAGAGTAAGGACTGATTAGCTCAGCGTCAAGAAAATGTGAATGAGTGGGATATCGGGTCATGATGCCGGCAGTCTGATTTTCAGTGGGGCAACACTATAAAGTCACCATAGTGCACTTTAGCAGTAGCAGCTGATGTCCTAGTCGATGAGATCACGGATTGCTGTTTTTTATATTCCCCTACATCCAGTAGCAACTACCATTTCTATTCTATCACAGGTCGAGACACTTTTCACTTAATTTATTTATTAAGTATTAAAGTGAGAATGGATAACATATCAGAAGATATTGTACAATGTACCTGCAATCCCTATCGAAGACATCACAGATGCTGTGGGTCTTTTCACTAACAGTCACAAGTATGCCCTGTGAGGGCTCAATTTAATGTGAATAAAGCAAGCATTCATATCAGAGTTCATTGTGCTGGTGTTGGAGTTTTTGATAGGTCTAGTGGGAACTTTGATGTGGTTTGATCTCCCTACTCGAATTGAAGAACTGAAGACGGAAAGAAAGATGCAAACACTGGAGTGTCGGTGCAGATTTGGTTTACCCCCGAGGGGTCCTGAAGTGAACAAGGAATAACCCCAAGGCATGTCCATACCCCTAATCTAAAACACCTTTTTATTAAATTCTTGAATTTTTACTTTTGTTTGTTTGTTACATTAGTTGATAAAGCAGGCACAATTTAAACTGTGGACAATTGGTCTTCCTCATTCCACTGCTCCTTGCCCAATCATACTAATGCTGACTGTCGGGCTAGGTAACGTCAACTATCAATTTTTACATCATTGGTTTGACTCGACCAGGGTTCAAACCCGGGAGATTCGAAACCCACGACTTACCAGTACCATCACGTCTGTTAATTTTAGACCGCTTAGATTCCCATAATTCAAAAACACCAGATAACATTGAAATTCTGTAATCTTTGAAGGAAACAAAGAACTAGCGGTTTTAATCTCACAAGAGTGAATAAGCTCTGCTTAGTTTAATTGTCTCTAGTTTAATTGTTTCATCATATTTCCTTCCCCATCATAACAAAATACTTCATTTTGGTTATTACTTTGCTGGTGGAAGCCACTCCCTCTGTTGTCATTGAACGTGCTATTTGATACGAAATGGTCACGCTCTCCAAGCATAATCTCCTCTATGTCCCTCCTTCCCTGGTGGTCCCTTCCACTCACCCTCCTCCCCTCCCAAACAGCTGCTATGTGATGCAGAACGAAACACATTCTCCAAGCATATATCTCCCTCCCTTCACAAATGTCTGTGTGTGTGTGTGTGCGCATGACCAGTCTGACACACACACACACACACCACCCATCTCCATGCTAACCAAAGTATTGACATACTCTCAACCTCCCTCAACCTCCGCACTGCACCCAAAACCCTCCCCACCTCACACCCAAATCCCTCCCCACCTCACACCCATTTTAGTCCCTAGACCGGGCTGGTGATACGTGTTAGTGTTACCCTTGTAGTGAAGGTATATGTGGATGGATGGATGATTAGAAAGCTTGTGTGGGATTGGGAAATTGAGAAAAAAAGCCACCAACATAAAATATGATGTAATACTAATGCTAATGCCAATGCAAATTCAGAAGGAGGGATTTAATTTATTTTATCTACATGAAGCAAATGTTACTATGCAACTTTAGATTTTCAGATATGTCATCGATGTTGTGGTGGTGGTGTTGGACAATGGTGCACATTCCAAAGTGAAATAATGAATATCTGTCCACGGTTTAATGAAGCTCAACTTTCGACTATGGGTAATGACAAATTCCTAATCAAATTATTTCTAGACCGATCCTTCCTCTTTCAGATTAATATCACCATGATCAAACAAATTTACAACCCACCCTCCTCTGATTTGACATCAGCATGAAGTCAGTTCCCTCCCATTCCCTGCGATATGTGTATGTAGCCCGAGGACAGGCAGGCATGGAGTATTAGTGCGTGACAAGCACACACACATGGCGCTATACTGAATGCTAAATAAAGATTACTTGCAGCACAAATCTCAACGTGTACAAACCACATCTATCACATGATGTTAGATAGACACCATGCCCTACATACCTCTTTAAAACGGAATATTCGGTAAAGTGCGGGCCTGCATGCAAAAGGTCGGGAGTTTGGTTCCCGGTCAAGTAAAACCAATGACTTAAAGATTGTTGTTGTCAATTTTGATATATCAGATCTAAAATATGTACATTGTACTCAATTTCCATTCTTTACACATTCATTTCATTGTCAATCCCTATATCCAAGTGTGAATATTGGATATAAATTAGGGATAATACAGGATCAGACTTTATGACCATGCTTATATCTAACGGTTATTGGTGGATGATTAAGTGCACCCATCATTTTGTCATTGTTTACTAGATGTGTTGTCTCTCCTGACTCAACCTCACCACAAACCTAGATTGCCACCATCATCACTACCACCACCATCCCCATCTTTTTTTGTCCTGTTCTTCATTAGATGTGATATCTCCCCATCTTTGAAACCATCATAAACACAATCTTCATAATCCCAGATGAGTAGTGAATGCCCGCTTTCCACTCCATCCACTCCATGAGTCTTCATAGTGAGTCATCACACTCATTAGATAAGATATTGCAACGACACTACATCGTCTTCACATAGATTTAGGAAATCAATTATTTATTTGTCATTGGTGTTTACTGTAACAAGTCAGGTCTTAGATGGTGTTGGAATGCAAAACCCTAAATAAACTATCTTAAAACGAATGAATTCCTTGACTGACATAGATACCCTTCTCTTTACTAGCACTGTCTATTCACCATATAAATGATTCATTATGATGGTGGTCTGAAGATCAAATGGAATAAATACAGTGGAGGAAGTAGAACATAGGGATGAAACAGCATATTGTAAAAATATACGGATTTTCGGTTAAGAATTATATATTGGCAGAGAGCATTATTATTCTTGGATGTCAGAGGGGACTTAAGTTATGTAAACTAAAAGTAACTAAAATCAATAGAATCCCACTCCCATTGTACATGACGCTGAGTGAGGTAAACTATATGTTATATATTATGAGTGGAGTTGATGGAAATGTACATGATGCTGAATGATGTAAACTATCTCTTATATATGTTGTTTGGAGTTAATGAAAAGAGTTCCTTTGCAAGAAACAGTACATGATGGTTGAAATGTTCTCTATGTGTTCATAAAGAATACAAAGGAGGAAAAGAATGATTTTACTATATACAAATCTGTAACTGTTTGCAACATCCTGTCCACCCAAGACCACCGACTGACCCACCTGCCTAATTTGCATATGTATAGAGTACACCACCTGCAGCTGGTTTGAGTGACAGCCCCTAATGGGGTGGTCACCCACCCAGTCTGTGGGGAGTGTCTCATTGGCTGGCTGGGGAATGTCCGGTCACCTGACTCCCTTGGCCTATCCTGACCACACACTAGTCTCAGCTAATGAATTATTCAAGAAGTTTGCTTCAGACACACTGAAGGAAAAGGACTCTCATCCTGGCTCTTGAGTGAGACAGACCTACTCTAGAGCAGGACCCCAGACACTCTGGCTGATGCTATCCAAATTCAGCTATTCAAATTGAGTGTAGCCACAGCCATAGGACTCCTGTCCCATGGGTTGGGGGCACTGTTTCAATATACAGGCTAAAGTGACAATGAGACATAGTGTGGGCAGTATATGAGGAGTACAGGTGTTAGGTCACATGTAAGGGGGATGACAGGAGTTGCTGCCAATAAAGCACAACTTATTCACTGTTCATCATTGTGACTAGTTTTCCTTCCTCTTTCCAGACATGGTTAAATTGATTAGGCTAATTGCATCACAGGTGAAATGAAGGGGGAGAGTTTTGTAATCACATAGGGTGCTCACAGCGGCAGAGCATCCGTGTTTTTATAATATGTAATTCAGGGATGTCAGATCTCAGCAATTTTGTAGATTTCCATAATTGTTGGTAGTTTACGATCAGTCTTATTTATAAAATATTCTAACAATATTCTGACCACATAAAATAGTCTGCATATTTTCTCGACCTAGTACTTCAATAACACAAAATTCCAAGATTTGAAACCATCAACCATGTCCCAAGGGCCTGATGACGAAGCATGTTGTGCCGGCAATTGACCGGTGATGGACCGACAGCTGACTGCCTTTGAGTGGCAACTGGCAAGTGTTGGGAAGGCCAGCATCCCCCTGTACTGAGTGCATCTTGATTTCCTTGAAAATGCAAAGAGACTAATAAAACAAGGCCAGGCATGGCAAACAAATCCGAGACAGTCGAGATAGCTTGTGCCATTTCGGCCTATACCGTATCCACACTGTATTAATATATTAACAACAAATAATGAAATCAAAATGATAGAAAAGCCAAAAAAAGGTTTGGGTTAGGATTCAGGGGTGGAATGGGTTCTGGTATTTTTTAATGCAGGCATCATAAACCATGGAGAGGCATATATAACAACATGGACATCTAAGATCCAATGAGCTTTTGTCAGTTTAAGTGTGATATCAAAAACACATATTTCCTGATCTGACTGTTTTCTAGACATCTAATTATTATTAAAATCAGCCATAGAAATATAAACATATCTTATTTGAAAATCAACAACACCAAGCGAAGATCGATCAGTGTAGCACAACCACTGTTTGTTTAGATTTAGTTTCCACAATATTTCTTTGACCTTGTTTCTTTGGTATTTAAACAAAAAGATGCTTGTTCTGTTATTTTTAATTCAACAATTTTAGAGGGAAGGGAGAGGCATACGGCCAGCCGAAACACAGGAACTTTAGATTCATTGAGTTAACCGACTGACAGCCTAGTGCTGCTGTTCTTTTTCCATGTGTTTTTTGTGTGCAATAGAAAATACCCCCAAAACATTCCTGTTGGGTAGTGTCAGAATTCCAACATCATAATAATGCATTCAGATTACTAATGGTCACTGTGTACACTAAAGAACCAAAGTGAAATTACTAGAAAATAGGAGAATAATTCATTTGAAAACATTAGCATATATCTATAGTCAAAACAATAAACTCCTAACAAAACCGCAAAGGGCTACTAGAGCAAATAATGCGCCACTACTGAAGCAGACCAGAAGCCAAATAAATGCTGCACTGCAAAGGGACATGTGATATGTCACGGCCCACCAGCGGGACGCCCAATGGAAGGTAACCATGCCAAGAGTAGCCAGATAACACACCACACAGCTACGTACAAGCTGTAATATATGCGTAATAGACGTCTAGACACGTCTGTAATATATGCTAATGAGATGCATAATGTTCTAGACAGTGAGTGAGACAAAGGAGTATGTAAATGAGATGACATCATGGAAAGTTTAGCCGGCAGTTCAGTGAGCCCTGGACGGGAATAAACCATTCAGTATCCAGAAGTCAAAGTGTTCAGACGTTGTACTTTTACACAAGCCTATGACATGGAAATAGGAGTAGGCTAGTCTAGTAATAAGAGTAGAACAAAATAAAATACATAAATGCCAAGAAAATCCAAAAGAACTAACATAGGCTACTAACCATACCAACCAATTATCTATCTGCTACTGAAATGCAGGCAATCAAATAACTTATCAGCAGCTACTGTGTGATAAGATACCACCAACATTACAACTGGCTAGCATTGAAAACAAGCCTGGGTACCCGGGCTTATATGCTATGGACAGTATAAATACAGACTCAATAAAAAAAAAATTAAAATAATGACAAACTAAGCTTTAAATTAGATGATCAGCAGTAACGATAATATATTTACAGACCTCAGACTCACTTTTAATTCTGCATGATGCGCGACAAGGAAGGACGAGGAGGCGTGTGTGGATTAAGGCATTTTATTGAGAAATGCCGGGATAAACATGGATATCAACAGGGAGTAATCAAGCATGAATATCAATAGAGCAATGTGAAGCAGGATAGTGATCATGAATGATCAGGTATCAGCATGGAACAATTTAAGTATAAGAAGGGTAAGGTGAATGTCAATGGTGAGTGTAATGTCTAGTAGTTCGAGGGTCCGGGAGGTGGATCCGAAGAGCCCTCCACCAAGACGGAGGAGAGGGCTCGAGGGGCCGCCGAGGGGGCGAGGCGTGCACGTAGGCATGCACCGCCTCAGAGGTCCATGTCCCCTGGGCCATGATGTCGGATATGTCGACGCCAGCGGCATGGCAAGCCTGGGCGGCGCCTCGGCGGAGGCTGTGCAGGGTGAAGGCCTCGGCCCCCCGGGATGCCTCGGGCGCGGAGGGCGCCTCGAAGGAGAGCGGTGAGGGACCGCAGATCGAAGGGGCGGCCCGAGGGCATAATGAAGGCAGGGGCGTCGAGGGGCACGGGATGCTGAAGCACGGCAGCATTCCAGGCGGCGAAAGGGCAGAGCCCGGGCCTCGGGCAAGCGGAGATGAAGAGGGCGACAGCCCCCGCGGGCCCAGATATCATCTTGGAGGTCCTGATGGTGACCCGGAGGCCCCTGGGGGCCCGAAGCACATCGCCGCGGGTGATGGTGTGGGGGCCGCCCCAGCCCTCGGGACTCGGCGACAACAGGTTCGACTGTCGCAGCATGCCTAAGTACCCGAGGAGGAGGGTGGCCCGAGGGACGACCGAGGCCGGGCCCACCTGGGCGAGGTGGGAGATGACGAGGGCGAGGTGATGCGGCATTAGGGGAGGGGCCTGGCGTGGAACGTGGCTGGAGCGCGCGGCATACGTCCTTGGCGAGGGTCGAGTCGAAGGCGGTGGGGGCCCCCCCGGCGGCCTCGACCCAGCAGCGCGCTCCGGAGAGGGCGTTCTTGATGGAGGCGGGGGAGAGGCCGCGGACGTAGAGGGAGGCCGTATAGGCGGCAACCTCGAAGTTGGAGGGGCCGAGGGGGGCGAGCCCTCGGGCGACGAAGTATGCGACGTAGTCCTGAGCCTGGCGTCGACGGTTCCTTCAGGTCGCGGGGGCGAGGGAGGCGAGGTGGAGGCGAGCGACGCCGTCAACCTCGGCCCGGGAGAAACCTGGATTAGAGCCCGGGGTTAAATGGGAAGGCATCGTGTGAGGGGTAGAGATCCTGAAGCCCGAGGCGGGCCACCCCGGCGCGGACCACCTCGGCCCAGGGTCCGTCGAGGTGGGCGTGGCTCAGGGCATCGGCGAGGACGAGGTCCGCCCCGGGCTTGCATACTATGCTGAGGGTGAAGCAGCATGTCGCAGCGAGGAGCCAGAGCTCCCGGGCGCAGGTCCCGAGGGTGGGGTCCCGGGTGTGGCCCGAGGTGAGGGAGGCGGTGGAGGCCATATTGTCAGTGTTGACGACGACGGTCACCTCCGCGGCATCATCCGGTAGGAGGGCGCGGAGGGCGAGGACGAGGTTGACCGCCTCCAGCTCATGTATATTGTGGAAGCGTGCCCGGAACGCCGAGGTGTACCCTTGGACATAGCAGTGTGTGGCAGAGAAGGCGCCCCCGCCTGAGAGGCAGGAGTCGCACTCAATGACGTAGGTGCGCCCCGCCGGGGCCCGGAGGAGGTGGAGGCCATTCGAGGCGTGGCCGTAGAGGGCGAACCACCTCAGGTCCCGGAGGGCATCGCCGTCGAGGGTGAGTGTGGCGCAGCCGAAGCAGCCGCGCAGCGCCCCGAGGAGGCGACTCATGAACCTCCGGGCGCGGAGGTCGCAACTGCTCACGTGGTTCAGGGGCCCGAGGAGGTTCTGGAGGTCGCGGCGAGTGATGGCGGGGCTGGTGAGGCAGGCCTCACAGGAGATGATGAGGTCGTCGACCTTGTCGGGGGCGATGCAAACTGTCATCGCCTCGCTGTCGAGGGCAAAGCCCAGCCAGGAGAGGCGGACAGTGGGGGGGTGACATTTCCCGGGGGCCACGTCGAGCCCGAGGGCGAGGGCGAGGGCGAGGGCGAGGAAAGCATCAAAGGCCTGGCAGGCCACGAGGTATGAAGCCTCGCACCCGACAAAGTCGTCGACATAGACGAGTGTGTGGAATCCGTCGCGCCTCATGATCCAGGCGACGGCAGCCGTCACCCGGACGCAGGCCGCGCCCGAGGAGCGGCAGCCGAATGGGAGGGCGTGGTCGATATAGATCTTGCCGTCTAGGGTGACCCCGTATAAGGGGCAGGAGAGGGGGTCTGCGCGGAGCTGCCGGTAGGCCCGCGATATGTCGGCAGACCAGAGGTATGCGCCGGGGCCCTCTCCCACGAGGCGGCGGCCGAGGTCGGCGACGGAGGGAAGGGTGTAGGTGTGGGCTTTGCCGAGGTATTGCCGGCATTGACACTGGCCCCAGGGGGGAAGGAGAGGTCGACGATGACCCGCCTCTTGCCCGGGTCGGACTTGAGGCGGGTCATCATCGGGGAGACCTGTGTCCAAGGGGTGAAGGGAGGGACGGTGAAGGGGCCCGCGAGGGCACCGAGGGCGAGCTCAGTTTTGATGAAGTTTTGTATGTGTGGGGCGTGCTCGGGGGGCTCACGGTGGTTGGTGAAGGTCGGGCGGGGGGGGGAAGAGGCGGAGAAGTTTGAGGGAAAGCCAAACTCGAGGAGGTCGAGGAGGGCCGGGTCTGGGTATTCAAGGAGGCGGGCGCGCATGGCGGGGATGTGGAGGCCGGAGGGAAGGGGGATGGGTCTCGGCTGAGTCGAGTATCTCACGGACGGCGTCGGCCACGGAGGTGGCACTGTGGGCGTGTGGGTCGCGGTAGTGTAGAGGGGGCAGCGCCTCCCCTGCCACAGGGGGCGGCGCTTGAGTTGACGGGGCGCCCCTGGTGAAACTCTCATACTGCGGGTGGATCGCCCCTGGGAGAGCCGGCAGGGGCGGCGGGAGCGGCGGGTGCACCCCCTCCACTGTGTGGGGGCGGGGCGCCGGGGGGAGGGCGGCGGCCGACGTGGCGTAGGTCTGCTGAGGCATCTAGCGAGGTGGCGCGGCGTGGTGAGGCGGGGCGATGGGGGCGGGGGCGGCTCTGCGCACGTCCCGGCCGTCGATCGTGTCGAGTCTCGCCCAGAGGCGCTCCAGAGCCGCTACAGTGTCGAGCAGGGTGGCTTGCATCATCCGGCCTCACTCCGAGAGGGGATCGCCCGAGGAGGGGGCAGCGGCCCTCGGGGGCAGCGAGGAGGGCATGGATGAAGGAGGCGAGCTGGCCTCGGATATCCGTTGTGCCTCCCTATGTGAGGCGCGTCTCCCTCGGCCCCTGCCGTCAGGCATGGTGTAGCGTGGCTGAACGACGTGGATGTAGGGTGTGGTGTGTAGGCCGCAGCGTGTAGGGCCAGGGTGTGTAGGCCAAAGAAAAAAAGGTGTGGAGGAGTAGAGTGTCTGGAGGCAGGAGGGCGAGTGGCCTGAGGCGGCCTCGGGGCTGGCTTTAAGGGAGGGAAGCGCGGGAGATTACGCAAGGGCCAATGGCTGGAGGGAGGAGGGTTGGGGGGTCCTCCCTCGCCTCGCATCAACCGCAATGCGAGCATTACAACCAATTCACACATCCTTGAACCACAATTGGGAAATTCACAAATCCTGCTCTTGCTAAGACCTTGGGGAATTCAGTAATAAATTACATCCTCATTCACTGAGATGTTAGTGAATGACATGGCATATTCTGGTCGGTAGGTATATGCAAAAGACAATCCATTTATTTATGAGAATTGTGAAGGAGAGTAGGCCTGTACTCTCTATGAAATTGATAAGGTGCAGTGTTTTTCTCTCATTGATGACATTACTACTTGTAACCAAGTAAAACCAATAATGAAAGTTGTATCACAGGGAGGTAATTTGACTGTCACAATTTATTGCACACCCAGGCAATCGATTTTATTTGTGATTTAAGAAAGCAATATTAATATTCCCTAAATAAAACCATGGGGTAAAAAGTGAAAATAAGCATAATATAGTATTCCTTCACCTCATACCCATGTTGGTCGCCTGACCAGGGTGATGACGCCTGTTACTCTTGATGCAATGACTGATATAAAACAAACCAGCTGTTATCTGAAATGTCTCCATCTTACAATAAAGTTCATATTATATTTATATATTTATTTTGATTTTATTTAATCCATTATGTTTGTATCTTTTTGTGACTGGAGAAAATAGAACATGTTATTGTCTATTATCAAAGTTATTTTTGGATTGGTTTTGTTAAATGACTTTAACAATGAAAAAACATCTCTTCAATTAATTTGTCATCCCAGCAAACTCCGCATCATGGAAAGAAAGAAAGCTTTCATAGTGTAAAAATATACGGATTTTCGACTTAGAATTGTATATTGGTAGACAGCATTATTATTCTTGGGCGATGGAGTGTGGACGATGTTATGTAAACTAAAAGTAATAATATCCCACTCCCATTATGACATGATATAAGCTATGTGAAATATATGTTCATACATGATGCCTAAGATTAATGAAGAGATGTTCCTAAATAAGAGACAGTACATGAGTGTTGAAATACTTCTCAATGCATTCATAAAGAGTGCAATTGGAGAAAAGACCATTTTAACAGAGATCTATTGTAACTGTTTGCAGCTACCTGTCCCTACATGACCACTGGGTGGGCCCACCAGCCTAATCTGCATATACACACAGGGCACCACCTGCAGCTTGGTTGAGTGACAGCCACCCCTACTGGGGGGGTGCCACCCACCCAGACTGTGGAGGTGCCTGATTGGCTGGCTGAGGACTGCCCAGTCACCCACTTCCCATTGGCCCTCTGACCACACTAGCCTCAAACCAAGATCATATTTTCTAGGCTCTGCTCCAGACCCCCTGGAGAGAGATCACTCTACTCCTGGCTCTTGAGTGAGACACACCTACTCTTGAGCAGGAACCCCAGACACTCTGTCTGATGCTGGCTAAATTCATATATTCCAATTGAGTGTAACACAGCCATAGGACTCCTGTCCCATGGGCTGTGTACACTGCTTTCTATACAGGCTAAAGAGGTAATGATATCTTGTGTGGCTAGAAGGTAAGGGGAGTGGATGGTAGGTCACTGGTAGGTGGACAGAAGTCGGTGTTAATAAAGCACAACTTCCCCACTGTTTATCTGAGTGACTTGTCTTCATTCTTCCTTCATATTGGTTAAATGAGCTGACAGATAAGAGATAATGACGGGGAGAGTTTTGTCATATTATCTGGTGTCCCAAACGTGGCCGGGCATTCAGTAATATCACAATAGGTAAATGTTTGATGAATACTGTTCACAATCTCCGCCCGTTTTTAAAAGTCAGACTTCAACTGAAGAGTGGATTTCCTTCAAAATCTAGGTGAGCTCAACAATTGTGATAATGTGCTGTAGAAATGTTGGTTCATTCATGAAGGCTCTTTTATGAGATGAGTTTCATTTTAACAACAACTAAATGAAGGAAGATAAGGGAGAGAGTGATATGATGTGAATGTGTAAACATGTGAAAGGAGAGAAGTTCACAAAACAAACGGAGAGAATACTTTCTTTTGACAGTAGCTCCATTCCATTTGGGGAGAGAAGGATATCCTTAATTTCTGATTGTCGCCACCTTCCCCACTGACAACAACTTCTCCTGAAAACAATAGCTCATCATCATTAACATCATCTTCATCATCATCATCATCATCACCACCATCAACATCTTCAGCACTGATTAAATTCTTTGATACTACCCCTGAAACTACTACTACTTCTACTACTGAAGGTACTTTCTTAGATACTGAGAGAGACCGTTGACCTGAGCTGAGCGACCTGAGATTGGGAGGGTTGTCCCTGTCGATGACATCACAGATAGAGGTTGTCTCCACACCCACCACCCACCATCACCAGTATCTCCTGCTGTCCCTGTTTGACAGATGATTGACTGAGTGGATATTTGAACTAAAAGAGACAGGGAGAGAGTTTGCCTACCATGAGTCTGTTATAGCAGGTAGGGTTTGTCCTTCCAGGTAGGGTTTGTCCTTGCACCATCGCCACACATTTTCCACGTCGGGCCACCGTCGGGCCGACGGTGGTAGTCCGCACTTTTTGCCATTCTTTCTGCACACATTTTCCACCGTCAGACCACCGTCAGGGCGACGGTGGTGGTCCGCCGCTTTTTCCATTCTTTTTGCACACATTTTCCACCGTCAGACCACCGTCGGTGTTGGTCCGACACTTTTTGCCATTCTTTTTAAATATTTGCCACCGTCGGGACACCGTCGGTGGTCTGCCCCTCTTTGCCATTTTTTTTGCACACATTTTCCACCGTCGGGCCACCGTCGGGCCGTCGGTGGTGGTCCACCGCTTTTTGCCATTCTTTGTGCACACATTTTCCACCGTCGGACGACCGTCGGGCCATCGGTGGTGGTCCGTCGTTCTTTGCCATTCTTTTTGCATATTTGCCACTGTTGGGCCACCGTCGAGGCGACGGTGGTGGTCCGCCGCTTTTTGCCATTCTTTTTGCACACATTTTCCACCGTCGGGCCACCGTTGGTGGTGGTCCGTTGCTCTTTGCCATTCTTTTTGCATATTTGCTACCGTTGGACCACCGTCGGCCCACGGTGGTGGTCCGCCGCTTTTTGCCATTCTTTTTGCCATTCTTTTTGCACACATTTTCCACTGTCGGATCACCGTTGGGCCGATGGTAGTGGTCCGCCGCTCTTTGCCATTCTTTTTGCATATTTGCCACTGTCGGCCCACCGTCGAGCGGTGGTGATCCGCCGCATTTTTTAATTCTTTTTGCACACATTTGCCACCGTCAAGCCACCGTCGGTGGTGGTCTGCCGCACCCGGACTGAATTTCCCCAATACCGTCAATGGACTCTGCAGGAAGATGCCGGCTCGCCCCCGTCCTCCGTGCCCTCCTCGCCCCCTGCCCGCCGCAGTCGCTCCTTGGCCGACTGGGCTAGCAGCGTGGAGGCGATCATGCGCGCCACCGTCCAGGCGCTGGAGCGCCTAACCTCCCGCTTTGATGCCCTGAGTTGCCACACCACGCCCACACCCAAGGAGACGAGCCCCGCCCCCGTGACGGCTTCCCGGCCCACTCCCTCCCAGGACTCAACCACCACACCCTCACAGTGCTTCGCGACAACCTCGTCTATCCGTGGCCTACCGTCCGCCGCTACTCGGAAACCATATTTACATGGATAGCGGACAGTAGGCTCCCACACGGTTGGCATAACCCAATCGCTATAAACATGGTGAGGATGGAGATCCTCACCATGCCCACCGCGACCGCCGCCGAGCCCGACCCCAGCCCCGGACCCAGGCCGACACACGCATCCCAAACAGCAGAGAAGCCCACGGCGCCCCCTGCACCGCCTGGAACCGTGACCCGGCTTCCTGCGACCGGTCAGCAGCCAGGGACGCCCACGGCGACGCAGGGGCTAGGCAACAGCACGCATGGGCATACTACGCAAATGTGAGGAAGATCCTCACCATGCACAGCGAAGCCGTCTGCCTAACCAAGCGAGCACGTGAGCGCGCGACCCCTGCCGCCTCAGCATATTTTTGATCCGCCGGCCCCCCATGGCCGGCCCGGAGGGCCACACCCGGCCTCCCACCCACACCCCTGCCGACATCCCCTTGATCTCCACCGACCCCGATGCCCACAGCCCGTCCGACCACCTCACCTGCCCAGTCAAAGCCTCCGGCCCGCAACCGGAAACCCACCGGACCGGGACCGCCAGGAGCACCAACAGCTCCCCACACAAGAGCCACAAGCACGGAATACCAGGTGCTGACCATCACACCCCTACCCGCACCACCCACTGCACCAAGAACACAACCGCAGACCATCACCCCGGCCCTCAGATCTCAGGCCCCGCACACACTGACCAAAACCCTGCCCCAGACATCACAGCTGCCGACCAACACGCCAGCCCTCAGATCTCAGGTCCCGCACCCACTACCCACCCTCACAACCCTGGCGCAGATACCACTGCCGCAGACATCACAGCCGCCGACCACCACCTCTCTCCCGGCGACACTGCCTTCGTCACCCCGGAGACGCATCGCCACGTGATCGAGTGCGACTCCTGCCTCTCGGGTGGGTGCGCCTACTCCAGCAAGAAATGCTATGCCCGAGGGTACTCCCCGGCCTTCCGAGGTGGTTCCCAGCCATCCACGAGCTGGAGATGGTGAACCTCGTTGTCGCCCTCCGATGCCTCCCTCGGACGACGTTGCGGGGGCGACCATGGTCATCAACACAGATAAGATGGCCTGCACCGCCTCCCTCGAGTCCGGCCGCGCCCGCACCCACGACCCTACCCTCGGGACCTGCGCCCGGAGCTCTGGCTCCTCGCTGCCACTGGCTCCTTCACCATATCTGTCGTCCACAAGCCCGGGGCGGTCCTCGTCCTTGCAGACGCCCTTAGCCGCGCCCACCTCACCGGCCCCTGGGCCGAGGTAGCGCGGGCCGAGGTGGACCGCCACCGGCTTCAGTACGTCCAGCCTAACCATGACCACTTCCCCTTTCATCCCGGCCCCTAACCAGGTTTTACCTCGGCCGTGATCGCCGACGTCGGGCTCTCCCGCCTCACCTCCCTCGCCCCCGCAACCTGGAGGAATCGCCGCAGACAGGCCGAGGAGTACGTCACCTTCCTTGTGGCCCGAGGCCTGGACCCCCTCGCCTGGCCAACTTCGACGTCGCTGCCTACGCCGCCTCGCTCTTCACCCACGCCCTCGCCCTGGCCTCCATCAAGAACGTGCTCTCAGGGGCGCGCTCCTTGGTCGAGGCGGCGGGGGGCCTCACCTCGTGCTTCGACTCCCGCCTCGCCAAGGACGTCTGCCGCGGGGGCGAGCATGCCTCCACCCATGTTCCACGCCAGGCGCCGCCTCTCACCTCGGACCAGCTCACCCTCGTCATCACTCACCTCGCCCAACGGGGCCCGCCTCACTCGTCCCTCGGGCCGCCCTCCTCCTCGGGTACTTTGGCATGATGCGGCAGTCAAACCTCCTAGCCCCGAGCCCCGAGGGTTGGGGCGGCCCATACACCATCACCCGAGACGACATCCGCCTCGCCCCCGGGGGGTCCGGCTCCACATAAGGAGCTCGAAGACCATCGGGCGGGGCCCGCCTCACTCGTCCCTCGGGCCGCCCTCCTCCTTGGGTACTTTGGCATGATGCAGCAGTCGAACCTCCTATCCCCGAGCCCCGAGGTTTGGGGCGGCCCACACACCATCACCCGAGACGACATCTCGGGGGGCTCCGGATCCACATAAGGAGCTCGAAGACCATCTCTGGCCCCTCAGGGGCGGTGGTCCTCTTCATCCCTGCCTCTGGGGGCTCCGAGCTCTGCCCCGTCTCGGCTTGGCACCACGCCCTCGCCCAGTGCCCGGCGCCGCCAGATGCGTCTGCCTTCATGATGCCCTCCGGGCACCCCCTCGACCCGTGCTTGCTCACCGCGCTCCTCAGGGGCGCCCTCCACGCCCGAGGTGTGCCGGCCTCCCAGACTTTTACCCTCCAAAGCCTCCGCCACGGCGCCGCCCAAGCCTGCCACCACGCAGGGGTCCCCCTGCCCGATATCATGGCGCAGGGGACCTGGACCTCGGAGGCGGTTCACGCCTATGTGCCCCGCCTCACTCCCTCGGCCGCCCCTCGAGCCCTCTCCTCCGTCTTGGTGGAGGGCTCCTCGTCGCACCCCTCAGACTGAACCTTATAAGCTCCCTCTGAGCTGACATTAGTTAATCTTATGTGCTCCTTATGCCCCCCTGTACATTTTCCTTACCATTGCCTCTGTCATTTACCCTATGTGATTCCTCTTGCATTTTTACCTTACCCTGTTTGCCCTGTATGTTACTCCTGTATTACCCTGTATGAGGAACTCAATAAAGTGCCTTTCTTCCACCCCCGCTTCCTCTTCCTTCCTTGTCGCGCATCGGTCGTAATGCTTGCATTGCGTTTGATGCGAGGCAGGGGAGGAGTACCCCCCCCCCCTGCCCCGCCGCACCAGCTTTCTCACCTCCGCCATCATCTTCCCCTCGGCTTTCTCCCCTCTGCTCTCTCTCTCCCCCTCCCGGCTTTCTCACCCTCCCGCCTCCTTCCCCTTATAAGCCGCCTGCCCGGCCTCCTCTAGCCTTTCGCTTTCCTGCCGCCCTCCACGCTCAAGCTCCGGCCTCTTTCTCCACCCACTCACCCTACAATCTCTCTCCCCTTCCGCGGGTGGAGGGCTCCTTGGCGCACCCCTCAGACTGAACCTTATAAGCTCCCACTGAGCTCTCTGACATTAGTTAATCTTATGTGCTCCTTATGCCCCCCCCCCCCCCTGTACATTTTCCTTATCATTGCCTTTGCCATTTACCCTATGTGATTCCTCTTGCATTTTTACCTAACCCTGTTTGCCCTGTATGTTACTCCTGTATTACCCTGTCTGAGGCACTCAATAAAGTGCCTTTCTTCCACCCCCGCCTCCTCTTCCTTCCTTGTCGCACATTACGACGTATCTCGCCAGCACGCCGCCAACACGGAAAATCACTTCTTTACGTCGATATGCGTCAAACTTTTCGGCGTGGGGGGAAAAGTTTGACGTCAGCATAGCATGCGTCCGATGTTCTGGTAACGTATGTTGACGCGTGAGAAAAAGGTTTAAAAAAAGTTGGGCACAACGTGTGGTTAACGAGCCTCTCGCACGCACGGTGTGTACCTAGCATTGGCATAACGCGCTCCCAGCGTTCCGCTAGCGACTGTGCGACGTGTTGCACAATGTATGAGAGCGTAGTGTCAGTGCGTGAGCAATGTATGTCCAACGACACTCCAGCGTGCTTCGGCGTTTCAGCATTGCGCCAGTGTGCCCCCAGTGCAGAACGCCCACCAACGTTATGCGAGCCCCAGATGCGCGCCCTATACATCAAAAGCATCAAGACACGGTGGAGAAAGGCCAACCGTGCGTCGGCCATAAGTTAGATCAACGTTGTCATACGTTGGTGTTAGGTTGCCAACGTGGTGACCGAACGCTCTCTGTCAGAGGAAAAAAGTCAACGTAGGACAACATAAGAACAACGTTCCTCCAATGCGTGTCTCGACGTCCACCTAACGTCGCCATAACGTAGGCACCCGCGTGTTGTCGTACGTCGAAAGTTCTGCGCATGCACAAAACTTTGGCAACCCCCTAAGTTATTCTTCACCTGATATTGCAATATTATTTATATATTATATATAATACATACATATGTATGTGTATATATGTATATATACATATCACTTTAAAAGTATGTGTATGTGTACATGTACATGTATAATCAAAAATAAATTAAATATAAATGGAATATTATTTAGGGTAATGGCAGTGTTTGTTTAAAATCTGAGTGTGAAAGTGTCAAGAGCTTAGGCCCCTTGCATTGTTGCAATAAGTCTGATAGTGACACAGACTACATATGGATTAACTTAGCAGTGACAAATGGAGGACCACTCTAAGGTATGTGATGCAGTCATCTCTCAATACATTATGTATTTATATGCATATATATAGAGTCATGTATGTATGTCTGCATATGTATATATATAGATGTATATGTATGTATATGTATATATATGTATATGTATGTTAATATATATGTATGTATGTGTATGCATATGTATGTATATGTATAACATTTATAATATGCATAGGGGGTTTGGGTTTCGGGGGGGGGGGAGGAGATGGCAGCCTATCGGCGCCGGGAATCCTGTCTTCCCGGTGTAACGATTTCAACTTCCCCCCTTCCCAAGTTCCCCCCCGGGAATCTGAAAACGTTTTTAACTTCCCTCCGGGGAAATTAAAAACGTTTTCAGATTCCTGGGGGGGAACTTAAAAACAGTTTTCAGATTCCTCCCCCTATTTTCAAATTCCCCCCTCCGGGAATTTAAAATTGTTTAAAAAACTTTAAAAAACGTTTTAAATTTCAGACCTATAATATTTTTTTCTTAACCATCTTGGAGACTTTTTGTGTCATTTGTGGTTAAATATGTTTTATTGTACTAGTAATAATTTCCATTATGCTATTCTCTGTATATTATAATATTTGTCATGAAAAATAACAAAAAATAACAAAAAATAACAAAAATAAAGAAAATTCCCCAAAAATGGGGGGGAGGGGGAAAGTTAAAATGAGGGAGGGAATTTGAAAACGTTTTCAAATTCCCCTGGGAGGAATTTGAAAACGTTTTCAAGTTCCCGGGGGGGAACTTGAATATGGGGGGAATTTGAAATCTTTACACCGGCACCAGGGTTCCCATCCTCCCGGTGCCAAGACTCCCGGCACTAGGCCTCAATTCAGATAATATAAATATAAATAAAATGTGATAACCAACAATAAAATAAATGAAATATAAATGCAATAATATACAGGGTAAGGCTGGTGTGATTGGCACTGGGTCTGGTAGGGGCAGATAGTTGCATACAGTTACAAGTAGATATATATATGTATATCCAAAAATGTCCTTTTTCTCCAATTGCATTCTTTATGAATACATAGAGGAACATTTCATCAACCTTGAACTGCTTCATATATAAGAACATCTCTTCATTACTTTAGGCATCATGCATGAACATATATCTCA
Source organism: Branchipolynoe longqiensis (assembly GCA_030323885.1). Lineage (NCBI taxonomy): Eukaryota > Metazoa > Annelida > Polychaeta > Phyllodocida > Polynoidae > Branchipolynoe > Branchipolynoe longqiensis. The sequence goes on along the minus strand of CM059199.1, from coordinate 75,117,055 downwards.
CATAGTTTATATCATGTCATCATGTGAGTGGGGGCACCATTGCTTTTTAGATTACATAACCTTCTCCCCACTCCAAAGCCCAAGAATAATAATGCTCTCTGTCAATATATAATTCTTTACCGAACATCCGTATATTTTTACAATCTGACATTCGCAGTGGATGTCAGGTTATTTTGTTCTCTACTCCCACCTTCCCGATTCTATTTTTAGCAGTAAAAGCTGGCGTTCCCAGTGAATGTCGGGGTTTAAGTTTTTTTTCTCTACTCCCACTCTCCCCGATTCTATTTTTTAGCAGTAACATCTGACGTTCGCAGGAGATAGTCGGGTTTTTTTTTTTGTTCTCTACACTCACCCTCCCTGATTCTATTTGTAGCAGTACCACACAGTGTCGATGCACAATGACTCTAAAACGGTATATTCGGTAGAACGTGAGCCTCACATGCGAAAGGTCGGGATATTTTGTTTCCTGGTCAAGTAAAACCAATGACTTTAGAATTGTTACTTGTTGCTTCCTAGCCTGGCACTCGACATTAATAGGATCGGGTAAGGACTGGTTAGCTCAGTGTCAAGATAATGTGTGTGAATGGGATATCGGGTCATGATGCCGGCAGTCTGTTTTCCCAGTGTGACAGCACTATAAAGGCACCATAAGCACGCACTGCCCCATGTTGATATCGATCATGATACGACCTTAGATGTTTCCAGGATGTAAATCTCCAATATCCAACCAACCCTACTTGCTACTACAACATGAACTAAGTCTCCAAAGTGAAGGTCATGGGAGAGCACCAGGCCTTGACGACCAATTAATGTGGTTCACTATTGTCTCACCACCATTTATCCCACCCTCGCACTACTTTTATCAAATGCACTACGTTAATTACTTTTTCTCTACGCTCCTCCTCTCCTCACTTTCCTGCTTGCAGCCTACCTTGTCAGTTGATTTTCGACTTTCCGCTTGCAGCCTACCGTGTCAGTCGTTTTTCACAGCCCAGACCAGCGTCTACTGGCTGTCTCGCTGCTGCATAATACTGTCAACGTCGTCGTTGCCGATACTTTAAAGCTGATATGAGCTACGGACTGTAAATACACCTTCACCTGACTCGTTTCACCCCGCTGCTCAACCGGAACGGATCCTTTGAGATCATGATGATTGGTGGTTGCTTTACACCGTGTCAGCAGCATAGGCCATATTCATGGCGAGAAATGTTTGTTTCTTGTTCAAACCATCGCTTTTACATGTAAAAGCAGACAATCAATTATGTGCCAATAGACACTCATTAAATTAAAAAGCTCACAATCATATATTTGTGGTCAAGGGAAACAAATTCCCATAGAAAAAGAAAAGTTTTATTAATAATTGATAGAATCTATTTAGTAAACTATATGAGGTGGTACAGTCCAGCTGCCCTCAAAAAGGCTAAAATGTTTTCCTGGTTTACCTTAGTAAAAAGGTCATGCATACTGTCTGCAGTGTAGAACTGTTGGCACAGGGCCAAAAAATCAACGCAACTTAGTAAAAATGTGTTTGAGTGTCAGCGGGGACTGACACCCAATACATTCAGGGGGAGGTTCCCCCTTGAGCAGAAAAGCATGTGTAAGCCACAAGTGGCCAATACGGCAGCGGCTAAGGACCACTTGGTCCTGCCGATCTCCCGCATGAGTCTGTGGTGGTTTTCCCACAGATGGTTTAATTTCTTTAAGTTTATTAATGTTTTCATCCCACTCATGTTGCCATTTGGATTTTATGTGGGTGGCTATTAGTGGTTTCAGATCAGAGTGAGGGATCAGACACGGTTCAAGATCACAGTTCAGGGCCTTCTTCGCAGCCCGATCAGCTCATTCGTTTCCTTGTATGCCAGCATGGCCAGGCACCCAGCACAGGTGGATGTCATACCCATCCGTTGTCAGTTGGTTCATTTTATAAATGACCGTTGCTAGAATAGGGTGATTCGTTTTCAGTCCAGCAACAGCCAGGAGGCAAGAGAACAAATCACTGTATATAACATAGTTAGTGTGGTTGGATACCTCGATACACTCCAACGCGAGAAGGAGTGCTCGGGCTTCTGCAAGGAAAATCAAGCTCTGATCGGGCAAGCGTATGCCAAATTGTTCCCGTTGGCAGACTGCCGCAGCAGCTACCCGGCTTTGGTCTTTCGAACCATCAGTGTATATGGAGAGGTGGTCTGCAAACTGGCCTTAAATCTCTGCATGCAGTCCTTGGTACTCGAGTGGATGTGTCCCAGACTTCCTCAGTTCCGTGAGTTGGAGGATAACCGATTCCTTCCTCAACGACCACGGGGGACCTTCCAGATCATGCTCCGGCTTCGGTCCAGGCCCCATGGAGACTCTCACGCTTGACTGACTTCGCATTGCACCTGACTTCGCATTGAACCTGACAACAAACTAACATATCCATTTAAACAAACAAGGTATGTTAATATATATAATAGATAGAACGTTTGTTTGTGTCTGTTGTACCACGGGGACAGTAACTGCTGCTCGCCGGTTCATTTCTCTTCGATTTTACTGGTCTCATTTTTAATATTATTATTGTCATCCTCATAATTAACAGAATGGGTGTCCTAGCCCTCCGGTCCAGCACTGAGTAGCAAGCGGGTGAACGGGTAGTTTAAAAAAAACCTCACACGTGACTGGTTCCGCAGTGCACCTGATTTTGGCCGTCAACAAACTAACATGGCCATTTAAACAAACAAGGTATGTGGCCATAAATAATAGTTAGAACGGGTGCTCGCTTCTGTTTACCATGGTGACAGTGACTGCTGCTCACCAGTTCATTTCTCTTCGAATTTAGCAGTTTCATTGTTCGTAATGCATTGGCATTACGGGTAATCAGGATCGCGAATACAGACCAAGGCGTGCCAGTGCTAAGGATGTCTATTGTGTCGCCGATTAGCGGAATTCTTTAGAACTATGTAATCAACTCAAATGCCGACTAGTGGGTCTTTTGCAACTTCACCGCCGATCGGTTAAACAGGACTTGATGACGTATCACGCAGTATGCTCGAACTGCCGATGCGCCCCTTTCGGGAAGACTTTCGCTATATAAGGCGACATAGCTCGATCACAAACTCACCATGAACCCACTTGTGAAGCGACTGGCCTCCAGAATGAACAAGAGACTTCTTATAATGACTAGAATCTCTGGGTTTAACTGGGGAGCACCAGCTGAAGTGCTCAGCCTCTTCTACAAACAGGCCGTGCGGTCCCTCTACGACTATGCAGCCAACACCGTTTCCTGGATTGGTTACTGCAGAGACAACCGTAAGGCACGCCTCCCTCGCAGTAGCACCCTGAGCAAGACCTCCTCACCCTGGAAAGAGTCCAATACCAGGCAGTGCGACTCATCACCCGAGCTCGCAGGACAACCAGAGTTGAGATCCTCCTCCTTGAGGCCAACCTGCCAGCACTCCACGTACGCGGACAACAGCTGCTGGCAAATCACCTCTGCCAAGCCCTGTCCACAGGCCATTCCACCTCCTACCGCAGTGCAGCCTCTTACCTACAAAACGGTCCAAGACGGTGCCTCGGCCTCTCCTGGGGAACGAAGACGGCCATCCGCACCCTGAAACTAACCCACGGACTGGCACTCGCTGATGCCCCTGACCTCTGGGCGAGACCTCCCTGGTACTCCTTGCCCATAGAGGTCAGGCTCACCAGCCTCTGCTCAGCCCGAACCAACTACCCGACATTGTCCTCAGAACCCTGGCACAGGAAACCATTGCACAGGGCAAAGAGGACTTCCCTCAAGCCACCACGGTTTACACTGACGGCTCGCTCAATCCTCACACAGGCCGAGCCGGGGCTGTCTACTTCCTACCAGACAGGCAGGCTAGACGCCTTATCAGGGTCACGGACTACTCCTTCACCCTCGATACAGAGTTCGCCGCCATCCACCATGCACTGACCCACCTGCGACACTGCAACTGCATAGTGGTCACCGACTCACTCAACACAGCCCGCAGGATCAAGGACCACAGAGCTAACCACTCTCTGACCACCTTGATTCAGAACACCATCGCCACCAGGCATGAAGCTCTCCTTGACACAGTGCTGGCATGGGTCCCCTCCCACATAGGACTTCCCGGTAAGGACCAGGCTGTCTCAGCTGCTCTGGACGGCTCTCGCCATCCTGAGATCGACCTCGTCATAGACCACTCCCTGTCCAAGCTCAAAGCCACCCACTCTAGAGCCACCAAAGCCCTGTGGGAGGCTTCCCTCCACCGCACCACCATCAGGAACCCATACTCCATCAGTTGGGTCTGGCACAAAAATGTCAGGGCGAGCCTACCAGTCCCAAGAAACCTCTCTGCATCCTTGCAAGAGGCGGTCACATGCTTCAGGACTGGATACAGGCGGTTCATCGATACCCCTGCATTGCAGCGATGTCCATGCGGTGACAAAATCTCCAACGTCGCCCACGTCTTGGCATCATGTGTGGCCTTTGACAGGACTGCCATCCGAGACTTCCTCGGCCCACCACACAACCTGTCTGACAACCGAGCTGCGTGCAGTTCCGGACACACCGGGTGTGACAGCCTCGACCCGCGCGCCTACAATGTCGGTTCCCGCTTCGATCACCAACGGAGTGGGTGCTGGGACCGCGGATACAGCCACACCCACCCACCTCACCCCGGTCCAAGAGCCTGCTGGCACTGGACCAACCACCCTGCGATGCGGGCCTGGAGGACCAACACGCCACCCATGGCCCTGCTGCCAATCACTCCAGATTCCGCTTTGATCACCGGTCGAGGTACAGGACAGTGGGCCCAAGAACGTATTGCCACCTACCGGGCCACCGCCGCACCACACCACCACATCACTAGACACCGCGAAGAGCACCACGCCCCCCCCCCCTACCATCCCTTAAGTTGGATAAAGTGAGAAGGAAAGCCCCCCCCAAAAAAAACCACAACAAAACACGCCAAAAACGGGCCGTTTTAACGGCCCCGTTTATTAATGCTGCAGTTCTGCAGCCAGTGACCGCTAGGTCTGGAAGAGCCAGGAGACAATAACCCAGATAGCACACAGCCGTCGGGCCGACGTCGGCTATTGGTCGCACAGTCGCCACCGACTTTCCACCGTCGGGCCACCGTCGGGCCGACGGTGGTGGTTCGCCGCTGGGTTTCAAACTTTTGCACATGTGGGCCACCGTCGGGCCGACGGTGGTGGTCCGCCGCTGGTTTGCATTCATTTTCCACATTTGAGTCACTGTCGAGCCACCGTCGGGCCGAAGATGGTGGTGTGCGCATGCGCAGTTCTTTAAATTTGGTTTCCGGCTCGAGTCACCAGTGGAGCACGTGCGATCGTTGAGCAGCGTTCTTTTTCAACAAATAACTCCAAAAATCGCAGGAATTTTAAGGAATTATTTAACAGGTTTGTTTATTAATATGTGTAGATTATTTTGTAAAAGTTTTGTAATTTATTACGACGTATTAATGGAATTATTCGTGTTAATACGATTGGAATTATCTGGTACGGAATGTTGACGAAACACAGCCCTCTTGGTTTTTTTCGAGAAGACACTTGTCAATACGTACAGTTGCAAAATATTAGTTTTATTCAAAATTAATAGATATCAAGAACCCTAACCTTATAAATTTAATATAATCTTTTTGGTAACAATGTTGTCTATATATATGTGTACCAAGCGATTTGTTTCTACGTGGTGTGGTTGTAGAGATATTTCACTTTTTCTGTATTTAATTAAGCACTAACCCTAACCCTAACCCTAACCCATACAGAAGAAGGAACATATCTCGACAACCACACCACGTACAAACAAATCGCTTGGTACACATATATAGACACTATCGTTACCAAAAAGATTATATTAAATTTATACGGTTAGGGTTCTCGATTTCTATTAATTTTGAATAAAACTAATATTTAGCACTGGCCTACTAGAGGAGGTCATCGGCTACCTACAGGAGGACGAGGCACCCAGCTAGGCCAGTACCAAAAAGATTATATTAAATTTATAAGGTTTTCTACTAATTTTGAATAAATATATTGTGTCGGGCCTACGGCGGCAGCTGCCGTCGGGCCAATATTGTTTTTTCCAACCTCCAGCCGTCGGCTCGACGGCGGGGGCCTTCAGCGGCAGCCGCCGTCAGGCCTATGGCGGCAGCCGCCGTCGAGATGACGGCGGGGAGGTTGGACAAAACAACGTCGGCCCAACGACAGTTTCCACCGTTGGGCTGACGGCGCAGCTGCCGTCGGCCCGACGTTGGCCCGACGGCTGTGTGCTATCTGGGAACTAGCCTAAATCGGCCTCCCACCCAACCCACATGTGAGAGTGGAAAGTAGGATCATAGCATTTCTAGCCTCGTTTCTTAAGCATTTGTGAGCTGACATTTGTATAATCTGACGTTTAACTTTACCTTAATTAAAAAGCCATAACTATATTTGCTGTGTTCGTATTTTTCCTAATTATTAATATTATTACAGTCATGCTCATAATTAACAGAATGCGACAATAGCCGTGAATTGTCATAATTAACAGAACTTGTTGTGAAGCAGTGAAAATTCATTATATTTGTAGTTTATTTATTTTTGCTTGCATCTGTTTAACACAGTGACAGTGACTGCTGCTCACCGATACATTTCTATTCACTTTAGCAGTCGCTTGATGATTATACTCATGCTCGTAAATAACAGAATGTGACTGTAGCTGGCAATAGTCATAAGTATTCAAACCTGACATGAAACAGTGGAAGTGCATTATATTCATTGGTTATAACTTTGCTTGCATCTCTTGTTTCGGTGAAAGTGACTGCTGCTCACCAGTTCATTTCTTGATCTAAGTTTTTTTAACTGGAGTCGCCGGAGTCAACAACTGCAACCTTGCCCCGCCCCTCCCCCCATCGGCCGGCGTCCCGTGACTCAACTTCAACGGCTTCACCCGACGTTTCTGGGCTCCACCCCGGTATCTGCCGGCAGCCTGCCTCCCCGCTGCACGGTGTCTGCTAGTTGTCACCCGCTGACTCATCGTTCCCGGCCTCCGCCCGGTTTCTGCTGGTGGGCTGTCTCCATGCTGCCCGGGCTTGGATAGCTGTCCCTGCTAGCTGTCTTCACCCAACATCCCAGGCTTCCACCCCAGTCCATGCCGGTGGAGTGTCCCAATGTTTTTTCATTTTCACCACCCTCAGTATTATTAAGTCATGCTCATAAGTTGATTGATTGATTGGTGTTTTCTTTACGCCGTGTCGGCAACATAGGCCATATTCATGGTGAGAATTGTTTGTTTTTTATTCAACCATCGCCTCTACATATAATGTAAAAGCATACAATCAGTTAGGTGTCAATAGGCACTTATTAATTTTTAAAAGCCCAAAATCATATAATTAAATAAAATAGATGAAAGAATTAATAAATACAAATTGTTTTACGGAACTATATGAGGTGGTACAGACCAGCTGCCCTCAAAAAAGCTAAAATGTCTTGTTTAACTTTGGTAAAAAGGTCATGCATGTTGTTTGCAGTGTAAAATTGTTGGCGCAGTGCCATAAAATCAACACAGTTTAGTCAAATGTGTTTGACTGTCAGTGGGGACTCATAAGTAACGGAATGTTATTGTAGTAGTGAATACTTACACTAACATCCGAATTTGACCTGAAGCAATGGAAGATGTGTTTGTGTAACAATTGCTTGCATCACGGGTGTGGTTATTGAGGTGACAACTGCTGCTCACCAGTACATGTCATCATTGTAACACTCTCATTATTATGTCATGCTCACGGATTACAGAAGTCGATCTTAGCAATGAATAGTCCTGATTAATAGACTTGAAACGAAGCAGTGAATTTTCATTGTGCTTTTGTCTTATGATGCTTCTTAATGTCTCTTCTCCAAAGTGACAGTGACTGTTGCACCAACTCTTTATGACACCAGTAAGAATGACTGTTCTACCGACTCGCTACGAATCCTATCACTCCTGGCGGGATGTCTTAATGCTGCCCGGGCTCTGCTGCTGCCTTCAGCTGAGGTTCCCGGCCTCTGGCCCTGGCTCTGCCAGCTGTCTTCGCCTACCGACTCATCGTTCCAAGCCGCTGCCCGGTCTCTGCCAGTGGGTTCTCTCCCCACTGCATGCTCGTTGCTAGCTGTCACTGCTAGCTGTCTTCACCCAATATACCCATCTTCCCCCCAGTCCCTGCTGGCGGGTGGTCTCTATGTTGTCATTCTTACCTCAGTAATAGTGACTGCCAACCACTGGCCCCATTTTTCCTCACTTTGAGCACTCTATGTATTAACTGTAATATATGAGTAATAGACGTCTACACATGTCTGTAATATATGCTAAATACATGCATATGTTCCAGACAGTGAGTGAGACAAAGGAGTATGTAAATGAGATGACATCATGGAAAGTTTTGCCGGTGGTTCAGTGAGCCCTGGACGGGAATAAACAATTCAGTATCCAGAAGTGTTTAGACGTTGTACATTTACATTAACCCATGGTCATAATTGACGGAATTTGATCTTAGCCGTACATACTCATGATCCTAATTAACATCACCCAGCAGTCAGTAAGTGTTGCCCACCCGCTTTGCCTAGCCTCACTTCTTCCTCCTTACACTCTGCTCTCTCCCCTGTGTACGTTGCAAGGCAGATTTCCCTAAATTTCCGCATATAAAAGCTGTCATATTACTTACTCATAAGGAGGGGAAGTATCTTGTCTTAGCAGATAATTTAAGCAGGTCCCCCATACTCTAGCTGCTAAATTGGCAGCTTTGCCTGAGTGAAGCAGTCACATCCTAATCTCCATACCGCCTTCTCTTTAGTTGAACACAAGTAGTGTTCGACACTCCCAACATCTCGACCTAGTCATCGGATTCTCCGCTTCCTTAGCAAGAGCGACTTGGGCGAATAAAGTGCTGCACCTGCAGGCGTGCCCAGGTGTGCAAGAGTTTCTGGTCGCAGCTTCAGCTCGATCCTCTGAAGCCAATGGTCTATGATGTCCTATCCTACTTGATCTACCTTCAGTCCCGACTTAACTCCTCGGATGCAATTCCAAACTACCTGAGTGATGCTAGGATCTGTCTCGAGGCTCTGGGGGCAATCCGCGCCCATTCGCTGCTTACATGGTTTCACTCCTCAGCAAACGATTAGCTAAGACTTCCGCTAACATACCATCACAAGCCTCCCCTGTCTCACCTAATCAGCTGAACTCTGTTATTGTTTATGTCTCTTCTCTGGGGGCTCAGGCCTCTGTATTTGTTACTGCTCTTCTTGTTATCTACTTTACCCTAGCTAGGAAAAACAGTCTCGCCATATACAGGTCCTGCGGTGATTTCCTCTCTTCCATCAGCCCTCGAGTCTTTGCTGGGTTGAGGGGTGATTTTCCTTCTCTCACTTGCCTTATCTGTTCCTCCTTACTTATTCTCACTAATTTGTTTATCGACTAATGATGATTTACTTACTTGATGTACCGATATGAATTGACTGGCTATTGATTACCTGTTATCCTCTTGATTTGATATTTGATCGATATTACACATTATCCCCTATTATCCTACATGGCCTTGTTAGCCGCTGTTTGATATTTCCTATTTCTTGCTCATGATACACAATACCGATCATGTTCTCCATGACTTGATGCCCAACCTGCCTGCAGATTATGTTCTCCAATAAATATTTTATTTTTAAATCATCTTCTTGTCTTCTTATTGGCCGTGTGAGTTAATTATGATATGAATGCTTGCTCTATTCACATCCGATCGAGTCCTCACAGAGCATACTTGTGATTGGAGTTGTGAAGAATGATATAAAATGATGTAATCAATATGATAATTCTGTATCAATTGTTTCAAATTCCTGCAATGCTGTAAAATATGACGATCATCCAATGGAATTTGAATACTCTGAACATTCTTATATCTTGTCAAATCCTCCTTCAAAGTATAATCAGTATCTTGCATAATTCATTGTGTGATATATCGTGATGTACTATCCATTCTCAGTTTAATACTCAATCAATCAATCAATAGTTCCATCCTCTAGTCGAGGGTTGGATGCAATGGTTCTCCACTTGTCCCGATGTTAATACTCAATAAATAAATAAATAAACAAAGTGAGTTCAAATATCTAATCAGTGTGATGGTAAGCAATTAGTTCCAAGTCACAGGGACATCAGGTGATGGAGGGGGTGGTGGTAATGGAATCAGTTTCCAAGTATGACATCAACAACAGAACTATCAAAACACAGCTCATAGGAGGTCACTTAAGGAAAAACGACACCTGCTATAAGAGACTCATGGCAGGCAAACTCTCTCCCTGTCTCTTTTAGTTCAAATATCCACTCAGTCAATCATCGGTTAAAACAGGGACAGCAAGAGCTACTGGTGATGGTGGGTGGTGGGGGTGGAGACAACCTCCATCTGTGATGTCATTGACAGGGACAACCCTCCCAATCTCAGGCGGCTCATCTCAGGTCAACGGTCTCTCTCAGTATCTAAAGCTGCGTTTACACGGCCAAAAGTAAAACGTTTTAAGACAAAGCGTTCTACCTGAAACGTTTCAGTGGCGCGTTTACACGGACTGACATTGAAAGTGAGTCGCGTCTACACGGGCAGTATGTAAAACGTTTCAAGGCGGAAGTGTTGTATCTGCGCATGCGCTTCAGCATTGTGATCACAAAACAATGCGACTGAAAACTCCCCAAAACAACAACAACTGTGTCGTATTTTCGTGGCTTCTGCGCATGCGCGGATTTTCCCCCTGTTGCCGGCGAGCACTGCTATTTGTTTTGTTTACACTCGTCGATTCGACGCCGATGTAGCTGCTACGTTAATATCACTTGGAATTTAGGGTTAATTTAATTAAATTTCATCATTTGAGTATGTAATTCTGTTACATATGACCGCATTCAATAGATTTCATTCTATTGGGTCCATAACACAGCTGGGTACCAGTGTAAAGTTACAGCTGAGCCTGTATCCGGCGAGCACCGCTATTGTACACTATCGCCGCCCGGGAACCAGCTGAAACGTTTCCTGTAGACCACCTGATTAGGTGGTATACGCGGAACGTTCCAGCCGAAACGGTTAAGCCCTAAAACGCCGCAGTGCCGCGTTTACACGGACACATTTAAAACGAACTAGGCAACTGGTTCCAGCTGGGGCGTTTCAACTCGCCCGTGTAAACGCAGCTTTAGAAAGTACCTTCAGTAGTAGAAGTAGTAGTAGTTTCAGAGGTAGTATCAACAAATTTAATCAGTGCTGAAGATGCTGATTGTGATGATGATGAAGATGATGATGAGGTATTGTTTTATGGGGAAGTTGTTGTCAGTGGGGAAGGTGGCGACAATCAGAAATTATGGATATCTTGCTCTCCCCAAATGGAATGGAGCTACTGTCAAAAGAAGTTATTTGGATTCTCAGTGGAAGGATATGTACATTTGATTAAGGATTAAGGATTTTTCATTAGCCATAGCCGAAAGTTGGGCTTCATTAAACCTCGGACAGATTTTCATTGTTTCACTTTGAAATGTGCACCAACATTGGCCTGCACAACATTTGCCTGCACAACACTTCATGAGCACTATTGACCACCAACACTACCACCACAACATCCAAGATGTATCTGAAAATCAAAAGTATGATAGTAACATTTGTTTCACGGGGATCACATTTAATCCATCCCTCTCTCCTGAATTTGCATTAGCATTACATCGCATTACGGTGTGTTTTTTCCGTTAGATTCTCAATTTCAATTGGATGTTATTTCACATGCTCTCCCCACCCCTACCCTCTCTCTGTGTGTTGCGTGAACTTCCCTCCTTTCACATGTTTACACATTCACATTATATCACTCCCTCCCTTATCTTCCTTCATTTAGTTGTTGTTAAAATGAAACTCATAGCATATAAATGAGCCTTCGTGAATGAGCCAACATTTCTACAGCACATTACCACAATTGTTAAGCTCACCTAGATTTTGAAGGAAATCCACTGTTCAGTTGAAGTCTGACTTTCAAAAACAGGCAGAGATTGTGAACAGTATTCATCAAATGTTTACCTATGAAAGCTTTCCTTATTTCCATGATGCGGAGTTTGCTGGGATGACAAATTAATTGAAGAGATGTTTTTTTATTGTTAACGTCATTTAACAATACCAATCCAAAAATTACTTTAACCGGTCAATCGCCCACCCAACATGCTTTGTCATCAGGCCCTTGGGACATAGTTGATGGTTTCAAATCATGGAATGTTGTGTTATTGAAGTAATAGGTTGAGAAAATATTCAGACTATTTTATGTAGTCAGAATATCGTAGAATATTTTAGAAATAAGACTGATCGTAAACTACTAAAAATTGTGGAAATCTACTAAATTGCTGAGATCTGACATCCCTGAATTACATATGCTGTTTCACCCCTATGTTCTACTTCCTCCACTGTATTTATTCCACCTGATCTTCAGACCATTCACTACTCATCTGGGATTATGAAGATTGGGTTTATGATGGCTTCAAAGATGGGGAGATATCACATCTAATGAACAAGAGGGGGTAAAAGATGGGGATGGTGGTTTTAGTGATGATCGTGGTGAATCATCATTCCCAGCAGTAAGCTAAGCAGATGGGGAGGAGTGATTGTGTCTTGGGAGAAGGTGGTGGTGACTCACCATCTCCAGCTGATTCATACCGGTGGTGATACATACAGAGGTGGGTGGGAAGAAGGAGATCTAGGTTTGTGGTGAGGTTGAGTCAGGAGAGACACCACATCTAGTAAATAATGACAAAATGATGGATGCACTCAATCATCCATCAATAATCATTAGATATAAGCATGGTCATAAAGTCTAATCCTGCATTATCCCCAATTTTTATCCAATATTCACACTGGGATATAGGGATTGACAATGAAATGAATGTGTAAAGAATGGAAATTGAGTACAATGTACATATTTTAGATCTGATATATCAAAATTGTCAACAAGAACTTAGTAAAAAAACATTAACAATTTTTGTTCTTTTTTAAACAACATTAAAAATAAAAACATCTCGCCATGAATATGGCCATAGCTGTCAACATGGCGTAAATCCTCCAAGTCACTCACACTCACAACACTTAAAAAATGTATTTGCTTTTAACCATACAGAACCATCACCTTGTAATCAAGGGCAAGTGAGCATTTCCATGGTCTCTATTCTTTTTGAACCACCATATATAAAATATCATAGACAAATATTTAATTTACCATAAGTGCACACTGTCACAAGATTCTAAGTACCAAACCATAAGTATGACCTTACACGTTGTTAGGACATAAAACCAAACAAACTATGACATGCAATTAGTTGAGCAGAGCTATAATTGTTCGGTTAGCTCATTACTACCACCTAATATGACCTTAGATGATGCCAGGATGGAAAACCCCAACAAACAAAACTGTCTGATGTGAATTAGCTAGCAATAGCATCCGCATTCATCCGTTTGTCGTTAGGTGGTCATGTGCGCAAGGAATCATAACAGTTGTAGGCCTATGTTTAATAGCAAGATGCCATGGGTGAGTAGCATGGGACCACATGTGCCAGGAAACATGATGGGGGGTATACTGAGTAATGAGAGTACCCTGAATAGAGAAAGTGCACTGACACACACGCTAGTGATTTTGCAGGTTTCCAAGATTGTTGTTGTTGTAAATCCGCAATTTGCATCATATCTCAAATATCTTGGATGTAAAACATTATATAATAATCAAACAATCTAATTCTACATTTATTATCTAATATTAACACAATATTCTAGACACATTTGAATCATTTAACAGTTTCTCAAGCTAGTGATGCTTTGATATCTGGCTGGCTGTCCTGTGATGGAGTTAGGTGTGTGGTTGCGCTGGGTCAGTGGTCAGCTGGAGTTGGGACTCCCCTATCCTGAGTGCAGGTGAATTTCTGTGAAAACACTGAAAATGTCTCATAGGCTTAACACTATGATCCGGACAGAGGAAGACCGAGACGTGAGTGGGAAGAAAGGAAGGTTTTTATTTCTGAGGGAGGGTGTACAAGTAAATTCCAACATTTGAGTCGAGCAATGGTTAGTCAACCTGGTCAATGTCTGAGGAGGGTGTAGAGGGGGCCTGGGAGCCTGCGGGGGTAGGCCCGGGAGCCGACCCCCATGCAGTGGGAACATAAAAAAGAGGGTGGGTGGGCGTGGAAGAACCAGTTTGTATCCTCACTGGGGCCCGAATGCAGGTCAAGGGAGGAAGGGGCAAGGAGGAGGATGGGGGGGGGGCGTCCCGGGCTTCCCCCGCCGGATCAACCACAATTCGGGATGGTGGGCCGATCCGGACAGAGGAAGACCGAGACGTGAGTGGGAAGAAAGGAAGGTTTTTATTTCTGAGGGAGGGTGTACAAGTAAATTCCAACATCTGAGTCGAGCAATGGTTAGTCAACCTGGTCAATGTCTGAGGAGAGTGTAGAGGGGGCCTGGGAGCCTGCGGGGGTAGGCCCGGGAGCCGACCCAAAACACAAGGCTAAGGCTCTCGGGGCGACCGCCGTCACCTGCCTTGGAACGTAGGCGTGGACGGCGTCAGACTCCCAGGTCCCCTGGGCCATTATGGCCGAAAGGTCCACGCCTCTGGAAGCGCAGGCCTGGGCCGCGCCTCGGCGTAGGCCGTGGAGAGTGTATCTTGATGCGTCCAGGACCCCCGCCGCTCCGAGGGCGGCCCGGAGCAGGGGCGTGATATCATTGGAAGTGAGAGGCGTGTTGTGGCGGGCCATGAAAGCTGGTGCGTCTCCGGCAGCCGGGATGAGGGTGACCGCCCGGTCCCACGCCCGGACCGGACACAAGGGTGATCCGGGGAGGGCGGGCACGAACAGGGAGACCGCCTGGGCGGCGGAGCGGATAGTCTTCGAGGAAGCCACCAGGACCCTGAGGCCCCCGGGGGCGAGCCGGACATCGTCGCGGCGAAGGGTGTGGCGACCGCCCCAGGGGGCGTGGGAGGGCGAGAGGAGGTTGGATTGCCTCAGGAATGTGAAATAGGCCAGGACGACTGCGGCCCAGGGTGCGACCCCGAGATGCCCGAGGGACCTCAGGTGCGCGTGTATGATGGGTAACATGTCGGGAGTGATGGCGAGGGCCCTCCTGACCGGTGCGGCGAAGAGCCTCTCTCCGCCTCGGCGGACGCGGGCCACAAAGGGGGCGTCAAAGGGGACGGGGTCGCCCCCCGCCTCCCGGAGCCAGGCGCGTACGCCCGAGATCACATTGGCCACCGAGGCGGGGGAGGGAAGCTCGCGGTGGAGGTGGGCGATGAACTGCCCCACGTCGTAGGGGAGGGGGCGGAGGTGGTCGACGCCCCGCTCCAGCATGAATTCGAGGTAGCGCCTCGCGTGCCGGGTTCGATTCTTCCAAGTCCCGCGGGCGAGGGCCGCCGTGTGAAGGGTCATCAGGTGTTCGTGGTCCCTGGGGTCGTAGTCTGCAGGAGAGAATTAGAGGTCGTTAGAAAGCAACTCCGCGGAGTGCACTACCCTTACTCGACCCAGACCCAGATCTCGACAATAATCCCGTACGATTTGTAAGGCGGCCCGGGAGGAGTGGGCCCGGCTGAGTGCATCCGCCAGGATCAATTCGACGCCCGGCTTGTGGCGGACGACTATCGTGTAGGAACCCAAGGCCGCGACCAGCCATAGCTCTCGGGCGCACGCGCCGAGGGTCGGGTCCGAGGCGCGGCCCGATTCGAGGGCGAGGGCTGAGGCGGCATTGTCCGTGTTGATTAGGACCTCGTAGCCGCCGGGGGCTGGGGGGCCAAGGGTCTTGACGGCCATGACCAGGTTGACCGCCTCCAGCTCGTGGATGGTCGGGAAGGCGGCCATCATATCGTCACTGTAGGCCTCGGAGTAGCAGAGGTCGCGGGAGAAGGCGCCGCCCCCGGTGAGGCAGGAGTCACATTCGATGACCCACCGGGGGGCAGAGGGGGGCGGCAGGAGCCAGACGCCGTTCCCCCTCTTCGCGTAGTCGCGAAACCACTGTACGTCGAGCCGGAGGTCGGAGTCGACGTCCGCCTGTCCAGCGAGGGGGGAAGCGCGGAGGCTTGCGAGAATCCGCCCCATGAACTTTCGAGCCGAGGGGATACAGGTACTGATGTGGGCCAGGCGCCCGACGAGCTGCTGGAGGGCTTTCCGCGTCAATGTGGGGCGGGCCAACCAGCGCTCGCAGTCGTGAAGGACCTCGTCGAGCTTGTCGTCCGGGATGCGCAACACCATGGCCTCCATGTCGAGGTGGATGCCGAGCCAGATCAGACGGACGGCCGGGGGGCAACACTTCTCGGGGGCGAGGGCCAGCCCGAGTTCAGCACACAAGTCCCGGAGCGCGTCGAATGCGCGCATGGCGTCGAGGTATGAGGTCTCGCAGCCCACGAAGTCATCGACGTAGACGAGGCTGGAGAACCCCTCTCCTGGAGCATCCAGGAGACGGCCTCGGTGACGCGGACGCACGCCGCTCCCGAGGTTCGGCAACCGAAGGGGAGGGCTATGTCGATATATAGGTTGTCGTCGACCGTGATGCCGAATAATGGGACAGAGAGAGGGTCGGCCCTCAGCTGCCTGTAAGCCCGGGAGACATCCGCGGACCAGCAGAACGCCCCTCGGCCCCGGAGCGTCATCTGCCTGCCGATGTCTGAGACAGAAGGGAGGGAGTAATGATGGGGGCGGCCTAGGTACTCCTTCCGGCGTATGCCCGAGTTCACGCTCCGACCCGGCGGGAAGGAGAGATCGACTATGATCCGGCGCTTACCGGGGGTCGACTTGGGGCGTGTCATTATAGGGCTGCACTGGGTCCATGGGGAGAACGGGGGCACCTCAAAGGGGCCCAGGAGGGCTCCCAGCCGGAGCTCCTCCTCAGCGTAGGCCGTGACATGGTGGGCGTAGGCCGGGTCCTCGCGATGGTTATGGAACGTGGGCGTAGGCGGCCCCGGCGCGGTGTAGTTGGCCGGGAAGCCAAACTCCAGGTGATCCGCAAGGGTGGTGTCAGGGTGCCGGGCGAGCTTCTCTCGCCAAGCTCCAATGTTCAAGTCGGAGTCGACCGGGACTCGGGCAGCCAAAAAATTCGGGAGGCCCGAGGCCCGGGCGGCAGCGTAGCCCGGGTACCTGGCCCAACCCTCCCCCGAGAGGACGGGCCAAAAGCCGTCCAGAGTCTGTCTGTATTCGGCCGGGGTGGGGCCGCAGGCGGCCGCGGGTGCCCATGATTGCTGCAGGGTGTGGTCGAGGACCTGTCCGACCGGCTCGCCCCGATCGGCCGTCCCGGGGGGGGCGCGGGGGCCCGCCTCGGTCACGTCACAGATGCCGCAGGGGGCCGGGCCGGTCGTGGTCGGTGTCGAGGTGATCTGGGTGGCGTGGGCGTAATCCGTAGGCTAGGAGCGGTAGCCGGGGGTGTTTGGGGTGTCCATGCGGGCTACCTCGCCCGCGCCGAGCCGGCCGGCACCAGCGCGGCCCGTGACGTCACTCGGGGGAGCCATGGGGGAATCCCCCGGGCGGGGGCGGGCCGGTACCGGCGTGCCCACGGGCCGGCCGAGCGGAAGGCCGGGCCGGCCACCAGCGGCAACAGTGACGTCAGAGGGAGTTCCCGGGGGAACGAGGCCGGGGAAGCCGGAGCAGTCGCCGCAGTCCGTGACGTCATTCCGGGGGTACCCCATGGGCCGGGCGGCGGGGGGGAGCCCGGGAGGGAAGCCGAGTGGCTTCAGCAGAATATCAACAAAGGAGTTAGTCCGGGGGCGTGCGGGGGGGTCAAGTACAGTGCTCCGGCGGGATCGCGGAGGCGTGGGTGCCCGCCGGGGGTCTAAAAATCCGATTGGGGGCGCCTGCCGGTCTTGTCCCTCGCCTTTTTAGAGTAGCACGACGCCTCGGAGTGGTTCGTCACAATTTCCGGACGTTAGCACAGTAGCCGCAGATGTGTGCCAGTTTTTGTGAGCCGGCCCCATGCGATTCGCCCTTCGCCGCCTTGTCGCAGGCCTGGGGATCCTTATTCCAGGCTTGGCAGGGGGTGCCCAGGCTGACGCGATCGTAAGGGGTGCGGCCGTCCTGTCCGGGCTTTTGTTGGTGGGTTTTCCCCGGCTGGGTATCGCCCGAGGCAGCCGGGGCGGAGGTGAGGTGGCTCGCCATGGCGATTATCTCCACCCTCGCGGCGTTGATGGCCGCCGAGTCCCGCCAGCCGTCTGGGAGGCGGCCGTCGGCGATCCTGGTAAAGATCTCCTCGGAATATCGGCGTACCACCGCCCAGGGGAGCGAGCAGTTATCCTGGGCCACCATCTCCTGGTGGCGTGAGAGGGCCTCCAGGGCCGACGCCGGGAATGCACGTTGATACTGGAGGCGCTTCAGGCCCAGGGTATACTACTCCTCCCGGGTCGCCTCCCCTTTTTTAATTGTTTTTCCCTCATCCCCCCTCTCTAGGAGATCATAAGGAAAGATATATTTTGAGGAAATACCTTTTTTCCTGCTGGTAGCCTTTCCATCCGCCGCCGCGACTATGAGGCGCACCGCCTCCTCGGCCGATGACCGGGCGCCCCTTCCGTAAGCGTCCTGGTCGTGTTGTCGGTAGTCAGGGAGGCGGTGGCGGCGGGCTGGGCCACCGTCACGGTGTTGTCGGCTGCGGGGGCGCGGGGGCGGGGAGGGCGAGGACCAGTCGCTCGCCGGGCTTCTGTATCGGCCGTCACGTCCCGGAGCAAGGGCCCGCTCCCGTCTAGTCGCAGGGGCAGGGCTCGGTGAAGCCGGTGAAAGGGTCCGGGGCCTGCTATGGCGGATGCTTGGGGTCGAATCAGTCCTGTGGCGGCGTGGGGAGGGGCGGGCACGTGGGGGTGACGGGGCTACCGCCTCCCGGTTCGCCTTTGTGGTGGCCGCAGTGAGAGCGGCTGTGGCTTCCGCGAGCACCCGAGACTGCGCCGCCATTTCCTCTCTTTGTGCCGCCAACTCCTGTCTCTGAGTCGAGGCGTGCCGCTCCAACTCGGTCCACTTCTTTTCGATTGCGTCGATCGACGCCTGCATTCGGACGAGGCCGTCCGCCTGTTTCGCCTTCGCTGACGGCCTCTTGGGGCGGGCGGTCTGCCTCGCCGGCGGGGTGGGCAGCGTGGGGGGCCGCCTTACGGCGCCGCCATCTTGGGAGCCGTCCGAGATGCTCCTGCCAGCTCGTGGTGAGGTTGGCGGTCTCCGCGTCGATCGCTTCGCGGGCCTACCTCTCTGAGTCGTGACTCGACGTGATGGCTGCATGTTCCTTTTTACGTGGGTGCCTTTTTAACTTAAACTCTCCTGCGATTCTATAGGTAGATCCAGAAGTACGTGGGTGGAGACGGGTGTATTAATGAAAGAACCAGTTTGTATCCTCACTGGGGCCCGAATGCAGGTCAAGGGAGGAAGGGGCAAGGAGGAGGAGGGGGGGGGGCGTCCCGGGCTTCCCCCGCCGGATCAACCACAATTCGGGATGGTGGGCCAATTGGAATCCGGGCAAAATCCAGACATTTGAAGTAATATTAACCTCACCATAGATTCCAACAATTGTATTTAGTAGCAGGAATGGGGAGGGAACTGGGTTCAAGGTGGGGTCAGGTAAGTGGAGGGAGCGGCAGATGGTGGTGAGACAACAGTGAACCGCATTCATGGTAGTCAACGCATGGTGCTCTCCCATGACCTTCATCTTGGAGTAGGGTTGGTTGGTTTTTGAAGATTTACATCCTGGCAACATCTAAGATCATATCATGATGGATATCAACTTGTGACAGTGCGTGCTTATTATGATTTTATAGTGATGTCCCACTGGGAAATTAGACTGCATCATGACCCAATATCCCACTGAGTCACATTATCTTGACACTGAGCTGAACCGGACAGAGGAAGCCCGAGACGGAGGTGGGAGTGAGAAGGGACGGTTTATTCAGGCAAACAGGTACATGTAAAAATCGGGGTAGTACAGGATAAGCAATGTTCTTGAGCAGGTCAGTCGACCTCGTCCACATCCGCAGAGGGGCCCGGAAGGACCTGGGAGGAGGTAGGCCCGGGAGCCGACCCCCACGCAGTGGGCTACAAAAAGAGGGTGGGTGGGTGCGGTAAATCCATTGACGTGAGGAGATGAAGCCCGAATGCAGGTCAAGGGAAAGGGCGGGAAGGAGGGGAGGTTCGGTGAGGGCCCGGGAGGGGCCGTCTCGGGCTTCCCGCTGGATCAACCACAATTCGGAATTATGAGCCGATGCAGGAAGTCCGAGACGGAGGTGGGAGTGAGAAGGGAGGGTTTATTCAGGCAAACAGGTACATGTAAACATCGGGGTAGTACAGGATAAGCAATGTTCTTGAGCAGGTCAGGCGACCTCGTCCATGTCCGCAGAGGGGCCCGGAAGGACCTGGGAGGAGGTAGGCCCGGGAGCCGACCCAAAGCGCAATGCCAAGGCTCTCGGGGCGTCCGCGGTCACCTGACGGGGCACGTACGCATGCACCGCGTCGGACTCCCAGGTCCCCTGGGCCATGATGGCGGAGAGGTCCACCCCCCTCTAGGCGCACGCCTGCGCGGCCGTTCGGCGGAGCCCGTGCAGGGTGAACTCAGCGGCCCGAGGCACGTCGGCCACGCCCAGGGCGGCCCAGAGGAGGGGGGTCACGTCACACGGGGTGAGGGGGATGCCGGCGCAGGCGAGGAAGGCCAGGGCGTCACCCGGCGCAGGCACTAGGTCTAGGGCGCGCCGCCGCGCGGGGACTGGGCACAGAGGCGATCCGGCGAGGGCGGGCACGAAGATCGAGACGGCCTGCGCCGGGGTGCGGATGGTCTTGGAGGACGTGACGCGGAGGCGCATGCCCCCCGGAGCCGGCTGGACGTCATCCCTGCGCAAGGTGTGAGGCCCCCCCCACGGGGTGTGGGAGGGGGAGAGGATGTTTGATTGCCTCAAGAAGCTGAAGAAGGCGATGATGGTTGCTGCCCAAGGGGCAACCCCGAGGTGCCTCTGGGCGCGCATGTGCCTGTAGATGATGGGAAGCATGTCAGGGGTGATGGGTGGAGCGTGGCGGATGGGGGCCATGAAGAGCCGCTCGCCGCCCCATCTGACCCGCGCCACGAAGGGGGCGTCGAAGGGGGCGACATCCCCCCCGCCTCCCGGACCCAGGAGCGGGTCCCCGAGAAGGCGTTGGCGACGTAGGCAGGAGAGGGCAGCAGGCGGTGCAGGTGGGCGATGAACTGCCCGATGTCATAGGGGGCGGGGGCCAGGTGGTCGCCTCCCCGCTCGAAGGCGAACTCCAGGTAGCGCCTGGTGTGTCGATCGCGGTTGCGCCACGTCCCAGGCGCAAGGGCGGCGCGGTGGAGTGTCATCAAGTGCTCGTGCGCACGCGGACCGTAGTCTGCAATGTCAAAGGTCATGGGTGAAGATATCCGGCGAGTGCCGTACACGTAACCTACGAAGCCCCCTACTACCGCATTCTTTACGGACTATGTCGAGGGCAACCCGGGAGTAATGCGCGTGGCTGAGGGCATCCGCGAGAACCAGGTCGACACCGGGCTTGTGGTGGACGGTGATCTCGAAGGAGCCAAGCACCGCGAGGAGCCATATCTCGCGGGCGCACGCGCCGAGGGTTGGCAAAACCTCTCTAACCGACTGAGTTGGATATGGAGGGTCAAATGTAGGTCGGCGCTTTGGCTTGAAAAATGTAATGATTATGCAGTGTTAATGTATGTTGGTTTACAAGCCTAAAGCTAAGATTCCATATACGCGGTATCGATCGCTTTATTTGGGTCCCAAATGAACGTCCATACAATACCATTGTAACGATAAAAAAAAAATCCCTAAACCGACCATCGCCCTAAATGGACCATTTAAAGTCGGATGATGTAGAGAGCTTTTACTGTATTGGATTATGCAAATTTAATCGCAATAACGGTTAAGTGCATGGAATTTCTGTCCAATTTACATAACTCAAGGTTGAAGTGGCTCAATACTAATTCTTAATTCCTTGGGCATCACTACCCCTCTTTTTAAAATTTTTAATTAAATTTTCTTTTTTTAAATAATTTTTTTTTATGCATTACTTTCTTTTTATGTGGGTCAATTTCTCAGCCAAATTCGATCGTATGAAAAGATAACGCAATAGACCTAGGCTTGCATGCCTAAAAATAGACTAATTCCTTGTGGTTCACCCAAGTCTGGGATGGTTCAATGCTAATCTTAATTCACAGACCCCCCCCCCCCCACCTCCGCCATCTCCTTACAACGCCAAATTACCGAAAGCCTTAGAGAAAAGTGGTGTAATATGGGAAAATACATTTTAAATTATACAAAATTTGAATTAATTGATAGATTTTCTAAAATTGTCACACCATCTAAAAATTTGGTTAAAATCACTGCCATGGTAAATGATGGTTGTGAGTCATGAAGACGCTCACTGAATCCCGGTAGGTGGCAGCAGCTGATAGGCACTGCCATTATTATAGGCAATAATATGTGATAATATCAATATACATACACCAGACGTCAGATTTTGGCTTCGTCTGCATTGTCGCTAACCTGTCTGTATGCGTATGCGGTGTTCATCAGAAGCTTGGTTCCTTTGTTTGCACGGCAGCTACTTCACCTCGGGCTTTAGCTATGAGATATAGCCAGCAGCGAGGTAGGTTCTCTGTCTCTTTTCTTTGACAAAATCACTGTCTTGCAAGTTCAATGCTGGACCTGGATATTGGTCCAAAAGCAGCAATCTGACACTCCACTTGGGTTTGTAGGTTTCACTGTTCAGTGTCACGGTTCCCCCCCCCCCTAAAAGAGAAAAAAACCTCCAAAACCCCATCAAAACAAACAAACGAACAAAGCAAAGCATAAAACACACACATATATATATATGTAGTGGTCTGCACTGACCTCTCAGGCAAGTAACCACATAGACAGGTATGCGTGGGTAGTGTGTCGATATCAGGGAGCCTAGGTGGTGTAACGGTTAGCACACTGGCCCGGAATGAAAAGAGATGTGGGTTTGAGTCCCGCTCTAGGGGCAATATTTCCCATTTTCATCATATATATATGTGCTCTATAATCCATTATGGGAATATAAACAAGGACACTACCGATCTTCAGTTCCCTATGTAATAGTTAGCGCTGTATCCGATCTAGCTGACCCTGTTAGTATACATAGGCCACAGTGGCGCCCCCTGTGAGCGTCCCGGTGCACTGTATGCCAGCTGCGCCTGGCCTTAACGCCTTCAATTTTAACTCAATTAACGCCTTAACCTTAACTGAACGGACGTGCTCTGGAAACCGCTCCCCGGCCCAGCTCGCCTTGTACCTGGGATCATGCTAGCTTGACACTCATTTGTGCGTTACGGTATGTCTGAGGGTTTCTGCAACCCGTGTGGTAAAATTAATTCTGGACCGAGGTGCATTACTGACGTGAAACGGGAGGACGCCGCAGGCAACCACATACGCATAACGCGCAAATTCTCGGCAGTCAAAATGGTGACGGCAGGGGAAGCCTCCGATGAGCGAGTGATGGAGGATATCACAAAAGACGTACGGAGTATGTGCATTGATGAAGAGGAGCGACGCGTGAGGGAGGAAATAAGGCAGCCGGAAAGGGATAAGCGCATGTTTGACTTGGAAGAACGACGGACCGTGTTAGTAATGGAAAAGGCGGCCAGGGACACAGTGAAGCCACCACCAGCCGAGCAGGGCGGAGCAGCCCATACGGAAAGAGGTCACTCAAGTTACGGGGAGGTATCACGCAAGAGCCGGACACGGCGGCGCAGATCGCACTCTCGTAGTGACTCCAGTTCACGTAGCAGGACAAGGAGCACGTCCCGGAGACGGAAAAGTAAGTGGTCTTTGAAAAACTATACTGAGGATAAGAAGGATGTGCGCAAACTATCAGTGGCCGAGTTACAGGAGGCATCATGCCTGTGGTTCCTGAGCCTGGACGGTGTGACGTTAAAAGATGGCATCGAAGGCTAAGCATGAACTGTTCAAAGACACTGCCCATGTTCGATATGACACAGCCGTGCGGAAGCTAGCGGAACGGGAAGGCTTCGCTGCGTTCACGGCAGGGAATGCGGCGGCGAGTCTGATCCACTACGGGCATGAGGCCATGTGGGCCAAAACTAAGAGTGTGACCACCGGGAATCCAAAGGGGCTCAAGACCTATGAGAAGGGAGGCAAGCGGGCCTGCTTTCCCTGGAACAAAGAAGTGGGTTGTGACAGTAAGGAGGGGGACTGTAGCTTCGGGCACAGGTGCAGCAAGTGCGGGAGCCGCAGCCACAAGCGCATTAAGTGCACCCGGGACTGACGGTGCACCGGGACGTGCCACACCGGGGACGCGGAGCATGACCCAGATTCGGCCATACCGCGGGAAAGCAGTGACGCAGGGTGGGGCGCAGTGAACGCCCAGGCGGACACACAACCCGGCAGTGGACTCGGCCGGGACAGGGACGGTAGCAGGATCCCAGGTACTGGGGTTTGTGACATCCAGGCAGACACACAACCCAGCGGTGGACACAGCTGGGATAGTGACTGTAGCGGTTTCCGAGGTACTGTTTGTGATGCATTACTTGACGGCGCCGGAGGGCGCCATGGGCATGGTATGGATGTTTACAATGAGGCATGTGGGTCAGTGAAGGGACCCGAGCCGCAGGCTTGGCCTCCCGCACGTGGGGAGGTCCCGGATGTAAACAACAACAACACTGTGGTCGCAGCACGTGGGGGTGCCCCAGCTCTGGGTGGGACCGACAGTGCGGGAGGCCCAGTAGGCCATGGTGGCCGTACGAGGGGTTGCAGCGGAGCACGGGGGTCGGTGGAGACACCCGGGCCACGGGCGTGGCGTAGTGAGGTCCCGGATGTAAACAACAATAACAACACGTGGGGCAGGGTGGATACCCTGATGGCGGTGGCGGGCACCCTGGGGGGGATCCCCGGTGACCAGCAAGTGGGGGAGACTCCCCACAGAGGTACCCCTGTATCGACAAGCATGGAGGATGACCTCGACCCGGGGTGGCTCCAGGTCGAGAACGGCACAGGGGAGGAGCATGTATTCGACATCACCATCAGGGAGACGGCTACCGACTGTGTGACCAGCTTCCGCCTCGGGAGGAGCTGCATGGCAGGTTTGTGCAGCTGCACGCACAGGATTGAGGGTGTTGTGTCCCAGATGAAACCATGTAGGGTTTTCACAGAGTTGTTCATGAGGGGTGATACTGAATCGATGCCGAATACATCCTGAAAGGCATCTGCTTCGGCTTCATGGTGATAAACCGGGACTGCGACGCTTGCTATGGGTGCCATCAGGGCTGCGGGGGAGACCGTGATGATAGGGAGGTCATGTCGGCCAAACTCAGGAAGGAGATCGAGGCAGGAGCTTTGACCAGGGTGACGGACTGACCGCTGTGTGTGCATAGGCTCTTCTGCATCCCCAAGGATGGAGGGGGGGTGAGGGGCATCGTGGATTGCAGCAAACCAGAGGGTGAGTCAGTCAACAACTACACGGATAGCGTGACGGCCAAATTCTCCTACAATGGGGTCGACGATGTGGCCGCCCTGATGCAAGCCGGGGACTATCTCGCGACCGTGGACATCCGCGATGCTTACCGGACGGTGAGCATCCACCCGCGAGACCGGGACCGCCAGGGCATATTCTGGGACTTTGGGAATGACCCGGTCTTTCTAAGAGATAACAGGCTATGCATGGGGCTGGCCTCCAGCCCATATGTCTTCAGCAAACTGTCTGATTTTGTTGTCCGCTGTGCCGTGCGGGAGGGCGTGGGGGAGGTGGTAAATTATCTCGACGACTTCTGCATCATAGCCCGTGACTTCAACGCGGGCTGCGCGGCCCAGGCCACCCTAATGGGGATCCTCCGGAGACTGGGCTTCTACATAAGCTTCCCAAAAGTCACGTCCCCGTCCACCAAAACAAGGTTCCTGGGCATCGACATCGACACCATTGCCTTGGAGATGTCGCTGCCGGAGGACAAGCTGGCCAGGATGACCATGGCGCTTCTGGCCCTGGAGGGCCAAAAGAAGGTCAGGAGGATCCAGCTGGAGCGTCTAGCTGGCTTGCTAGCGCACTGTGCGAAGGTGGTCCGGGGAGGCCGCACGTTCTGCAGACGCATGTACGACACGATCAACGCAGTGGCCAAACCCCACTTCAAGGTCCGCCTCTCGGGGGGTTTCCATGAGGATAGACGATGGTGGCTGGACTTCGCCAGACGGTTCAATGGGAAGGCAAAAATAATCGGCCGCCATACCCCATACGTATCGACTTACAGTGACGCCTCCGGGGAGGGGTTCGGGACCATCCATGCCGGCGATTGGAGGATTGGAGCCTTCAGGGAGGGACCAGACACGAGGATCAAGGAGGAGGTGGGCCACCACCACGCCACACCCGATGAGACTTGTAAGGGGGCCCACATAAACGTGTTGGAGATGTGGGCAGCCTTCTGTGCGGCCCAGACCTGGGGGCCACCTTTGGAAGGACAGCACGGTGGTCATGATCATGGACAATGAGACGGTTCGAGCGGCCTTGACCTCAGGTCGGTCCAAATCAAAAGGGGTCATGCACTTCGTGCGCAGGCTGTTCTGGATAGCGGCACAGCACAATTTTGATGTTCAATCTGTTTATGTGAAGAGTGCTGACAACACGATCTGCGACGCCCTGAGCCGGTGGAGCGCCAGGGACAGTAAGGACCGAATCCGGGTCGCAGACAGAGCATGCAGGCTTTGCTGCAACCACATCTTCACCAACTCCCCTGACCCTTCTACTTCCAGTTGCGGAGCTGCGGAGGGAGAAGCTGGCCATGCAGCGCAAGTACTACGCCCCAACTCCATCACAACACGGGGTGTCCAGGTGAGACGATATCTGGAGTTCATCGAGGAGTTCGGGGGCCACTTTCCCACCACACCGTGCCCTCCAGAACAGACAGCGCTGTATGCGGTCTGGCTGGCTAGGACTCTCAAATACACATCGGTGTGCAACTACCTCAGTGGCCTGAACTTCTTCTTGAAGACTGAGAGCGCGGAGCCGATCGACTACAAAAACTTTGAGCTGGCATCCATGTTGAAGGGCATCAAGTGGGAGCGGGGTGGCCATCCCAGGCAGGCAGCTCCCTTACTGCCCGACATGCTCAGGCGAATATTCGCCGCCCTGACCACCTCGGAGGGGCACACCGCCTGGCGGGCGGCCATACTGTGCAGTTTTAGGGCACTACTGAGGAAGTGCCAGGTGACGGCCTCGGACTCGTCACTGCGCAGGGGAGACTTTTCCTTTCTCCCTTGGGGAATGTTGGTGCGAGTTCGTCGCTCCAAGACGATACAATTCGCGGAGCGTATGCTCGAAATACCTGTGGCTAGGTGCCCGGACCTCTCCCTGTGCGCAGTTTACTGGACTGAGAGACACTTCAGGGAGGTCCCAGCGGGTCCTGAGGCTATGGCGTTCCGAATCCCCACACCAGCGGGCGCCACGATAGAACTACGATACTCGACATACAAAGGGATGCTGAAGCACTTCTGTGGGGTCGCGGGATTGGATGCGGGGGACTACTCATCCCACTCCTTGAGGAGGGGGGGCTGTACCTTCCTGTCATTGTGTGGCGCCACCCTGGAAGAGCTCAGGGTGCGCGGGGATTGGGCGAGCGATACCATCTTCGCCTACCTGCAGACGCCGTTGAGCGTCCGCATAATGAACGACATTAGGGTTTCCACGGCACTGGCTGGTGCGACGGAGCCGGTATACTGAGACTTCGGGTTGGGGGGACCATGGGTTCTCTTGGCATTTAATATATCTCCGCCAGAGAATATATATCTTCTTCTCAACCACATCAGTCTTTTCTTTGTTCTGTTTATTGTGGCCAACTGTTTATGTGCTCTATAATCCATTATGGGAATATAAACAAGGACACTACCGATCTTCAGTTCCCTATGTAATAGTTAGCGCTGTATCCGATCTAGCTGACCCTGTTAGTATACATAGGCCACAGTGGTGCCCCCTGCGAGCATCCCAGTGCACTGTATGCCAGCTGCGCCTGGCCTTAACGCCTTCAATTTTAACTTTAGGTGGGCATTTAATATATCTCCGCCAGAGAATATATATCTTCTTCTCAACCACATCAGTCTTATCTTTGTTCTGTTCATTGGGGCCAACTGTTTATATATATATATACTTGTCAAAGAGACTAGATATTATATAGTCAAAGATAGAGATAATCCTAGAGTAATTATATCTGTACACAGTAATTGCTGTTATATATATAGTCAAGTTATTCTAGAGCAATTCTCTATATATCTGCTCCCTATCTATATATATAAAGTTGGGTTATGAGAAAAGGAAAGAGACAAGGAGGTGATGGGTAGGACACTTTATTTGCGTCATGGCTAAGCATAATACAGGCTTACCGGTAAAAGTTTGAAATCGGGGCTGAGAATGACTGCCCGGCACACGCACAAGCCGGAACCGGACGGTGGTGGTGTTGGTGTAGGCAACACCGGGGCAAATACGGGCAAGTCAACGATTGGACATAATAATCGAGAAGGAATAATAATAATAATAATCATAATTATTAGGTTAGAGCTCTGCCTCTTTTATATATGCATAATAAATTATACATACTATATATATATAGATATATATATATTTATATATATAGAAAGAGAGATATATATATATCTATATATATATAAAGAGATATATAGAAAGAGAGAGAATCATAGTGAAGAATATTGCAAAGAAAATTAAGGAAAACCCAGAGATATTTTTTGGGGCTATGTCATAAGGAGAACTAAATATCGAACAGTATTCCAGAACTTGAACCGAATGATGGTACTTCTCTCACAAAGGGGAATGAAGAGAAAGCTGAGGTACTATCAAAATACTTTGTATCAGCGTTTACCCGTGAACCAGAAGGGGAATTACAGCGGCTAACAGAGCTTTGTCAAAATAAACTTGAGGAGTGCAATGTCGATGATGAGCTAATAGAGAAGAGACTTCAGAAGATCAATATCTCCAAGTCACCAGGCCCAGGATATTGAGAGAGCTAAATGACATCTTACACATACCACTATCTTTCATTATCAGTCGCTCAATACATACAGGAATATTGCACTCAGATTGGAAGAGTGCTCATATTTTAGCTATCTGTAAGAAGGGTTCAAAACAAAATACAGGAAATTATCGCCCGGTGAACCTAACAAGTGTGGTAGTGAAGATAGCTGAATCAGTTATCAAAGAAAAAATAATCATTTATATGAAGGAGAACAAACTTTTCAGCGACAAGCAATTTGGGTTTTTGTGGGAGCTACAAGTGCTGATTGTACTGGACAAATGGACTGAACTGCTACTACTAGATCAAGGTGGAGTTGTTGATATCATCTACTGCGATTTTATGAAGGCATTTGACAAGGTGCCACACAGATGCCTCCTGAGCAAAGCTATGCAATATCAGGTAACAAACTTAACTGAATAAAAGGATTTCTCATAAAACGACGACAGAGAGTCAGGGTACAAAGGTCCTTTTCGGATTGTCAGCACGTTCTGAATGGGATTCCACAAAGATCAGTACTTGGCCATCTGTTGTTTGTTATTTATCTAAATGATCTTTTTTCTCAGATATTAGACTTCTACCTGTTTCTCTTTGCAGATGATATGAAGCTATTTAGAGGCATTTTTGACTAGCAAGATTGTAGTCTACTACCGCAAGATGTTGACTGAACATACAATTGGACTGGAACATTGCTATTTATATTATACAATAGGACTGGAACATCATTACTGAGATTTCATCCAGAAAAGTGCAAAAAGATGAGGGTGGGACTTAGGGATATGCCTGACAGAGGAGGATATGCCTGGGAGATGGTCATACTCCACTAACAAAATCTGACTGGGCGAAGGATATTGGAGTGATTATTGACTGCAAATTGAACTTTGAACACCACATCGCTGCAAAAGTCAATAAGACCAACTCAATCCTGGGCGTAATACACCATACTGTAAAAATATATCGATTTTCGGTTAAGAATTATATATTGGCAGAGAGCATTATTATTCTTGGATACTGGAGTGGGACTGATATTATGTAATCTAAAGGTAACTAAAGTCAACTCCCATTGTACATGATACTGAGTGAGGTAAACTATATGTTATCTACTAAGAGTAGAGTTGATGGAAATGTACATGATGCTGAATAGAGTAAACTATCTGTTATATATGATGTTTGGAGTTAATGAAAAGAGTTCCTTTGTAAGAAACAGTACATGATGGTTGAAATGTTCTCTTGGTGTTCATAAAGAATACAAAAGAGGAAAAGAATGATTTTACTATATACAAATCTGTAACTGTTGCAACATCCTGTCCACCCAAGACCACCGACTGACCCACCAGCCTAATTTGCATATGTATAGAGTGCACCACCTGCAGCTGGCTTGAGTGACAGCCCTAATGGGGTGGTCACCCACCCAGTCTGTGGGGGAGTGTCTCATTGGCTGGCTGGGGAATGTCCGGTCACCTGACTCCCTTGGCCTATCCTGACCCACACACTAGTCTCAGCTAATTAATTATTCATGAGTTTGCTTCAGAAACACTGAAGGAGCATCACTCTCAGCCTGGCTCTGGAGTGAGACACACCTACTCTAGAGCAGGACCCCAGACACTCATAATTGCTATCAAAATTCAGCTATTCTAATTGAGTGTACACACAGCCATAGGACTCCTGTCCCATGGGCTGTAGGCACTGTTTGCAGTATACCGGTGAAAGAGACAATGAGACATAGTGTGGGCAGTATATGAGGAGTACAGGTGCTAGGTCACATGTAAGGGGGATGACAGGAGTTGCTGCCAATAAAGCACAACTTATTCACTGTTCATCCTTGTGACTAGTTTTCCTTCCTCTTTCCAGACATGGTTAAATTGATTAGGCTAATTGCATCACAGGTGAAATGAAGGGGGAGAGTTTTGTAATCACATAGGGTTCTCACAGCGGCAGAGACCCGTGTTTTTATAATACATTTCAATATAACGATGAGAGGACTCTGGTCACATTATACAAGTCTCTGTAAGACCACACCTCAAGTTTAGGCTCCTCATCTGGTTAAGAACATTGTAGCTCTGGAAAATGTACAATGCCATGCAACAAGGATGATCCCAGGATTGGGAGAGATGGCATGTGAAGATGGCCTGAGGACACTGAAGCTACCAACATTGCCATGTTGTCGTCTCAGGGGAGATATGATAGAGACTTATATTATAAGATTATTACTGGAGTCCTAAGCCGTGTTCACATGCACAACTTTAGGCCGACTTAGATAAGGTGAATTAGATGAAGCGAATTAGTGTCGTGTCCACACACGGAGTGGTTTAAGGCGGAAGTCGATATCTGCGCATGAGCAAGTCCATACTAACCAGCGCCAGTTTCGGTTAGTCGACGTCAGCACGAGAGAGTGTGGGTTCAACCTAGATCTGTTTCGACTGAATCGTATTGTTTTGGAACGGTCAAAACTTCGGCTGGGCAGTGAAACCCTAAAAATAAATGATGAAAATAATATCTGTGCACAGCTAGCAGTTTCATAGAGCAAATTTACCGGAAAGTCAACAAACTCAGATCTCGAATGTGATGTGCTTAAGCCGCTTCAAGTAAACCGCTACCGTCCACACAGGCAATATGGCCGACTTAAGTTAGATCGCTTCATATAACCTACCTCGCGACGCGGTTTACTTGAAGCGAATTAGTTGAGGCGAATCAGCCCTAATCCGCCTTAGGGTCGCGTCCACACGGCGAATGTGAGCCGAACTAGACAAGGCGAATTAGTTGAAGCGACTTAACTATCGTGTGTGAACACGGCTTATGATAGTGTTGGCACAATGGGTTTGTTCAACCTCAGAGTAGACAGCAAAGCCAGAGGCCAGCAAATTAAGATCTTCAAGGATAGGCTCAGACTTGAGGTCAGGAAACACTCATTTTTCTTTCGAGTGACAGATCCATGGAAGTCTTCGAAGCACCAATGGTAGAATCATGTTTGGACTTCATTTCAGTTGTCAGGACGTAAAACGTCAACAAGCAAACAAATATACCTACATATATACATGGATACATATACATACATACATGCATACATATATACACATACATACATACACATACATATATACATACATATGCATACATATATACACATACATACATACACACATACATATATACATACATGCATACATATACATACATCCATACATATATACACATACATACACATACATATATACATACATGCATGCATATACATACATGCATACATATATACACATACCTACATACACACATGCACACATATATACACATACATATATACACACATATACATACATATATATATATATATGTGCTCTATAATCCATTATGGGAATATAAACAAGGACACTACCGATCTTCAGTTCCCTATGTAATAGTTAGCACTTATCCTATCTAGCTGACCCTGTTATTATGACATAGACCACGGTGGCGCCCCCTGTGAGCGGCCCTGTGCACTGTATGCCAGCTGCGCCTGGCCTTAACGCATTCAATTCCTATGTATACATGTATGTATGTATGTGTGTGTATGTATCTATGTATACATGTGTTCTGTTTATTGGGGCCAACTGTTTATACATGCATACATACATAGATATACATGCATACATATACATACATGCATACATATATACACATATATACATACATGCATACATATACACACATACATACATACACATACATACGCATCCATATATACACACATATACATACATGCATGCATATACATATGTATACATACATATACATCCATACATGTATACATATACATACATATATATACCTATATATAAATATATATACATACATATATACATACATACATGTAAGAAGGAAGGCTAGGAGTCATGTATAGCAATTTAGCGTAAGGGCGACATCATTTATTTACACAGCAATGATATAGCTTAGATCATCAGCCTGGCAGGCAAGATCCTGGATGTACCAATCATCCATAACTTTCAATAACCAATGTGATACACCAGAACACATAGCAATTAAATCATACAGTAATCATATCAATCATAAATGATATCTGGCTGGGCCACTGCCCTACCGAAAAGGAAAAAAAAAAAAACACGATGTTGATCGGGGTGCGGTTGACAAGCAAGTGTCGAGTCCTGTGCACCACTGGCCTGGATGTGCGTGCGCCGACAGTGGCGCCGCGAGTCCCCTGGCGTCGAACCCAGGAACCACAATGGTGGTTGTTTATCAAAGAAGTAGTATAGCCGGATTCCTTCTAGTTACACCTGCATACAGAGGGTCTGTATACGCGCTGTAAGAAGGAAGGCTAGAAGTCATGTATAGCAATTTAGCGTAAGGGCGACATAATTTATTTACACAGCAATGATATAGCTTAGATCATCAGCCTGGCAGGCAAGATCCTGGATGTACCAATCATCCATAACTTTCAATAACAATGTGATACACCAGAACACATAGCAATTAAATCATACAGTAATCGTATCAATCATAAATGATATCTGGCTGGGCCACTGCCAAGGGCCACCGCCCGAACCCAGCCAAGTGGAAGAGAAAAAAGAAAGAGAGAGAGAAAAAAATAAATATATATCTATATATATATAATCAAGAAAGAACATTCTTAAGTATTAACTGTCTAATTACAAACATATATCAATTGAGGCAGCTGCTCGAATATCATTAAGTATCCGATCTGAAATCGGTAAGGTGATGTATTCATACACACAATCTGACTTCCAATCACCTCGGGCTCTAATCTCCTCTATAGACGCACCTTCCATATGTAGAAAGGTGCACCCACCCCTTCTCAGTGAATGGCAAGAGTAATCATCCGGGTTAAGCCCTGTTCGAACACACAAATACTTAATCGTTGATTGAAGCACTGCATAAGTCAATGGCTTATAGCCGTGAGCAGACTGAACCTGAAATGCTAACGCGTCCTTGGACATAGGTACCTGCTTAAAATGTAGTTTCGTCCAATAGACCGCACATAATGATTTATTTTTTAACTCCGCTACCGGAATAAGTAATTTACGTTCACAAAATTAAATCGTTTTTGATCTCCTGACGGAAATAATCATTCCCCAGGAAAAAAATTCAAAATCGCACCTTCTCAAGGTTGAATCCGACTGAGTCAACTGACACTTGCGTAACACTCCCCTAAAACCTGTCAGTATAGCAGCTCTAGTCGCAACATGTCCATAGGAATCTGTTAACCAATCAAACATATTCAATAAATCCCTAGGTAATAGAGGCTTTGCAGCCTTAACCTCACACCCAAGAATCCGCTTCACACCCCCAAGTGTAGTTTTTACGGTATGATCTGTATAATCAATAGCACTTGCATTTTGAGATTTCAAGAAAAAATTTAAAGCAGAGAGATAATTAGTTATAGAACTGTATTTCAAACTATGTGAAAGCCAAGTGATATATATTGCTACCTGGTTGGACGGACACGGCAACGGCACCAATAGACCTTGGAATTGGTCAATGAATGTAAAGTACTTCCTTATTTGCATTGAACGCGTAGCGCGACTATTGGGTGCATAATACTGCATTGCAATTGCCCTCGCCTCCATCTGCAGCGTTGCCAGACCTACAAATGCAACTTGAACAAATGAGACCAACACAACACCATTGAACTATCGACCTCTGATATCCTTCCTAGCTGTTTCGGGCTATCCCATCTACTCAAGCTATCACTAATCACATTGTAATGGGTTTTTATATGCACGGCTGTTATACTGAAATTATAACAAACGGATACCCAAAATATCCGCTTTATCATGTCCATTATAATTTGATTTTTTGTCACACCTTTCACCAAAGCAGCCCTAACTGCGTTATTATCAGTGACGAATACTATATTTTTATTTGTCCATTGCATACACCATCTATCAACAGCTGCTACCACCGCCCACATCTCTTTAATATTTATGTGTGCACGAACTACTTCAATAGGCGTTACAACCCTATGGTGAGACAACGCGTGAATTGGCCGGTCCTTTTCAAAAAACCTGACACACCAGTCCAAACCATGCAGCGCGCCATAGCCTTGCTGTGACGCGTCAGTATACACTGATAAACTCCCCTGCTGGCCTATCAATATTTTTTGCTCACCATTAAACTGGTCTATATATCCTAGCCACCAATGTATCTCCTCACGGAAGGAACTGTTTATCCTGTACTATAATATGGAAGCTTAAGGGTACTCACCGCCCTATGAATTTGAGCAGAAAAAGACCTACCGCCGCGCACTACTACAGAACAGTGCGATAGCGACCACCTAATTGTTCCAACTCTTTCCTAGTAGCTTTCTTTTTACCAACAAACTCGCTTAGATGATTTTTTAATTTCAATAACTTATCACCTGGCAGCTTAACCTTCATAGCTATACTATCTATTATTATTCCCAGGAACCTAGCTTCCGTAGAAGGCGATATCATCTTTGAGAAATTTATATAAAATCCCAATCTTCTTAGAATAGAAATTAATTGCTGCTGAATCAAACGACAATCCTCATAGTCATATCCCAACACAGCAAAATCATCTAAATAATTAACTATACGGTTATTACCCTGCCTGACTGCACAACGATAAATAAAATCTGATATTTTACTAAAAATATAAGGGCTAGAAGATAACCCCATTGACAACCTATTGTCAACAAAATATTTAACCTGACCATTAATATCCCACCTCAAACCTTGTTTAACTCTATCATAAGGGTGAATGCTAACAGCTCGATAAGCATCCTGGATGTCAACTACCGCAATATAATCTCCCTGTACAAGTAACTTCAATAATGTATCAACATTTTTATAACGAAATTTACAGCATGTATCAGACACAAAATTGTTTACCGATTTCCCATAAGGTTTACTACAATCAACTATTACACTGTAACCTGAATTAGCTTTAGGAATACAGAACATATTATGAGAGCAAGTAGGAAGAATCTCAGTTGGAGAAATATATCCTTTTTCAACCTCGGTTTGCAATTTAGTTTGTATGAAAATATTATGCTTACTGTCATCCTTACTCGTGTATGTGCTATTATAAGAATAAGGAATTTGTTCATTAATTATTTTAAATCCAAAAATAAAACCATGTAATATATAGTCCCAATCTGGGTCGGTATCACCACGGAAAAAAACCTCTGCAAATACTCGACAGGGTTTAAGCTGGACTGCGACACCTGCAATTTTATGTGTGCAAGCACAATAACCATGAACACAGCTGGGGAAAACTGGAAAATTACATTTAAACTCACCATTAGTATATTTATCAGTAGCTGTAACACTGTAACCGTCCACTGTATTACACCCTTGTAACCAAGATGTATTAATGGGTATCATAAAGGGAAGTTGATTAACCGTACTGTCTACAGTGCCAATATGCACCGGTACATGCTCGGCTATTTTAAGCAGAGTCGGAGAAGCACACCCCTCCCCTTTCATTACTACAACTGTATCAATTCCCTTATGCTTATTCTTAGTCGTTAATTTTGAAGTAGACTCCAATGAACTATTTAACTTAATTCTTGAATAAGTAGCATTATCCCCATCACGTGTAACTCTAATTTTTCAATCCCTACGGCATTTTATGCGTTTATGACTCCGACTCCCACACCGTGAACACCAATGACCATAATCACATGTCATACTATCACGTGAACAGCCCTGCTCACCATTATGCGCAAAACAAGGTTTCTTTCCGTCCCGAGCATATAGACGGTTTGAATCGTTAGACGAACTAGCTCCGTTGGTCTTCTTATTGTCCTTTAAATTTTCAAATGCATAGTGCCGCAACGCTAAGTCATTATTACCAGCTTGAAATGCCTCAAACCCTTGTTTCTGCGCTAATTTACGAATACCGGCATCATACGCTACATGCGCCGAATTATTGAAATTATTGAATTTAGCTTTAGCACTCAAGAAGCTTATGTGGTTTAACATAGCATGACATGCACTCATGTCCTCGTAGGCACTACTGTCCTGGAACCAAGCGCACGTGGCCTCAATAATTTCATATGTATTTAATTTTTTGACTTGCTTTCTGTCCGCCGTGTGGTGTTTCAAAGACCACTTACGCTGCCGCCGCCTCTCAGTGCTGGGCGTCCGGCTTCCCGAGCTAGAAGAGGACGACCTCCGACGACGCCGGTGACCACCGCGCGCGTGACCCGACTTGCTCCGCCCCCTTTTTTCCGACACGTCTTCCGACACCTCTAACGCACTCAGCTCCTCCTCCACTAGCTTACGCTGCTTCTTCAACGCCGCCACACGCCGCTTCCTCTCCAAAACGTCCACTTCCCGTGTTAAAGCCGCCTCTTCTTCCAGCAAATTGTCGCTCAACACACCTCCGGTCGCGCCACGCACCTCACTTTTCACGTCAGTATTCATTTCGCGTATCTGTTCAACCGGTTGTAAGGCTTCAGGAACAGGGTGCGCTCGTGTTGCTATCTTTTTAGTTGCTGATAACCGCATTGGACACAGCTCGTTGACTGGTAACATGTGTTTCTGGCCGCACGGACCACAGTAGTCGGACATCTGTTGCCTATGTCTGGGAACGCCCCCTGCTATGCCGGTGTCACACACCGCTCGGAGCAAAGACGATGTTGATCGGGGTGCGGTTGACAAGCAAGTGTCGAGTCCTGTGCACCTCTGGCCTGGATGTGCGTGCGCCGACAGTGGCGCCGCGAGTCCCCTGGTGTCGAACCCAGGAACCACAATGGTGGTTGTTTATCAAAGAAGTAGTATAGCCGGATTCCTTCTAGTTACACCTGCATACAGAGGGTCTGTATACGCACTGTATATATGCATACATACATGTATACATGCATACACATATACATACATATATACATACATCCATACATGTATACATATATATATACATATGCATACATATATACATACACACATGTATACATACATGCATACATACACACATACATGTATACATGCATACATACATACATATAAATACATGTATACATACATACATGTATACATATATACATATATATACATGCATGCATGTATACATGTATGTATACATACACACATACAGATATGTATACATGCATACATACATGTATACATGTACCCATACATGCATACATAATGTATACATGTATACATACACACATACATACACATCATCATCATCATCATACTGTCAGTCGCAATGCGACAAAGACTGCTTTCATTACTTAACCGCTGCTTTGTACATTTCATAAAAGCTGCTTGCAAAGTGTTGAAGTGCTGCTGGCTTTTGCAAGTTACTAGCGGCACTCTCTCGGGGAGCAAATAGAGGTTTCACACCGGCAAGAACATGTGAAGACAGGTGCAAACTATTTGTCCCTGCAGTGGCTGGTCGGGAGATGTTGGGAGTTCCATACATCATCGCCCTTAATGCTGCCACGATAACAATATTAACATGGTTTTCTGTTAGGGTTTGCTCCCTTAGCCTTTGATTCTATCAAGAACCAGAACTTGTACCACAAGGCAGTGGTTTACAACTTTGCAAGGCAGGGGCGTCAAACTCCCTGAGGTATTTTAGCACCTAAGGTATCCGAGGTACTGCATTACCCGCATACCACATACATACATGTATACATATATACATACATATATACATATATGTATACATCCATGTATACATACACACATACATACATGTATACATGCATACATACATCATGTATACATACATACATGTATACATACACCCATACATGCATACATACATGTGTACATACACACATACATACATGTATACATAGATACATACACACACATACATACATACACGTATACATAGGAAGTGAAGGCCTTACTGAAGTTACTGATATAGTACTGTGTAAGTGAATTCATGCTAAGCACCTCCGGTAAGCAATGTCCACTGTGGCATGAGTAGTTGCTCACAGTTAACTGTTACTCGTGTTAGTCATTGGTTTAGGCTGCCACCTGTAGTACAATGTGTGTAAGTCACGTGACACCCTTGTTGCAATCATTAGAGCGCAGGCCTCCCATGCGGGAGATCCGGAGTTCGATTCCCGGTCTAGTCAAACCAATGACTTACACAAATTGATACTTGTCGCTACCTAGCCTGGTGCTCGGCAATACCTGTCTTCCCCTCTCCAATGATTGGCCAAGGACTGTTTAGCTCAGTGTCAGGATATGTGACTGAGTGGGATATCAGGTGCCCATTAAGGTTTTACAGGACTTCCTGTTGTGGATTGATATCAAATTGGGCTTGGTTGCTCAGCACCCTCGTCTAGTTTGATATCGATCCACGATAGGTGTGTTCTGTAATAGTGGAAAGACATTGTTAATGTTATGTATATATGCTGAAGTATTGTGAAGCCGAGTCAAATCAAAAGCCGTGTTCACACGGGCAAAATCTAAAGCGATTCAGCCAAGACGAATCATATGAATCGATTTAGACGCCCGTTCACACGGGCAGTACTTGGGCCGGAAATCGATATCTGCCAGATATCGGCCGGAAGTCCAGTCTGACCAGCGCCAGTTTTCGGTTAGGCGACGTCACCACGAGAGAGTGGGTTCGACCTAGATATGTATGTACTGAATCATATTGGTTTGGAATGGTCAAAACTTCTGCTGGGCAGTGAAACCCTAAAAATAAATGATGAAAAAAATATCTGTGCCCAGCTAGCGGTTTCATAGACTAAATTATATAATATGCACTTTTGATCCACCGGAAAGTGTGACCTCCTTAATCCGCCTCAGTGCGTCCACACGGGCAAAATAAATCGATTCACAGAAATCCACTCACGTAATCGACCTCCACAAGTGGTTTACAGTATTGGGATCACAGAAATCGATTCAGCCCTAATTCGACTCAGATGCCCGTTCACATGCGAAATGTGCGTCGAACTAGGCAAGTCGATTTCTACGAATCGATTTACAGTGCCCGTGTGAACACGGCTAGACTAACTCTTAAAGCTGCATTGTCTGATGAAAGCATAAGATTTTCTAAACCAAAGCGCCTACCTAGATTTGATCTTATTTACCCAACTTAGATACATGGGTACTCATCAAACATGACTTGTTTTGCTGCATAAAACTTAAAAGGGAATACTAATGGCCCTGTCACACTATGACGTAATGCGGTAGCGTAAGCCGACGTAGGTGACATTTGGCCATTACGTCAAGATATGGTGCATGTTATTACAAGATATTAATACAAACAAGGAAGCGTATTCTTCAGTGTTATGTGTGGTCTACTCTAATGTATGGGGCAGAGACATGGACAATCTCTAAGAAAATGTACAAACGTTTAGCAGCATTTGAGATGTGGACTTATCGAAGGATGAAGAAAATATCATGGACAAAGAAGATCACCAACAAAGAAGTTCTCAGAAAAATTAAAAATAAGAAAAGCTTGTTTGCCACTATACAGACAAAGAAACTTATTTATTTTGGCCACATCATTCGTCAAGAGTTCAATATACCGTACATTGTTGGAAGGGAAGGTGAATGGCAGCAGAGGGAGAGGGAGACCAAGAACATCATGGTTTACAAATATTTCACAGTGGACAGGCTTGAATTATTCACAGTCTATCAGAACAGCACACCATCGGGACAAGTGGAGAACCA
Organism: Branchipolynoe longqiensis; assembly: GCA_030323885.1. Taxonomy (NCBI): domain Eukaryota; kingdom Metazoa; phylum Annelida; class Polychaeta; order Phyllodocida; family Polynoidae; genus Branchipolynoe; species Branchipolynoe longqiensis. The sequence continues at coordinate 75,076,443 of CM059199.1, read as the reverse complement.
TTGCATCCAACCCTCGACTAGAGGATGGAACTATTGATTGATTGATTGATGGTGCATGTATACATACACATATTGGGCATTTAAAAAAAAAAATTTTACGTTCTAACTCGCTGAGACACGTTACAACTACGTTGGACCAATGTTTCACCTACGTCCACTACATTGCACTGACGTCCAATTTGGCCCTGAAATGCCGAGAATTTGTACGTATCTCAACATAAAAGGTTTTTTATGTTGCCCACTCACTGGCCTGTTACGTCGTAGTGTGACTGGGGTATAATTCAATTTAATTAAACTGGTTGGCTTTGTGTTAGGATAATGTGGCCGAGTGGGATATCGCATCATAATACTCATTAGTACAAAGTTACCATAACCATGACACTGACAATATAAAATGTACACCCTGTTATCTCTCAATGCTGTTGGGTAACAGCGCTATTCTTTTTTCTTCTTTTTGTATTTGTATCAAACCTTTATTGGTTTTAGACTCTATTATAAACATGAATGAATATAATATGAGATGGCCCGAAGACCAGTGCCTCGGCGCTGAAAAAAATACCTTTATTCGCTGAATACAATTATCATTTACCCCCAAAAACGAGAGAGAGAAAGTAGCGCAATATCTAAGTGTGTGTGAGGGGGTGGGGGCGGGGGGGGTCACCATGGACGCATATTGCTGGGCATGGGTGCCGATTTATTGCTGCAAGTGGCTGTCTGTCTTCTACCGTCTGTCTTCTACCTTCCATATTCTACCTTCCATCTTCTACCTTCTGTCTTCTACCTTCTGTCTTCTACCTTCTGTCTTCTACCTTCCGTCTTCTACATTCTGTCTTCTACCATCTGTCTTCTACCTTCTGTCTTCTACCTCATGTCTTTTACATTCTGTCTTCTACCTTTCGTCTTCTACCTTCTGTCTTCTACCTTCTGTCTTCTAGCTTGTGTCTTCTACCTTCCGTCTTCTACATTCTGTCTTCTACCTTCAGTCTTCTACCTTCCATATTCTACCTTCTGTCTTCTACCTTTCGTCTTCTACCGTCTGTCTTCTACCTTCTGTCTTCTACCTTCTGTCTTCTACCTTCTGTCTTCTACCTTCCATATTCTACCTTTCGTCTTCTACCTTCTGTCTTCTACCTTCTGTCTTCTACCTTCCATCTTCTACCTTCTGTCTTCTACCTTCCATATTCTACCTTTCGTCTTCTACCTTCTCTCTTCTACCTTCTGCCTTTTACATACTGTCTTCTACATTCTGTCTTCTACCTTCTGTCTTCTACCATCTGTCTTCTACCTTCCGTCTTCTACATTCTGTCTTCTGCCATCTGTATTCTACCTTCTCTCTTCTACCATCTGTCTTCTACATTCTGTCTTCTACCTTCTGTCTTCTACCTTCTGTCTTCTACCATCTGTCTTCTACCTTCTGTCTTCTACCTTCCGTCTTCTACCTTCTGTCTTCTACCTTCCATCATTTACATTCTGTCGTCTACATTCTGTCTTCTACCTTCTGTCTTCTACCTTCCAGCTTTTACATTCTGTCTTCCACCTTCTGTCTTCTACCTTCTGTCTTCTACCTTCTGTCTTCTACCTTCCGTCTTCTACCTTCTGTCTTCTACCTTCCATCATTTACATTCTGTCATCTACATTCTGTCTTCTACCTTCTGTCTTCTACCTTCCAGCTTTTACATTCTGTCTTCTACCTTCTGTCTTCTTTCTTCTGCCTTCTGTCTTCTACCTTCCGTATTCTACCTTCCATGTTCTACCGTCTGTCTTCTAGCTTATGTCTTCTACCTTCTGTCTTCTACCTTCTGTCTTCAGCCTCTTGCTTCCTGCTTTTTACCTTTTGTTCTCTGATTTCACTATTCTGCTTTTTGCCTCGTGCTTTCTGTGTTTGCCTTGTACTTTCTGTTTTCTACTTTTATATTTTTCTCCCCTTTTCCTTCTGCCTAGTTCATTTCATTTGCTTTGTTTTGGAAATGTAATTTTATTTATCGAATGACACCTTTTGTTAGTAGTACCAGAGCACTAGCCATCCAGCTATAAATTAGAAGTGTTACATTACAAATGGCTTCAGATGCACTTATTATTAATAAGTTGCATACTTGGATAATAATTGCGTAGTTTGATAATAAATTAAGTACTTTGAGTAGCTATGTGATATATGAATAGAGGCCAGGTAGCAATGAGTATCACTTTTTTAAAGTCATTGGTATGACTCGACCGGGTTTCAAATTCCTGACTATGCACCTGCGCTCTGCCGATTCAGCCACCGTAGGTAGGTGTGTGCAGTTTCATCATGACCATTGACCTCTGACTTCTGACCTCTGACCCTTGTTGCAGGCTGAACATTCAGCCAACATGTCCAGGCAATAGGTAGGTGTGTGCAGCCTATTCTTGACCTTTGACCTCTGACCGCTGACCGTTTGTTGCAGGCTGGAGATCCAGCAGGACGAGAACGAGGGTCTGAAGGCGGCGCTCCAGAGCACTCTCTCCGCCAAGGAGGAGGACCTGCGCATCTACCACGAAATGATGGACCAGACCAAAGTCATCTTCCTCCAGGGTCTCCGCCAGTTCAGGGCACAATGACGTCACCAGGGGCATGACGTCACCTCCCCCCACCCTGACCCCCGCTCATCCTCCCCTCTCCAATGATATATCGTTTTCTCGCTGGTTAACGCGCTTGGCATTTAAATTGACAAATCACTTAGGGGGGGTGGAGGGAATCCTGTCCGCACACCTAGTCTTTTCTGGCCCCTGGAGATGAGAATAAGAATGATGAATATATAAAGAATATTGAGGAGCTGGTTAACAAGTAAATATCTAGATATGTGGGGAAGGAGTTAAATTGACAATATAGCGGGCACCACCTAACCCCACAACTCTTGCTGTTCATGCAGGTGGGAGGGGGCAGGGTTAGTCAACAAGGGAGAACAGTGGAGGTAGCACCTACCAGGGTTAGTCAATAAGGGAGAACAGTGGAGGTAACACCTACTAGGGATGGCCAATAAGGGAGACAAGTGGAGGTAGCACCTACCAGTGTTAGCCGATAAAGGAGAACAGTGGAGGTAGCACCTACCAGGGTTAGCCAATAAGGGAGAACAGTGGAGGTAGCACCTACCAGGGTTAGTCAATAAGGGAGAACAGTGGAGGTAACACCTACTAGGGATGGCCAATAAGGGAGAAAAGTGGAGGTAGCACCTACCAGTGTTAGCCGATAAAGGAGAACAGTCGAGGTAACACCTACCAGGTGTAAACGTGCCGGCTGGTGGGTGTGGGTGGTGTAAATAGGTCAAATGAAAGCACTACAGGTAATGAAGGAAACAGGGTTAGAGTGAAAGTAAGAGAATGAGACTCTTTAGTTTATTGGCTTATATAGGTTCTTCAAGATTCAAGATGGCCATTGTCACATGATTCCATTCATCAATCAGAGTACAATGCAGTGGTCACATGACTCACTCCTCCAATCAGAGTACAATGCAGTGGTCAATGATCATAACAATACCATGTGGGGGGGGGAGGAGGCATGTGAGGTGACTCTTCCAAAGACTGTTCTTAGTCAAACTCGGAAGTGACACTCCCTCTAAAGACTATTAAATTATACAAATTCTATACTCAATGAATAATAGTTTACCAATTTCACACATCCCTCATATGCCTTTGGGTTTTTATATTTTAACATTTATCATTATATAGACAGTTTGTAATTTATTATAGTAACTTCACCTCGGTTCACATGTATTATATCGGACAATTTTACAACGCACTCCGCCCCTCCACTTCTTACCATCTGCCCAGCAGTATAGAAAGAAGTGCACAGTACTACGTTGTCACCTTTATATCCTCTTTAATCTTTTATATCTTTTATCAATCTAAACAATAAATAGAGTCTGAAATAGTCGCGCTAATAGATAAGGTACATCTGACTTTGAGAGCAAAAAAAAAAAAAATAACTTCGAAAATTTTCATTTTCTTCTTTTTTTTTTTATGGTATTTAATAAAATAATTCTATATTTTATTTTTATAATTTAAATTTTAACTATGTTTCAAGTCTTATTTTACCCCTCTGATAACATATATGATGTCTTAAGAAGCATACGATTCATTTGCCATCATTTTTAGCTTATTCCGAGCATTTTTTAGTTTTGTGACGGTTTAGAGGTCGTTCTGCAACGATTCTAAGGCACACTCCAGTCACTTAGCATCGATCTTACATTAGTGCTCAATCGGATTTGGTATTTGCTGTCAACCCTTCATATCGATACGCTTCTATAAGGCTTTTTGTTTTACCGAATGCTAAACTCGTAGAAAACCTGGGACGTCGATGGTAGACGCGTGGTTGATCGACAGGTCTCCATAGGAATAACATTACGGAACTCAAATCAATGAGAAAACAAGGCTTAAGCGGTTTGAATTGATGACCTAGTTTTAGGGACTATTTTCTTGCAAATCTAGACCAAAATTTTCGATTTCACCAATTTTAAGTCGTTTTATCTCGAAATAATGGCAAAAGATGAATCAATATGTGCTTTTTGTAGCTCCTGTACAAGAATAAAGCATCAATTATCAGTTTTAACAAATCTAATCATGTCAACCGACATTCAACATATACAATGGCGTAACTTGGCGGCATAATGTAAACAAAGCAATGACAGTGGTTCTTTTTGAACTTCAAAACCATAATACTTATCTATATTATTAAATAATAATAGATCTACATGCTTTTGCTCAAGTTTAACCTATTAAATAGTAATGTTCGAATGTTCTGCATTTGTTGACGTTGATTTTTTATGTTAAGGCGTTTCTTCCACGAAACGGCAAATTTATATTGAATATAACTGTCTCTGTGTTAGTTCTATGTGAACTCGTATGTCTGCGTTGCTTAATATCACCAACACGATCCAGTCATTAGCAGCATATGCGTTAGTTCTAACTGAACATTAGCATTGTCCATCACACTGCTGAAGCGAAATCCTCGACTCAGTCACATATTCCAAAGTTCCTGCCGAACTCTGTTATGAACATATTGACGATCAGCTTGTGGTACAGTTCTCCAGAACTGCTACGCGTTGATAGTGCCGCATACAAAGTTCATCGAATGTCAATGTTATTGTTGCAATCTTCTCGAAGACTAATGGAAACACTGG